>OZ024814.1:104791287-105391287 GCA_964017055.1 Chloromyia formosa
AAAACCATCGAATAACTTTCCGATAGTTATTCGATAGTGCCCATCACTACCTTAAATCCGGCTTCAAAATCCATTTTGGCTTTATGCCTAGTACTAAGTTAGTACACACTTTTAATTGAGATGGGAGATAATAGACATTTTTTGTGCTACAGAGTCTGTAGAACATTAATCGGGTTATTTTATGCTTCGTTTACATGTGAACGCTGAGCCAAGCACCGAATATTGCAAAATTGCATTGAAAAACACCAACAACAAGAAGATACCTTTTCTGTTCTTACGTGGCCCACAAGAGATAGGAACGACTCAAATGCTCACGACTACTCATGTATTCATGTTTGCCAATATCTGGTAAAATAGTTATCTCAGTATTAAGACCAAGCTTGGGCTTGTTTCCCTCGCTGGTACTGTATAGCGGCTTTCACACGGAACGCACGTTACACAAGATTATAGCAGAAAGCACAAGTGCGAGCGAGCTTTCTATACGAGTGCAATTTTAAATTAATCGTCGCACATACAGTTCGTCCGCCACCGCCACTGGTGCTTTCTGCTAGAATCTCTTGTATCGTGCGTTCCGTGTGAAAGCCGCCTATGTGCTATTATATGGGAGCAGCACGTGGAAAGTTTCCGTAAATGTTAGCAGCAAGCCGTAAATTTTTGTCAACTTGTCTTTGGAACAGATGAGTTAAAGGAGAAACAAAGGTTCCTTACTACAAAATATATTTATTTTCGCATATACGTATTTCGGGAGTTACTTACTCCCTTCTTCAGTGCTTTTTGTTTCTTAACAACAAACAAAACAACAACAAAAAGCACCGAAGAAGAGAGTTAACTCCCGAAATACGTATATGCGAAAATAAATATATTTTGTAATAAGGAACCTTTATTTCTCCTTTAACTCATCTGTTAATAACGACTACAAACAACGGTAATCCAAGATAAGCGATTGTCTTTGGAATTTTAAAAATTGTCTGGCCTGAAATATCAAATGAAGAACATAGGCGAAAATGGCAGATAGATCACACATTGCGGAAGGCTGATAACTGCATTGCAGGACATGCTATGAAGAAATTACTTACGTAAATTATGTAGATCAGAATTCCACACCCATTATTTTTCAAGATACATATTTTTGTATATAGCTCAAATTCTTTCACATAGTCCTGAATCTGGAGCCGTAACCTATTCGTTGAATACGCTTCATTTCATTTAAACAATAAATTAGCCTTTCATTACGTATTTCACACAATACTTATATGTATATTAATCAAATTCAAACCACGCTCTATTCGCCAGGAATACTTAAAACTGTCCTTGATTTATGCGTATCAGATGCATCTGTACGAGAAATCTGTACAAAAGGCGATGCACTTATCCTGGAAGAAACCGGCAAAGTAAGTATTTTATCATGTTTTATCGTTTAAAACCAATGCATGTTAGTGTAACAGTGTCCCATGATTAAAACTATGCGCTTGAGGAATGGGACGACAAGGGATTTGAGAAGGGTTCCGTTGCAAAATGGAATCTTCCTGCAATATTTATATATTGCAGGACGTCAATGAAGTTGTCTAAACTCCCGATGATTGTAAGATTATGAGATCTGAGGACAAGGTGTTTTTTTTTATTGATATTAATTTTGTTCATCAATTATAGTCTGATACTAAATGTATTTTAAATTTCAATACGCTCCAAACAGGTGTACAAAAAAGAAAAGGAACTGAAAAAAGGTATTGCATTCCCGACATGTCTATCTGTGAACAATTGCGTGTGTCATTTCTCACCAACGAAGAATGATCCGGATCACATTCTTAAAGAGGGTGATGTTGTGAAAGTGTAAGTTTTTTCATTATTACTATTAGAAGCATCGCAAAGCTATTATTTATTGTTTTTTTTCATTACAGCGATCTTGGAGCGCATATTGACGGTTTTATTGCAGTCGCAGCTCACACTGTTGTGATTGGTGCCTCGGCACAAAACAAAGTGACAGGTCGCAAGGCAGACGTTGTGTTGGCCGCATATTGGGCTGCCCAAGCTGCCATAAGACTTCTCAAAGCGGGCACAAGCGTAAGTTGCTTAGCATTAATGCTCAAACCTGCCTGCGTCAGTTCAGTATCGTCCAATTTTTTTTTTAGAACTATGCCATTACTGAAGCTGTCCAGAAGATAGCGGAATCTTACAAATGCAAACCCATTGAGGGTATGTTAAGTCATCAGCTTAAGCAATTCAAGATTGACGGAGAGAAAACGATTATTCAAAATCCAAATGAAGCTCAAAAAAAGGAGCATGAGAAGTGTGAGTTCGAAACGCACGAAGTCTACGCTATTGACGTGATCGTAAGCAGTGGTGAGGGAGTGGTACGTAAAACATAAATTCTATTTAGACAGAATTTTAAACAGCTCAATTGAATAATTTCAGGGACGAGAGAAGGATACTAAAGTGGCAATATACAAGAAAACTGAAGAGAATTACCAATTGAAATTGAAGGCATCGAGAGCGTTATTTGCCGAAGTTAAATCGAAACACGGAAGCATGCCATTTAATCTTCGACACTTTGAGGAAGAAACAAAAGCTCGAATGGGTGTAGTCGAATGTGTATCCCATAAGATGATTGAACCGTTCCAAGTTTTATATGAGAAGCCAGGTAGGGTATTATCAATACTACGATTTAGATCTGTGCGTCAAAGAGTACGCAAAGAAAATTGCGCGAAATTTTTTCCAGTAAATTTTCACGTTCAGACACTTTGCAAGATTAAATTGGATTTGGCTCGGTTATGTGTTATTTCATATCGCGTCCAGCACGACGCACTATGTATTTTTCGAGATAAGGTCCAACAGAATCAACCCCGTATAGGAGTATTTTCTTTGCCAGATTTTCCAAAAACACCTTTAAAAATTTTGGTTTACGTTTTCTTTCACATATTTAGTTTATTTTCAGGTGAAGTTGTAGCTCAATTCAAACATACAGTGCTGATGATGCCTAATGGTGTGAATTTGGTGACTGGTCTGCCATTCCAAGAAAACCTTTACGAGAGTGAGCATACCATTGCTGATCAAACACTTAAGGTAAACCATTAACTTTTATGTGTGTATAAACGTGTCCGTCAAATGGATGTTTTCAAAATTTATTGATTTTTTTCACATAAACACATCTTTAAAACAATTCAATTTTCATCTAGGATTTGGTTCATTCCGCTATCAATCCCAGTAAATCCGCCAAGAAGAAGGGCGGTAAAAAGAAGGCAGGTGAAGGCGAACCAGCGGCAGCTGGAACTGCACCGGCGGCGAATGCACCAACGCCTACTGTTGAAACAAAAGCATAACGTGTATGAAAATGAACAAGACAAAGTACGGTAGTTCATTAACATTTTAATATTTGCGATATCGTGTCATTGAATTGATTGTGTCCGTAATATGAAACCCATCATCTGAAAGAGAAATTAACAACCGACCTGACGCTACAGTTACAAATATAGTGAATACAATGCTACAAAGTGATCAATCGATATCATTATTGTATAATAATTCTTCCCGTTTTTTCATTACGTTTATTTTGTCAACTTTTTTTTTAATATTTTCGATGAAATTCAAAAAGAAAAGAATACCAGTTGATTCCGTACGTCATTTGGAAACTGTCGTACAGAAATAAAAATTGATAACAAAACCGAAGATATTTTTTTGTTTTATTGTTGAATACCGTGAAGGGGTGCTACTTGCTTTTTTGTCAAGCAGTGTTCAGACCTGGGAAGACCTGATTTTGATATATAAATTAATAAATGTGCTCTTAGAAAGCTCGTTTCAGTAAGTATTGAATAGTAGCATGTCTGGAAGCCAACTTTGAATTCTTTCTCCAAAACAACGTCGAAATGTGACTTACAGATAGACTACTGGAAAGTTGTGTTCTTTGAGCCCTATCATTCGAATTGCCGCTGGGCCATCGAATTGCTTTCGAAAGGATGAAAATGGCATCATGTAACTCGAGAATGAATTTCTCAATTTAAAAATTATTGTCGTATTCGCTTCGAATGAAACCTTTCGTAACGAATAAACGATGATTAGTGAAATTTAGAAATTGTTCGAGTTACATGACACCATTTTCATCCTTTCGAAAGCAATTCGAATCGAATTACATTCTAGGGCCCAAGCTTACCATTTGTACTGAATCCTAGTTAAAAATTCGTTCGGCCAATGACCTTAGGGACAGCACAGTGCGTTGAAGCGTCAGTTGGATGTCTCATGGTACCGGCCAGGTATGGGTATCCTAGCATGTATATTGCCAAAGCTAGTTTATGCTAACGGAATGTCAACTGTGCGACATGGTAATAGTTAACGCGCCATACCCCACTAGGAGTTAGGGTACATTGTATTAATGGCAAAAGGGATAATAGGGGGATTCATGCTCACATCGTAAACGTCGTATTTGTCGTAAAATTGTAAACTTCTGTCATTTTACTATGGGAATGACAGAAGTTTACGATGAATATGACGTTTACGACACTGAGCGTGAATCCCCCTATTGTTAAGCCAAACGCCCAGAGAGCTCTATATTTACTGGACGAAAACTCCTGTATTCGAACTTATTCATTACCTTAACACAATTTTCACACTTGCCTCCAAAACACTTAATCTGGCCAGATCACTAAATCTGTCAAGATCAAGTTATCCGGCCAGATCAAGTGTTTTGACCGCAAGTCTGGACCTTATGTTATCTTTTATCAGTTTTTTTTTTCGTGACTGTTTCATCCCTAACTTCACCTCGAACGCTGTCTTTTGTATATTAAGATCCCGCAGTGCGTTTTACGTTTCACAGTCTAGTGTTAGGAAGTACGAACATACATCACAGCCATTTTAAGATATTGTTCTTATAGTTGGGACGCTAAGCGACATAAATGGACGCCACCTTGCAAAATATGATAGAGAAATGCCGTTTGGTATGATTGTTGGTGGGCCCATACATTCATTTTAAGAGATGGAGCCGTCTTGGACCCAGCGGGTGTGCGGGCGAAAACCGAAAAATTTGAGCCCTTTTTTTAATAATAGCACAACCGCTCTGCCGCGGGGTCCAAGATGGCTCCATCTCTTAAAATGAATGTATGGGGCCCACGAACAATCATACCAAACGGCATTTCTCTATCATATTTTGCAAGGTGAAATCGTTTAGCGTCCCAACTATTAGGCATTCCGGCTGTCGTCCATGCGATGCACGTGACCTGCCCATTGCAGTCGTTGTAATTTGATGATCTTCGAAACTTCCAGTTCATCGTTAAGGTGTGCATTCCAAGACCGCAATTGAGCGACTTGCGTTTCCGACTGTCTAAAAAACTATGATAACGGAGCACTATTTCGTGTATATTTTAAATTTTAGGGGATCGTCGAATGCAGGCCGTAATTGTACGACTGTACTTCCACGTAAAATACACACGAGTAGTGTTCCGTTCTGATAGTTTTTTTCTCAGTCGCAAACGCACGTCGCTCAGTCGCGGCCTAGGAACTCACAGGAGTAATTCCTATGCGACTAGAGCGTGCGCGGCTGGAGTCGCATTTACAATTGCGTGGAATGAAATGGAATGCGACATTGGATAGTTTACGACACGCCAATTGATTTTGCAAACACGAAATTCGCATATTAACGAATTGAATAGATACGTGTACATCATAATGGATCATTATGGACGATACGTTTTTGCTATTTTTGTGGCTGATTATGGAATTTGGCATGCGGCTCTAGTCGTCGTCGCATTCCAGTTAATTCCATACCATTGAAATGCGACTCTAGCCGTATAGCTCTAGTCGTAAATTACTCCTAGGTTGTACAAGTTGAAAGGTTAACCATCCACTTCCAGTCTTCAGGGAGGACGTATGTATAGCAAAGTGGTTGTTATTAATTCGCTGCGCAATGGCCTACAAACCTAATTGCCTTATAGTGGAGTGATTGTGCTTCGAATCAGCGCATATGGGCCAATGCCTGTAACTGGATGTTGGTTCCGAATAGTCTAGAAGAGCAGGAGTAGGCGATCAAAACTTTATTTATATCAAAAACAATTTACAACCCTTGGCAATACAATCCTCTTCGTGGATTAGCCAACCGACTATGTTTGTATCCTCACTCGTGGACTTCTGATTTCACCAGCGGTGACATCGAGAACAAAGCCGGGCATAGTCACAGGAGAAGAAAAAAAAACGAAACCTGGCGCAGTGAAACCAGGGGAACTGATTTTTGATACGGGCTAATTGGGGATTATTTATGAGTTTTATTATTAAGATATGGGTGGGATACTTAACTGCAACCGAACAATTTTGTATTTCCATATGCGGGCGACATTTTCACATGATGAACATTTTTGTTCGATTGATTTTACTATTTGAATTTATCTCCGGTTTCATTTGAAATTTCATCAACTAAATGCCTTTCGTGTAGGTAAATTTTTGCTTATTACTTTTTGCTGTTATATTACTCTAACCTTTCGACTGTACCGTGGATTTTCCTGAAACTCCGCCGGAATCTATTCCTTACTAACTTTCACCAGTTGGACGAGTTTCGCTCAACTAGCTTTTTCCGTTATAAATTAATTGTGCTCTCAAAATTTTGCTGTTATATAGCGGTAACTCTGGAACTGACACATTGGGTGGAATGCATAAAGTGAGTCGAGTGGAGTAAAGCTGAGTTGACAGAATTCCACTCAATTTTCACTATGGAGCGGAAAGTAGTTTTATGCATACAAATTTTTCACTCGATTCACCGAACATAGCAGACTCAGGAATGTCCTCAATAGACTTCACTCTTGAGTATATCCTCATTATTATGCATACCACCCATTGATGTTACTGAAATTAAATAAGAGCCCAGTCCACCACTTCGAAAAGTTTCACTCAGATAGCTTCTTGCGTTATAGAGTTATTTTGCATAGAAAATTTTGCCGTTATATAGCTGTAACTTTTGAACCGTTTGATGCGTTTTTCTAAAAATTCGATAGAAACCCAGTCCTCCTTAACATCCACCCACTGGATAGGTTTTGCCGAACTAGTTTCTTCCGTTATATTGTTATTTTGTTTATAAAATTATGCCGTTATATAGCTGTAACTTTTTAACCGCTTGATGAATTCAATAGTAGGCTAGTCCTTATTGACCTTTACCTACTGGACAAGTTTGGTCTAGCTAGCTTTTTTCGTTATGGAGTTATTAGGCATGTATACTTTTGCCGTTATATAGCTGTAACTTTTTAACCGCTCTATTGATACTGCTGGATTTCAACAGCAGCCGGCTTCCCACTGACGTCTATAAACTGGAAAAGTTTAATTTCGCTTACGACTTCCGTTCGACTGTTATCGTGTCCACAACATTTTGCGGATACATACAATGTATAAATGACACTAAAAAAAATCTAATGATGCCAATCGATTCCTGGGGTCATGAAACGTAAAGAAAACCAACTCCGGGGTCGAAACTCGTTATCGAGGGAGGGTCGAATAACCAATTTTTTACCCAAAAATCAGTTAATAACCATCCACTTCGGTCATGAACTGCTTCGAATATTCTTCGAAGGATCCTCCTTTTAAAAGTGTTCAGCATGTTTTCAGAAGCTTGGGTCAGGGTCCAAGTTTCGCAGCCATTTCACAGCACAGGTCGTTTGATCGTCTTGTAGATGCGCAGCCTCGTTTTACAGCGCACATGCTTTGATTTGATTATTGGAAGAACCAAGAGAAATGTCTATTTGCTAGCTGGATCCGTCGTTTGACTTCGTCGTCCGGTTTAAATCGGATGTGACGTAATGTGAAGCGTAATAGTTTCATTGCGACCCACATCATCCACATAGTAGTGAAGAAAAGTGAAGTGAGTGCCTATTTTCTGACATTTCTTGACTTTTCTCTGACATTTTACCTCAAATGTTTTGATTTTGATTGATTAACCAACGGTGTCCCTTTGCCTGGCTGTCTCTGTCTACTAAGTATTCGGATCCTCGTCTTAAACCATCATCCTAATCCGGCACATTTATCAAAGAGTCACATCATGATCATCAAGTAAATTGCTCCGATGTTTATTAGTCTCCAGCTGGTTTACAAACGTTTACGTAACATTTCAGGTTAGCAATCAAAACTGGCATCGTTGCCGGAGTATATTACTATACGGAACAGATTGGTGTATGGGGCACTAGTCAACAGACTGAACAAGTGTACAACGATATTTCGAAATGTGTCCAGCCTTACGTGAAGGATGCCAAAGCGAAGTTACCATTCGAGGTGCCACCTTTGCCCCAGTCTGGAGAGATTCGATTCTTGGCGAAACACTATTATAACGAAGGTGTAAAGTCCTCTATCCGCTTTATTTACATGCTGCCATGCTACACTGGACGCCTAGCGAAACAGGCTAAGGATGCTATCAGTAGCGCTTTAAATGCACAACCTGCAGCTTCTTCAAAATAAATACACATACTGTTCTTAGTTCCCAAATATGTCGATATATTGTAAATTCATGTTTGTGCATTGAGTGTATAAAGTATAGGGAATACAAAACACGAAAAGGTTTTTATTTTCAATACGAATGTGCAGTCCCCAAGTTGTTTATTAAAGATAAAAACATCCAAAAATTCATAAAATAAATCATAAGTGACACATTTCCACTAAGATCGGGCTGCAATTTCAAATGTCAGCAATTCTACTTTTATTTCTGTTGTTTTATCCACTCTTATTTTACTTAATTCATAAAACCTCGGCTATGGGTTTTATGAATTAAATCAAGTAGGTAAGGTCGTATTTGCTCGTACGAAACGAAAACAGGTTTTGTTGCTATGGTAACCATGTCCAGCAAACAATTCGTCAGAATGCAAACAACAGTCAGAAATTAAAGAAGTTTCCGGATCCAGAAAAGATTTCTGTCGAAAATATGGAGTTAAAAGATATTCTTCAAATTAACGTAAAAAGTCTTGATGCTGACAAGGAAAAGATTGTGTTTGATATCATATCCAACGTTGAAATTGATAGCATCCCTAAGAAGCACGTGAAGAGAACTTTTGAAATAGCGCAGCAACTTCTGAAACTCAAAGAGAAAGAGGTAAATATGTAATTCAAAATATGAATCTATTCAACCATTATTTTGTCCAGGCTAGGAATTCCGAAAAAGCTTGATTAGGAAAAAAACATCTAGTTTTGAAATTTTGCACAATTATTGGGGACACTCCCCTCAATATGTGCTCAAAAGTCCCCGACAATTTATCGGTCGATCAGTGAAATAATGTTCTCATTACTATAAGACCAAAAATATAACCAATCATCATTTTTGAGATATCCTTTCAAAAGTTCCATGTTGTTTTGTTAAAAAAAAAACATGTAATTAATTTTTTAACTGCAAGACGACGATTTTAGACATTGCCACGTGATAACCACCGTCTTTCTGCATGAAGAAGCAAACATTCGTAGTTTACGTTCATAGATAAACAAAGGCCTTTGGGCCTTGTCTTGATATAATTAACCATGGAAACTGCTTGGTTGAATGCTTCATAAAGTTCCTGAAGCATCTTCTTCCTTGCAAGTACGAGTACTTCTCGATATAAAAAACAATGATAAAATATTATTTCTGGATTGACAACGACAACGACAAATCGTTTGATCCCATCATAGATGCTGCTCCGTCATTAGTACAAATGCCTACACATTTTTAAGCGCTACCAACTCGCGGCCATGTCATACGACGCAAGCTGAGTGAGCTTTGTCGCCTATTTTCATGTTTTGTTCTCAAATCGTATCTTTTCCTTACCTTGTTTTTCTAAAAGTCTTTTGAAATCATTTTTAGTTATTGATGAAAGATCCTTGTATTCTGTCGTGAAATGGCGCTTTAATTTAGCGGAAACCGTCGCGCTTTAAGGGAGTTTTTTTTAGTAAACGAGGCAAAGAGGAGTTAGACAGTCTGAATTTCCAGTCCGCGTAAATCCGAATTCCAAGTAGTGCCCGTCGTAACGATTGGCATTTTTAGTTAACTTTATAGTTTTTAGCTCTTCTGCATCACTAGCACTGTGTTTCATCATGATCGTGGCGGGACAGCACGACGTCGGGCCTTGGCCGCCTGGATCGTTCTCCTTCAATTATCTCGGTCACGTGACCGCGTCCTCCAATCATGGAAGCCCAGTAGTTGCTCTGCGTCAGCATATACTGAGTTCTCCCAACGAGCTCTCGGCCATGCTCGCAGTCTCGCTCCGTCGACTCGTCGTGCATTTATTACTTGTTTAGGCATGCGAACATTGTTCATTTGTTGTACATGCCCTGCCCATTGAAGTCGTTGTAGTTTGACGATTTTCAAAGCTTCCAGCTCATCGTACAGTTCATACGACTCATGGTTGTACCGGATGGGCCATCCATCTCGATCGCAAACAGCCCCGAAAATTCGCCGCAGAACCTTAGGTTCAAATGTTTCTAGAGGCTTGAGTTAGGGTGCATGCTTTGCAGCCATAGCATAGCACCGGTCGTATGATGGTTTTGTACACGCGGAGCTTAGCTTCGTGTTTCTGTGCACATGCTTCGATGTCATTATGGGGAGAACCGAGAGAAAAGTCTTATTAGCTAGCTGTATCCGTCGCTTGGTTTCGTCAGTTTCGTTGGCGTCCTTTGACAAGTTGCAACCCAGGTATATGAAGTCATCCACGAACTCGATTTTGAGGTCCCCCACGTTGATGCCCGATTTTGCTGGCTTCCTTGTTTTCAATTTTCAGGACATTATGTTGATGTCTTTGGCGTAGGCTGCTAATGGTGTCGACTTGATGAGTAGCGTCTCGCTGCTGTTCATATTCATAGCCCGAATAGCGTATTCCAGTGCTAGGTTGAAAAGCGTCGGCGCCAGTCGATCGCCCTGCTTCATACTAGTGCGTGTTTCAAATAGATCCGTAAGTCGGTTATGGATCCTTACCTGTGAGACGGAGTTGGTCATCGTCATCTTTGTCAGTCGCACTAATTTTGCTGGTATACAAAATTGCAGCATGATGTTGTACAGTACACCACGATCGATACTGTCGTATGCCTGCTTGAAGTCGACAAAGATTTGGTATACGTCTACGTTGTATTCCCAGCACTTCTGACGTATCAGTTGACCTTAAAGAGCTGATCGGTTGTGGAGCGACTAGGTCTGAAACCGGCTTTATATTCACCAATGATTCGTACTGCGTACGGTTTTATTCTATTCAGTATACTTACTCAATTGCCCTAACCCCTTGTGGGGCATAGGGCGTCAACTGTTCCATGTGGCCCAGTTGACGTTTCGTTGGCATAAACTGGTTTCGGTGAGTGCAGTTGAAAGCATGCACCTCCTGCACATTCATGGCCACGAATGTCGTTGTGGACGAGATTCGAACCCGAAACGCCGGTAGCCAAACATGAGACTGATGCCTAACACACTGCGCTACCGCCCGCCCCTGCTTTCACTACTGTTTGCACATTTCTTACCGAAGAAGCGACGAAAACGTAGAGGACTATGGCAAGGTACTTTCTCAAGGAAGGATAATTTGACGCGCACGGTTGCCGTGTTCATTCCTTCACCGCTCTACGATCTAGAGAATGAAGGTTTGATCCTCGGTGCGAATAAAACCTGCTTGTGGGCACTAATAAAACTCCCACTGCACTCCGAGCTTGCTAGTATAAATATAAAGGAGGTGCATGCTAGCAACTGCACGTCCGAACAGTAGATATGCTATCGAAACTTCAACAAGGCATAGAAATTCAAGAGATGTTGACGCATCCATAGAGGGGTCAAGACAATTAACAAAGATAATATGAAGCTCCCCACTTTTATTCTTACTTAATATATAATAATATGTACATTACATTAAAAATTTACTTTTTTGTATTTTTTTAAATTTGCTCAGGTGGAGAAGCTACGTTTTGAAAGTAAACAAGCAGATGAGAGGGATTCTGAAGGTATACATTTTACTACTCCAAGTTTTTTTTCCTATTGTCATTTACATATGTATATTTTTCGGTTTTTTGCTTTCAGAGCCACCCGATATTCAATTCATACAAGAAGAAAATATGAAATTGAAAAAATCTATAAGCAAATTAGAAGGTGATAAGGCTGCTCTAAAAACAAGAATAAGAGACGTAAGTAGAAAATGTACTTCATTTTAAATGTGTATACTATTCACTTAATGTTACAGTTAATTGAGGATATGAGCCTTCTGAGGAAACGATTACAAGAATCTAATGCAAGCGATAAGGATGATTCTTCCGATGTGTTATCCGATATAGACAGAAAAGAAGAACTTTTGAAAAATATCAACTCCAAAAATAAGCACATAAAAAGATTATTACGAGACATAGAGGTAAGTACTCGTACAAACTTTTGATCAAAATAATATCTGTTTAGTAGATTATTTTTTATAAGGTCACCACACATGATCGCGCAGAACCACAACCGAACTTCCATTGAACCATCAAATATCATAGAACGGTTGAAATGAGGAGATTTTTTTCTATTGAGTTTGACCTGTTTCGATGCATGCTCGCGGCCAAAATGGTTGTCGTGTTGCGACCTTTAGGTGATGTATGTAATTTGTCGTTCGGAAAGTAAAGTTAAAAAAAAAACACTAGACAGGCAGAATTTTCGGCGTTTCGGTAATTCCACCATCTGATTGCTATTAGTCACTCTACGTTTATATCGCGGGACTATCTTCGATGTTTAACTAAATCGATCTGACTCAACACGATGTAAACGTATCGGTTTAGAGTTTTGGTACTAACTTTTAGCTCCACTTGAGATGCAGAACTGGCCTAAAAAATTGGGGCTAGGTGCTGTCTTGCTGTCTTCGCTAATGATGTTGTTGGTGATAATTCCATTTTATATGTTATATAAATACCTCATTCAATTCTGAATTCGCTTCATCCTTTACATTTTCCAAACCAACAACTGACATCTTTCATAATTAGTTCCTCTCCGCATGGTCAAGTACTAACACTAAAATAATTTAGTTAAATCGTCTTTTAGTTCCACGATATAAACGTGATCATCGTAAGCGTACAAGAAAAAGATAGGAGAGATAGGGGCTGTGAAATATTACGTTCCAAAAGCGCTAAGACCGAGTGATCTATTGTGCAATTAACTTGTCTCAGTTCTTGCGCTATATCTCTTAGCCTTAACCCTAGAATACTAAGCGGTTTTTTTGTTTAAAGCAACGCTTAAGGGTCGTCTTGCTAGACACGACTCTACGACGATCGCAGGCGACGATCGAAAAAATACACCCAAATTGTGCTCTTTGCTGATGGCTTGAACAATGTACGACGAGTTTGTGTCTAGCAAGATGAACCTATAAAACTAACCTTCACCTGTGGGGCTACCTTGTGTAACGAAGCAACTTTTTGGTGTAAAAGAAAAATTTAATTCTAAATATTTGCTTGAGCCTATTAAACAAAGCCATTTATTTACAAAAAAAAAGTAAAAATAATTCGTATTTTATTTTTATATCAATCAATTTGAAAGGAGTATGTCAGTGTCAAAGAGATAATCTAAGAAATAAAAAAGTAAAGATTATTTTTGTGTGTTTGTCGTGCAAAAATGTTTAATCACTGGGGCGATTGTCGCCAAATTTTTCAGGAGTATATTTAGCGAGCTGCAATAGTTAGTAAGGTAGTTCGCGACCCCATACAGTAAAACCCCGTTCAACCGAACCCAAGGGTGTGGCGCCATTTCGGATAACGAAACTTTTCACAAGTACTTTCGCGAGGCCGGGGAGGAAAATAAGGTGGTTCGCGACTCCAAAATGATACTACATACAAAATTAGTGTTAATGTTGTGAGCGAAGCGAAGAGAACAACGTGAGCGTAGCAAACCCTAGTTCTAAATACAATAGAATAAAAACATATGTTAGCCCAAAAAAGTTGTACATGGTGGTCCAACCCACCAGCCCGTTTAAACATAATTTATTCTTGTTATGTTAACATAGTGAAAACTATGGAAATTTTATTAAACTAATTACGGAAAATAACACCTATTGTATCAAATAACCTTTCGGCATCGCAAAAGGCGGCCCTTTTTAAAGCATACTGAAAATTTCTCTGGTTGTGGTCCCCTTATTTCGGCGCGTATGTTATCCACTAGTTGTGGAATTATTTGAGAATCATTCTGCAAGTCGCAAACATTTTTGTATTTTAGAATGGTATCACTGGGAGAAGGGTATCTCCCAGTGATAGTCACAGCGTTACATTCTGGAAGAAGGGGTCAATAATTTATCGTGACGTTATTCCGCACCAAACTGTGCTCTGAAGAGGGTGCAACTCCGTCCGGTGCATTACCTTTGAGCACCGAATGCTCCAAACTCGGCAATTCTGTTTATTCACAAAACCGTTAAGATCGCCACCCATGAACGAGCACAACCACGACCAAACTTCCATCGAACCATCAATTTCATAGAACGTGTGGAAAAAAAATTCCCCCTATTTCCACCGTTCTATGATGTTTGATGGTTCGATGGAAGTTTGGTCGTGGTTGTGTTCGTTCATGGTTGGCGACCTTTAGACAATTGATGGTTGTTGGTTGGTGATTTTCAAAATAAAATAGGATTTTTTTTTGCGCTGCACGTCTGCGAATTTTTCCATGATACTCTGACCTTCGCCTCCCAGACGTGAAATATAGAAAAAAAACCTTTTGTTTGAGCCTGACAGGCTGAGGTTAGCTAACTATACGAATAACAGCTCTTCTAACAAATTTTTTTTTCAAATATGAAAATTGTTCGTCTTGATGATTTTAATGATAAAATATGTATAACGTCAATAATTGAGAGAAGTACTCATCCCACGAGGGAAAAGTCATGGGAAAAAAAAGTTTTAAGTTTGAAGGGGGCCGTACAGGGGAAAGGATCTGTTTTGTGATATTTTAAGCAGCGTGCCCGCATTTTCACATTGTAGGATAACTTTACTTTTAGAGAAAAATTTGTCGTGTATTTATCTTATACATTATTTCTAACATCTACTCACAGACATTAGAAAAAAGTACAATTGAGCAGACCAAAATAATTTCCTTACAAGAAGAGAAAATAAACACATTCGAATTCGAGCTCTTGCAAATTAAGGATAAATACACAACCGCCAACGATGATAATGCTAATTTAAGTGAACTTTTAACGAATGCCAATGAAGAAATTGAAAAGTTAGAAAAGGCTATATTCGAATTAGAGGCTGATCGGGAAAGAACAGACGCCGAATTCAAAATATTCCTCGGTAAATTGGAGGAGAAGGCATATGCATGGCGTAAAATACTTGACGATAAGGAACAACAGTTGGAGTCTATGCGTAAGAAATATGAAGAAATATATTTAAAGTATCCGCATGAAAAGGTGAACGCTGAACAAGAAACAGAAGTCAAGCGGCTTGTTGAGGTAAGATACGTATACGACTTGTTTATTTTTATGCATTCACTTTTTTTCTAATCTAGGCTATGCAAGAACGCGACGCCATGATAGAGGAACTGGAGTGTAAATTACGCGTAATGGCCGAAGAAATGATGTCCTCGACGAAATTAATGAATCAGATTTCTCAAGATCGTGAATTAGTTGGGAATAAAATTGCACAGAAAAGCCGACATTGCTGTACTGAAATGGAGTCTGCTCTAGAACAGGCGAATAAGCGTTGTAGAGAATTATCTGAGTTACTGGATAATGTCGAAGAGGATAATATGCTGAAGTCGAAACAAGCGGCGGACGCAATTAATGCTCTTCAGGCATATGAAAATGGAGATGACAGTCTTACGCATTCACTGCAAAAAGTTAGGCATCTTCAACAAAAACTTAGCTCACGTGATAAGCAAATTAAAGCGCTTGTGATGGAAATTAACTCGATGCACGAAATTGCTCAGGAAAATTTAATTTTGAGGTAAATATCGTTAGTATGGCATATGATACCTCTGAAATTACTATGCTGAGGAGGCTACAATGGGTGCGCGGCGGTTTCTTTTTAATACAACAAGGATATCGGGTCAGATTTTTTTTGAGTTCTAAGAAGATAGTCTGGGAATTTGTTATGTTAGGGCATCTTATATTCGGGCTACTTTGTTGCAATTTTTCTTCAGTTTTAGCAGAGAATATATTAACATCATTAGCTGAAAGGCTCCTTCCGGTTCCATCCCTGCGTCCTGCATTGGCTTTCAATTCGTTATTAATTATTTGCCATAATTTTCTGTAGTTTCCAGATGCATTGACGTATCTTCTATTAAGAGAGTTTAATTTAGCTTGATGTATGAGTTTTGAAGCTTTGTTTTTAAGATATTTATAAAGCAGTTTTGGTTTCACTACTAGGATCAAGTTTGTGTTTTTTGTAGGCAATATTTTTATTTTTTAATGTTTGAATTATTTCAAAGGAAATCCAAGATTGGTCCTTGTACGGATTTTTTTTCAGTGTCGTCGATTCGTCGACGTTAAGGTCGACATACACGGCAAGCATTTTGGTCGCGAGCATGCGTCGAACCACGTCAAACTCTATAGAAAGAAAATCTGCTAATTTCCACCGTTCTATGATATTTGATAGTTCGATGGAAGTTCGGTCGTGGCTCTGCACGATCATGTGTGGCGACCTTTAGGGACGAGTATCGTGATAGTGGATGTTAGTGTCGATATTTTTAAAACATGGAAGTTACGAGGTCTGTTCTAAAAGTAACCGATCATTACGCATCGATGAATCGTCGCCGTGTAACAGGCTGTTTATATCTCGTTTAGTTTCCGAGTTATTGCTATTTGAGTGCGTTACGTTTCAGTTTTCGTGACGATTTTCGCAATGTACGACAGTAACGATGCAATGTGATTTTTTTTGTAAAATACAGAAAAATATTCGGATCATTTCAGGGTACGAGAGTTGGGTTTACGTATACGACATCGAGGCAAAAGTCTAGTCATCACAGTGAGTTAGCAAGGGTTCTCAACGTCAAAAAAAAACACAATGTTCAATCCTTTGTCAAAGTGATACTGTTTTCCCTATTTCAACCGATTTGTGCATTTACCCCACAGTTAAACAGTCAGCTGACAGCACTACGTTGAAAAAATTGCAAAAACTGACCATAGTTGTGGACAACTTATAGTTCTTTCACTACGAGTTTGGCGCAACATAAGATGGCTGCCCTTCCCTAACCTCCCTACTTTCCACACCTTGCTCTCTGTGACATTTTTCGGTTTCGAAAATTAAAATCTGTGCTGAAAGGACGCCGTTAAAGCCATTAAAGCAAATTCGCCATGGACCTGAAACACGTCACCCTCAGATACCAATAGCTCGGAAACTAAACGAGATATGTATAAACAATCTGTAAACAGTCAGTTACACGGAAGGTTGCAGTTCTGTCAACATCCATCGACATGTAACTTAAAAAGTTCCGTTATGTTTTTTAACAGACTTCCCAAAGATGTTGTAACGGACGGTTTGGTGGGCATCCGAAGATGCCCGTGGGGACGGAGCCTTAGGTAGTATATGACCGTGAAGGTCCGACCGTGCCATCTGGCGAAGAAAAAGGCCCCTCAACGAGCTAAGCAGCGGCCTATGCTTGCTGTAGCTCAGTTCGGGAGATGTGGGCGGGGTTTTCGCCGCTCGTTGCCCCTGTCCTTTACGTATTAACAAAAATTCATAGGCCTGGGGAAGGCAACACAAACAAGGGAGGTAAAAATGGAGAATAAAAAAAATGAGGCGATAAGGATGGAATGGTTGGCAGATGGCTCGCTTGCCCTCGCGCTCGTATTGGGGTCCAGGTGTAATAGGACCCTCGGTCTCTGGTTTCGTACCACCGACAGATCCTTACTCATCAGGTGCTGCCATAGATCTGCCGTTGGAAGCAGCACAACCAGACCAGAATATGGTTCATTACAATGTCGTAGCTGGATTTTTTTTTTCGATATTTTCTCATCGATACTCCATCATCCAGGTTTTTCCATCATTGATGGCTTGGGTCGATGTTTTTTCTTCGATGTCGCACTACTTCACTTTAGTACAATAAAATAAGAGTTAAGCTAGAAAGAGTTAGCCTAAGGTCAATTTTCATATCAATCGTTAAATATTTAACGAGACCACATGCCATTTTATATCGTTTTCGCCTATTTAGCTATTCTCTCCGTCGTAGCTACTTCAAATTTGAAATAAAAAGAAATGGAAAGTATTAATTATCCCCGTTGGCCTTTGAAATGACACTCAACATGCCTATCAATAAATAACTGGTGCAACATTCCAATCTGGACCATGGCCTCGGGATGAGTTAGCATCATCTCATTTTCTAGATCGTGGCGGTATGTTTTGTGCAAAGGTGTGCGATCAACAACACACTCAACCGAGTTATTTACCCCATAAAAGGGTACTCATTTGACAGCAGAGTGGGTTCATAGTCCGACATGTAAATCCCCTTTTTATCAAAAACTACTGCATCCAGCAGGAATCGAAGCGGAGCCCAGTGCATAGAAGGCGAATGTGCTAACTGTTACGCCATCTGGACTACCGGAACATGCCTATAGACGAAGACAAACAAATTTAGCCCCCCTTTTTTCGTCATTTTCAAACCCTTCCGATCAATATTTTTTTGTAGTAAAAACAGATCACAAAAACAAAGAAAATAGCCTTGGGTTAATTTTGCCTAGCTCGAGTGTCTAGTTGGATATTATTATCGAACTACTTTGTATGGGGCGAATAATAGCAAATATCTATAAAGGGAACATTCCTAGTGACGCATAGTGGTTCGCATCTTTGACCAATAGAGGAATTTAAATGGAGATGATTTCGCACTTCCCTTGCATGGGCTCTGCTCACCTGATGGGTTAATGGTGCCGTGAGATTTTGGTCTTGAGTTTTTCCCCATCATAGGATTATCATCAGTTAAACTGTATGTTTGTGGCCTCCTTTCATAAAAAAAATATTCATATTTGCTTTGTTTCTATAAAGATATCGTATGTATTGGTCAATTGATTGATATAATCATTACTTTCAGAAAGAAACTCAACATTCCGGATGATGCTGTTATTTCTACTAATAATTTAGCAGCTAAGCAAAAAAGCAAAGATAAGTTAATCGAGAGATTGACTTTAAAACTTCGTGCTTCCGAAGAGATGCGTTTGAATTTGAAGCTTGAAATGAACGAATTAAGGTATACAAAAGAATCGATGGCAATATGTAATTCGATTTATAAAGAAAATATGTTTTTTTTTCAGAAAGGAGCTCAATAATTTTAAAAGTTATCAGCCGATATCAAATTCAATTGATCCTGACTCATTTTTGGAAACAAATGTAACTACGAAGACGCCGGGTAGCAATATGGAACCAATTTATTGCTCCAACTGCTTGAAAACATTAAAAGTATTCTATTTTTGAATTAATATTCACAGTTCAAATTGACAGCTCTCCGAATCAAAATATCTATTTTCCGAATCCAACTAATAGCTTTGAGAATCATAATAACGACTTTCCGACTCAATTAAACGATTTTTTTTAAATCAAATAAGTTTAAAACTAGCGCAATCTGTAGCATCTCCTCTCCAAATGAACGACTTTCGGAATTTAATTTTGTTGAGCGAAATTGTCGATTTTTCGAATGAAATTAACTTTGAATTAACATCCCTTCAATTTTTAGAATCCCTAAAAAACAGTTAAAAGTAGATTAGAACTTTGGAAAGCAACTGCTGTGGAAAATAACACATCGATTTTCTATTTCAAAATGATTTGTCTAGGTCGAATTTACTTGATTTAACGATTTGGTTTAAGAGAGGTAAACAATTATACTCTTCTGGAACCAGTACTGAAGATTTCAACATACATATTAAACTAAAAATAATAGATGAATTAGGCTAGTAAAATAAAATTTAAAAATAAAATAACTGGCGCAACAGTCCAATTTGAACCACGGCCTCGAGATGAGTTAGCATCATCTCATTTTCTAGATCGTGACGGTTTTTTGTGCAGAGGTATGTGATCAGCAACACGCTCAACCGAGTTATTTACCCCATAATGGGTACTCATTTAACAGCTGAGTGGGCTCATAGTCCGACACGTAAATCCCCGGAATCGAACCGGGGCCCAGTGCGTTGAAGGCGAACGTGCTAACCGTTGCGTCATCCGGACTAAAATTTGAATACTAAAAATTAGGGAAAGATCGGTTCAAAATTTTAATCCCTTCTATAGATACTGAATGTAGTCCGGATGGCGCAACGGTTAGCACATTCGCCTTCAACGCACTGGGCCCCGGTTCGATTCCGGGGATTTACGTGTCGGACTATGAGCCCACTCAGCTGTTAAATGAGTACCCATTATGGGGTAAATAACTCGGTTGAGCGTATTGCTGATCACATACCTCTGCACAAAAACCGTCACGATCTAGAAAATGAGATGATGCTAACTCATCTCGAGGCCGTGGTTCAAATTGGACTATTGCGCCAGTTATTTATTTTATTTTATAGATACTGAATACTTGGAAACTGAGTTTGCACGGTCGCGGAAGGTGAGCTTAACTTTTGGTGGGCGGAAATCCGAGAAATTTTCGCCCTTTTTCAATATTATCCTTATAAATTCTAAATGGTACCTCGGGTCGAAAAAATTTGTAAAAGTAAATTAAAATGTCTTAAATTCTGCGTCGAATGCATTGTCAAAGTTGAAATTCGGTTCAGTATATGGTCAAAAAACGACAATTTTCGAAGCTTCGGAGAAAAATCACACTATCGCTTTTCAAACTCACAGATCTCTGAAACAGATACTTCAAATGGGAAAACTTCTATGTAAAAGTTGAAGATAATTTGATTACAAGTCTAACGTGGCCAACATTTCTCAATTCGGTCCATTTTTAGAGTAGTTATTCGCAAAAATTCAAAAAACGCCTGCTTAGCGATCGATCTCTGCCTTAATAGCTCTATCTCGGTAAATATAACAGCTAGAAGTCTCATTTTTTTGCTCTAGTTTTGAAAAAGCGTTGCAAGGTTTCTTGTCAGATTAATTTAGGAGATAGTAAAAAGAAACTGGAAAAGCCAAACAATTAAGCGCTTTTTCAGCATGGCGTCTGCGTTCGCGTCGGTGGGGGGAAATAGAAAACTAGAATTTTTAAACAATGTACCAACTCAAACAATATATCAAAAATCGAAACTACCCCAATTAAAGCAACCAGTGCTATAACAATTTGATTGACTAAAGCTGAAAATATGAAGACAATGGGTGGTATGCATAATAATGAGGATATACTCAAGAGTGAAGTCTATTGAGGACATTCCTGAGTCTGCTATGTTCGGTGAATCGAGTGAAAAAGTTGTGTGCATAAAACTACTCTCCGCTCCATAGTGAAAATTGAGTGGAATTCTGTCAACTCAGCTTTACTCCACTCGACTCACTTTATGCATACCACCCAATATAAAGAACGGAAATCAGCTAAAATTTTTGGTACCCGTTTACACACTGAGACATATTACACACACCACAAAAATGTTCCCCCGGCTGTAAAATAATTTGTTGTGATTTTCAATTATACCGCAACCCAGGGAACACCCTTAGAACATAGAGGCATGGAATGAGCTTGTCCTGTATGTCTTTGGCTCCAACATTTGGCGAATAAGTCGACAGCCAGCCTACTCGGTTGTTGTTTGATATTGACATATGTTGACTGTTCTGTTGAACTGTGCATGAATAAAGGTCAATTCTTGTGAGATTATCGACAGTTAGCCTACTCAGTTCGCGTTTCAATATTGACATAATGTTGACCGCACTGTCAAATTGTGCATAAACAAACGTCAATTCTTGTCAATATTTAAATTTCATAATTACTAAACGATCTACTGAGTTAGCTGACTGTCGACCACATGTCGACTTATTACCCAGATTTTGGAGCCACTGTTTCTATGGAGACATACAGGACAAGCTCATTCCATGCGTCTATGGTCTAAGGGATCACCATATGATAGGAGAAAGTAGGCAATGAACAAAAATATTGTAAAAAGCTGACACAAATTGCCACTTTCAGTCAGTTAATTTGACAAACGAGGGAAAAAAGAGTGTAGGCTATGAAAAAAAATGTGTACGAAACACGTATGGAGTGTGTGTGATGATAGCCTCTCTACGACACATGTTCCATACTCTCCGGACTAAAGTCATTTAACCTTTGCAAAATCAACCCTAAAAATATGAAATAGCCCCTAGAAATCAGATGCATTGTTTACTAGATTTAGCTCAAAAAAAAATAAAAGTAAAAAAATGGGGCTCACAGTCAACTTCAACTTTTACATAGAAGTTTTTCCATTTGGAAGATATGTTTCAAAGATCTGTGATTCCGAAACTTCGAAAATTGTCGTTTTTTGATTATCGATTTTGACTAGGTATATGTACTACAGAAGCGAATTTCAACTTTGAGCAGTGCATTGGACGCAGAATTTAACGCCTTTTAATTTACTCTTAGAATTTTTTTTTTATCCGAGGTACCGTTTAGAATTTAGAATGATAATATTAAAAAAGTGCTAAATATTTTTCGGATTTTCGCCCACTAAAAGATAAGCCTGAGCTCACCTTCTGCGACTGTGCAAACTCTCTCCGTGCGCGCACGACTTTGTGCGTGCAATTTGGTCTGGACGAGATTCTGTGCGCGCATAGCGTTTGTGTACGCAAATACTATCAAATTAAAATCACGAGCTTAAAGTGAGTAGCCTTGAAGGCGTGTGTATTTGACTTTCAACTGACAGTTTGCATTGGTATTCTCTAGTACAACTGTATATGTTAAACGTGCCATACACACACCGATCGATCGGCCGATCCGTCGCGCGATATCGATATCGGCCGACGGATTGGCATGTGTATGTGGAAATCGCACCGATCGGCCGATCAATTTTGATCTGCCGATATTTTAGTGCGATTTTCGTGCGATCCATCGGCGACAATCGATTGGATAGTGTATGTGATTATCGCAAGTGAATGTCAAATTACCAAAATATTAAATGATGAAATTTGAAGGATTCGAATGATTTAAATGGCACTGCAAAATTATATTAATACGTGGTATACGAAAATACCACACACATCCAAATAGTTAACAAAAATTAATCTAGGTTGGATTGGGAGTGAATCATAACCTACTTTTTGAATTGTCATTCGTTATCGCATCGCACGAAAATCGGACAGTGTGTGTGCAGTGGAGATCGGCCGATATTTTGTGGCGATCCATCGGCCGATCGATCGGATAATGTATGGCGGCTATTAGTTTGTATGTACTAAGTTACAGGTACGTTATAGCCGTCATACATTATGCGATCCGTCGTCCGATGGATCGGCTAATGGATCGCCACAAAATATCCGCCAATCTCCTCTGCACACACACTACGATTTTCGTGCGATGCGATAACGAATGACAATTCAAAAAATAGGATATGATTCACTCCCAATGCAACATAGATTAATTTTTGTTAACTATTTGGATTTGTGTGGTATTTTCGCATACCACATATTTGATATTTCAATTGCAGAGCCCTTTAAATCATTAGAATCCTTGAAATTTCATCATTTAATAATTTGGTAATTTGACATTCACTTGCGATAATCACATACACTATCCAATCGATCGTCATCGACGGATCGCACGAAAATCGCACTAAAATATCGGCAGATCAAAATTGATCGGTGCGATTTCCACATACGCGGGCCGATCGGTGTATGTATGGCACGTTTAAGAAGGGATTGAAATTATTTACAGGTCTTTCCCTAATTTTTATTAGTGGCCTAAATGTCCGGATGGAGACAATCAATCTCTCTGTCCGTTTTTTTTTTCAACTATAATAACCAGAGATATAAAAGTTCCAGAAGGCTAACACATTATGCGCATACCAACGTCAAGTATATGTATATGCAGGAGATAACTTAAAAAAAGTCTATAGTAGTACATGCTTATTATTTGAATTATAATCTTTTAGGAAGAAACGACAGGAGAGTGAGGAGGCAATTTACGAACCTGGGATCTTAATACACACATACAAAACGCTCGATTTTCAAATTGCTTGTTAACGTTAAAATTTGAAAAAGATTTTGTAATATATATTCATTTTGATTTTTAAATCTATTTATATTTTACAGAAACTCCCCGATAAGGATGTCATAATTCAAGAAATAAATGCCGAATGGGAAACGAAATATTCAGGGGTCATCGAAGAAAATGAAAATTTACGAGTAGGAATGCACGAGATACTGGAACGGATTAGAGAATATGATGGTATTTGTACGAAATATTTACAATATAATGTTTTATATCGGCTTATCAATTATTTCCAGCCTCATCCGACCATATAAGTATCGACTGTACAATACTGGAAAACTTGCTCCATGCTTTAGACGCTCGCAGTGTTAGTGGATGGTATCATCCTGCAATGCGAATGCAAAATGAATTAATCGCTCTTAAAGAGCGTGAACAACGACTTAAAGAGCAGATTTTGATTGCAGAAAAGGCGACCGTAACAAGTGAAGACACTAAAAAAGGTATTATCGAAGGATTTGATGGAGAAGAAGAGAACGCCCTCGTCGAAAAAGAGAAGCCAGAGAATACAGTTTCAGACAAATCGCAACAATTGTATCCAATCATAGTTCAAAAGGATCTTCAATATGAAACTTTACGAGACAAATTTTTAGATGTATCTCAAAAGTACCGCGATGTATTATTAGAAAATGAAAAACTTCGTTGTTTCGAAGCGCTTTACGAGGAAGTAAGGGTGCAGTTAGAATCGTCGGAGAATCAAATAACTCAATACTGCGCCGTGTTGGTTGAAAAGATTTCTATTACTGAAGCCAAGTTACATCAAAGTGAAAAAAAATATTCATTTCTCAAGGACGACTTTGAAAGATCCGTTGCGGAATTGAATACTTTGAAACTAACCAGTGCCGCTATTATAGCTGAACTCAAAAACCAAATTATCAATAAATGTATGATCAATGTGACGCCGAAAGGGAGATTAGAAGAAAAGGAGAGGAAGGATGCTGAGAACGAGACTTTGAAGGCCGAATGTGTTTCTCTAAGAATGCAACTAGCATGTATTACGAAGTATATTCTTACTGATGCAATTGATAAGAAAAAGAGCAATGTGGAACTAATGTCATTTATCAAATATGGAATTGTTGAAGATGACTTTACGTTAGATTTCATTACTAGTCAAGAATATAATCACTTGAAATCAGAAACTGCTGAATTGACAAAAAATAACCAGAATTTATCGGAGCAGTACAAGCATTTACAGAAATTATTGGTTGTTGCCGAAGAACAGGTGCATAATATGTCGTTTAGTGTTTTTTCAAAGGTCCATTTCTCGACCCTATATTTTTTTTTAGATAAAGTCACAACAGAGGCAGTTAACTGACTTAACGGACAATCAGGTCAATTTGAGGCACTTAGTGGCTGACCTGCAAAGTACAAATGAAGAAAAGTTCATAATTTCGAAAGCATACAGAGATGCTGAATTAGGTAATATGCATTTATGTATAAAAACTATGCACAAAGTGTGGATTATAATATCACTTATTTCAAAAGAATCAGAAGCCTTTTCTAAATAAGTTAGTTCATGCGTCGAACTAACTGGTCTAGGGGGTGGTAAGAATAGTGACTTCGGTCAAAATGAGCCGATCAGGCTCAACCTCGTTGTAAACTGTGCAAGTACATACACGATAAGTATAGTATAATTATTATTTCTTCTTCTTTGCCAGAACAAGAATTTCTGTCTCTATCAATCTTAGTGAGCTTGGCTTCCAGTTCCTATTTTATATGATTATCAAAGCTATTTATGGAAACGGAGCCGAAGCGACTTTGAAGGTTAAGTGGCGCAAACAGGCGAATGCCCCCAAAGAGCTATGCAGCACCACATGGGAAAACCAAATTCTTATCGCCCAGTCTGTCTATTAAATACTTTGGGAAAATGTTAGAGCGCATAATCTACAGACTGCTAGCAATCATGGGGGCAAATGTTGGATCGACGCAACAGTCCGGTTTTCGTAGAGCGCGCTTCACAGTTGATGAAATATTTGGCTAGAGGTGCATTAAGACAGGGTTAATCCTGGCGGTAGTGACTGGGGAGGTTAGGTAGATAGGCTGCCTTGTCGACCACAGTACACTTAGACCTCATTAAGTCCATTGTGATACCACCAGGATACATCCTCCCTTCCCCCTACTGACAGTTAAAACCAACCAGAGCTACTAATAAAACGTTGGAGTCTTACAACATCCGTGCTTTCTAGCTCTTCCAACTCAGTGAAGTAGTAGGATCCAAGCATCGACCTCCTCCTACCTGCCAAAGCAGCACAAGAGCAGAGGAGGTGGAAGCTACACTCCTCGTCCACATCTCCACACATTCTGCAAAAATCGTTGTAAGGAAGCCAAAGTCTCCTGGCATACTCTCCAATGAAACAGTTCCCAGTAATGACACCCACTACCGAGCTAATATGTCTTCTATTTAGCAACAGTAGATTTGAGGATCGGGTGACGTCAAGTTTGGAGTACAGCGACCTAGTAGTATAACAGGTATTACCATCAATCCATCTAGCATTGGCCCTGGTAAACGCCTCGGATTTGACAATCAGTTTACATGAATAGATGGGCTGGTAGATATTCCCATACTGTCGTAGCTCCTCGTTCGAGGAGCCTAGTCTGGCAAGAACATCAGCCTGACAGTTACCTTCTAAGCCACTATGACTAGGAACCCAGCACAGGACAATGTTAAAATATCTCCCTATTTCGGAGAGGAATGATCGACATTTTGCTACTGTCTTAGACGTTTTCAAAACTGATTCCAGCGACCTGATTGAAGCTTGACTATCTGTGTAAATAATAATGCCCCTAGTATAGTTATGGCATGCCGTCCCAGCAAGATTAGCGCTTCCCAGAATACCGTGACCTCCGCCTATAAAATAATGCAGTGATCAGGTAAGCGGAAAGTAAGGTTTATGTTTAACCTGTAGTCCGGATGGCACAACGCTTAACACGTTCGCCTTCGTTCGCCCCGGTTCGATTCCTACTGAATGCGGTAGCTTTCGATAAAAAAGAGATTTACGTGTCAGACTATGAGCCCACTATTAAGCTGTTAGTACCCATTTATGGGGTAAATAACTCGGTTGAGAGTGTTGCTGAGCAGAGGTGTGTCTGCTTAAGACATACCGTCACGGTCTAGAAAATGAGATGATGCTAACTCATCTCGAGGCCATGGTTCAAATTGGACTGTTGCGCCAGTTATTTATTTATTTTAGTATGTAATGATAATTCACCTATATCGCCCAGACGATGCTAAAATTTGACTTTAATCACTAAGTCGGTCATATTTGACACAGACCTTATTTTGATTTTGCCGTATGCTAGGTAGTGATCCGTGTAGAATGTTAGATATTTTATCAAACCAGCCAGTATCTAGGATAAGACAAAACAAACGTTAATTTGATATGATATAATGTGCAATCGTAGAATGATTTTGATTTTTTAACTTCATCCTTCCTTCTTGTCAGATAGACAATCATTATCCTAAGCAGGTCTTATCCTGTTGTAATTTCAGCACGGGAAGATTTAAACAGAATCAAAGGTTTAAAACAAGAGCTGGAGAATCGGTGCAATGACTTACAGAAAGAAGTAAAGTCCCTTCGAGAGCAAAACGAATCTTTGGTGAAAATTCAACAACAAGTGAATACAAATGAATCCGTCAAAATCCAGTAAGTCAATTAATATTTTAGAGAGAATGACACCTAATAACTTTATTTCAATAAACAGGTTTCTGAAAAAGTCTTTGTATATTTTACAAGGAAAATATTGCAAATACACTCCGCTAGTATTGCTAACTGACTTTCTAACAGCATACGCATCTTTTGCGTCAGATTCTAAATCAAAAGAAGTGTCAAAGGAAAGTATCGACATCATTACTAAAAATATAATTTCGGAATTAAAAATCGATAGTACCCGATCTGATATTGATAATCTGATAAAAGTACTTTGACTTTACATCACTAGATCCGTACTCATATTAAAAAATTTAATTTGATTGATTTTAGGTAATCAAATTCGAGGCAAAATGTAGATTTTTAGAAGAGCAAGTTAGCAGTCTTAACGAAAAGGTCGGTCAGTCCCAACAAGAGATTGAAAGACTTAAACTGTCGATTGCCGAAGATAGTGAACATTGGAAAACGATCAATGCATTGTTTGCTAATTGTGGCGAGAAAAAATCAGTAACCTATGACGATAAAGCCGTTCAATACTCAGCAGGTAAAATAATCCATAGGTTGGACGATTTTTAGAAGATATAATGCAACATAACCTTCGCATTTTTTTGTTTTATTTTTCATTTTTAATGTAAGTTCTAAAAATGTAAAGTTAATTTGTACAATTTTAGAAACATCGGATATTTCGACGGAGACAGATACAGTAGAAGAATCGCAGAAATCTCCATTGAAAACAAGTAAAGACGATATGAAATCAACCAATACTGTGATACTGTCCTGCCCATCTAGTCCTAATATGCCAATTTCAAACATTATCAATGTTCGATCGCTGGAATCTCAGTTGAAACAAGCCATGCAGCTTGCATCCATGCGAAATGCTTTATTGTTAGAAACTGAGAATAAGTAAATAATTCCATCTCTCGCAATAACTTTAAATAATTGAATAAATATTGCAATCGTAGATTAGCCGAATCACAAGGGCGAGTTAAAGAAATGGAAAAAATAATCAAAGAGAAAAACACACTGCTCAAACAGAGTGCAGAGAAAAGCAATGTTAATGATGATATTTCTCCTCGTCGATCCAGCTTGGTTGAGGTATGTGTATGTAAATATGGATACATACTAGTATCCACTTATTGGTTTTACATATTTCAGTCTACAATCTCATCATTACAAACACTCCTAACCGAAAAAGATACAACGCTTCATCACTACCAAGAGCTACTGAAAACGGAACGTGAACAACATACGAAGTCTTGTGAAAACTACGATCGGGATTTGGATGCCGTACAAAAGAAATGTCAGGAGCAAGAAGCCAAAGTTAAATCCAAATCGGCAGAGATAACGGAGCTAACAAAAAAATTAGAGATTCTCGATAAGAAGGCTTCTTCAGCGTCACAACTGAATACTGAACTGGATGAGATTAAGCAGCTTGAGGATTCTGATAATAATTTTAACGAAATATCGGACGAAAAAATTGAAGAAATGTTTTTAGATGACAACAAGCAATTGAGCCAAGAACTCTTACAAGAATCTATTAACGTTAGTTTGGAGGAAAGCGAGACACATGTGAATATGAATCGTTATATTAAACAGCTGCAAAGCCAGCTTAATGAAGCAACTAATCGTGAAAAGCTATGGGAGGAAAGTGCAAAGGCAAAAGACGACGAAATTGAAATTCTCAAGGAGAAGTAAATGTTTTAATAGTTATTTAAAAAAATAAACAGCGATAGGGCTTTACGTTAACATTGGCAGACATTTTTTGGCGATGTGAAATACTTTTGTGAATGAAGAAGATGCTTGAAACTGTTTTTATATATTCTTTAAAACTGATAAATATGAAAATAAAATAGAATTAACTGATTATTAATACATTTGATATCCCATTTTTTTCACTATCAGTACCACTCTGTGTTTATTTGTTACAAGAAATTACTAGTTTCGCTACTAATTCAATTTTTCCTTCATATTACTAAGGCTGACACTTCTTGAAGAGAAAGAAAAGTTAGATGTAAAATCCAGTCCCGAAATTGAGCAATTACAAACATTACTTGAAGAAAAGGACAGACATATCAATGATCTTATGGATACCCTATCCAGCTTTCATGTAAGTAATTCTTCATTAATTTACACACTATTTCTGAATTATTTATTCAATGCTAATATCTTATTAATTAACATTAAGGATGATCAACAATGCCTGATAAACGAAACAACACTCTATTCAGCAGACCAAGTGACACTGTTGGGAGTTGACCTAACGCGTTCTGAATCAACCAATCGAATTTTAAGTACTCAGCTGGATGCACTTCGTCGTCAAGTTTCCAGTTTGACGCAACGTGAAAAACAGGCGCGTGAACTTATTAATTCATTGCGAAACCAACTGATCAAACGGCCTGTGGTTTCAGTAAAAACCGAATTAAATACGCGCACCAAATATGAACAGCTTCAAAAAAGAATGCTGCTTATGGAAACTGAATTAGAAGAGTTGCGTAGAGAAAAACAGCGTCTAACCATGCTGGTGGAAGAAAAGAGGGCAAAAAATGCAAATGATCTAGCTCTCTGGGATAAGCAGAAACGATGGCAACAAAGTGCCGAAAAATTAAAGACGAAATTAGCTGAAACGGAAGCTAGTTTGGAGAAAAGCAAAATTATGCTAAATGCTGCAAAAACCACAATTAATAGATTGGAGAAAGATAAACACGTATTAGAATCACGTTTACGGGGTAAGTAAATATTATACGTTGAAGTAATCAATCCTATGTATTAGTCATGATATGACCTGCTCCTCTTGCGGATCAGGTCGACCTACTCCGAGTCCGACAACGGAGTAGGTCCAAGAAACTAAGTTCGCAGACCTACTTCGTATATGAAAGGAATCTGTCGTCCGTCATGGAGTTGGAGATGGAGTGAAAGAAAAGAGTGGGTGAACTAAGTTCGTCGAAGTCTGAGTCGTAATTGTAAATAAGAGAATGGAGAACTGAACTACTGACTAGATTAGAAGACATACCTACATATCGCTATATTGCAGGGTCGAATAAAATGGATAGTATTTTCAATTGGATTTTATTGATATCAGGTCTAGTGAAGCTTTTATGGCCGGTTTACATTCTCGCCGAGTGGATGAAGCGAGTATATTCAGTGAGAATGCCCGAGACCTGGGCGAGGTGCACATTCACATTCTCGCCCGAGTACGAGTCACGAGTACTGTTCTGTTGGGCAATGACAAACAACTGATGGTGCGGTAACATACGCGCTCCCATAGGGAAATAATGTGCGCACTTGTGAAGAGCGTTTACTTTAATTTAATTTTTACCAACCATATGTATCATGTAATTTTCCCCGAAGTTAGGTTAAGCGAAACCACTCACGTAACCCCCTACCAGCTTTTGCAGACTGATTGGCCCTTTCTTCGAAAAAAGGATTGCCGTTTAGAATCTCCTTTATTTTTTGCTTTTTTCCTACCAGTTTTTTCCAACAAGATTGGCCGTGTTTATAAAAAAAGTGCTGCCATTCTGAATCCCCCATTTGTTTTTTTTTTGTCATTTGGACTTCAGATCCGCAATCAGCGACCCAAAAAAAAACCCCTGCCAGCTTTTTCCAGCAAGATTTTCCATGTTTTTGAGAAAAAGAGTTGCCGCTCAGAAACTTCTTTATTTTTGGATTTTTTTTGCAATTCTGACTTCAGATTCGCAATCAGCGACCCAATCGACTCCCTATCAGTTTTTTTTACCAGCAAGATTGGCCTTGTTTATAAAAAAAAAAGTGTTGCCATTCTGGATCCCCCATTCAATTTTTTGCCATTTGGACTTCAGATTCGCAATCACCGACGCAAAAAAAAACAATAATAAAAGACGAACAGCTTCACTCCACCTAACATCAATAAAATCTAATTGAAAATTTACTCCACCTCATTCTACACCACAATATAGCGTATCGACATCGTATATATGTCGCGTTCGGTGACCGTGGTCGTTCGGTCACCGCTCTACGATACCACATCAAGAGCTCGGAATTCAAATCTCGGCACGGTCAAAAACTGCCTGTGGGTACAAATAGAACTCCCACAGTGCTCCGAGCTTGTCAGTATAAAGACGGCACGGATAGGAGGTGCAACTGCACTTCCGAAAATTAGATATGCTATCGAAACGTCAACAAGGCATGGAAATGCTAGAGATATTAACGCGCCCATGGCTTTCATACGACGCCGTTCGATACGATATTTTCTCGGCTGAGCTTTTCTCGAAATCAAAACAGCATTTCACACGGCCACATTCAATTTTCCACATAAATTGTTTCATCGAATAGTCTCCGTTGTAAAAATATGGCGCGTGTGACTAAAATGCTTTCAGGACTTTGATAATAACCACCATGGGAGAGAGAAAGAACGGGACTTTTAATGCCAACTACCAATAGGACGCGGAAATTTGACAGCTATATATACAGCGGGGAGTCATTTTAATATCGGTTTTCTGACAGAAAACTCACAAAAACAAGTAACGCGCACATCACATCTAAATATTTAATGTTTTACCTATAAGCAGACACCCCCGTCTTAGGGATACGCTGGTTATTTTTGCAGTCACCGACGAGGCATTTCAATTTACCACAACTCACTACCGCACCAATTTGTCCTACCGGAAATTTCACTAGTGTCTTCTCTACATAATCGCGGCTCTTTACACTCAAAAACCGGCTCCAAACTTTCGCGAATTCAACCGTATTTCCTTTTTGCCACTTTTAGAGCAAAGCGTTTGACAGCCATATGCACAACGTGATCTTAAAACCGTTAACTTTACTCTCCCAGCTCTCGACTTTTTCAAGAAGAAGATCGTCCCATTTTCAAGCTGTCAATTTGTATGGTTTGACAGGCATATACCCATTCCTTTGTTAGTTATATATTCAAATGGAGTAGGTTTAAAAGACTAAGTTCGTGAATTGGCAACCATGACTACTATGTATATACAGGGTGTCCCGAAATTGTCGCCTAATAACCCCCATATACGATCGAATCCATCGTCAGATCGATCTGACGATATTTTGATCGTCAGATCGATTGCACCGTGTATGTGACTATCGTTGACGATTTCACCGATCTGACGATCAAATTTTATCTGCCGATTTTTTGGTGCGATTTTACTGCAATCCGTCGGTCTGACGATCGATTGGACGGTGTATGTGATTATCGCAAGTAAATGTCAAATTATCAAATTATTCAATTGTGAAATTTGACCAATTCTGGTGATTTTAATGGATCTGTAATACAAATATCAAATATGTAGTATACGAAAATACCTCACAAATCCAAATAGTTAACGAAAATAAATTTTGGTTATATTGGGAGTGAAACATAACCTATATTTTTTGAATTGTCATCCGTTATCGCATCGCACGAAAATCGTATCGTGTATGTGCAGCGGAGATCGTCAGATATTTTGTCGCGATCCATCGTCAGATCGATCTGACGACGGATTGCATCGTATATGGGGGCTATAAACTATATCACCCTTTAAAATATTAGTCATTAGACGATACGCGCCTGTCAACACGTTTCTTTCAGTATTCGAAACACTTTTTAAATTCTTCAGATATTATGCTTTTGCATAGGTTCCTTTATACCAAGAAAACGCTATAATAAGAAACAAACGCAAACTCCTTTTCATACCGTTTGTTTTCAATGCTGTCTTATTTACAATTTTGGAACAACCTGTTTATAACTTGTGGTATATTCACTAGTAAAGCCCACCTAAACGATAAAAATCGATCAATGTAAATGATCGAGTTGTGTTTGTTATACTGAACCATTAAACACCGTAAAATGATCAAATGAAATGTCTCTCCTGAAATGTACTTATTCAGTTGACAAAGGGCGCTTTACTATCTACATATATTCCATTTTTTGCATCATCTTTATAGGAACTGTTGCGGAAAAATGTTGCCGCACGCCATCCTGTCCCAATCTTCTACTTACTAAATACTATCCATCGGAAAGTCCTGAAACATGTACAACTGGCAGCGAATGTAATAGTCCGGCACGTAGAGAAGATACCCGAAGCGTAAAATACGTGGCGGTCAACGATTCAAATACGGATATTATCAACGCATTAAAGGCAAGAATTGAATCACAGCAAAGGCGAATTGTTGCCTTAGAACTTGAACGCAAAGGATCCAATGCACTCACCACAGAATTAGAAAAGTGTCAGGAAAAATTGGCTACTGTCGAGGCGCAAAATATTCGTTTAGAAGCTAAAAATTTACAGCTTCAACTGGATATAGATTTGCTGAAGCAGGGTGACGAGAAAGATAGAGCCCAGAAGCGAATAAAATATCTTGAAGAGTATGTTTTAGACAGAATGAAATACTAAACTACAATAATAATTGATATTTTTTTTTGTTCTAGTTACGTTTTGGCTTTAAAAGAAGAACTCGCTCAGGCTGAAGCTCAAAAAGAAATGGCCGGATCTCAGAGTGGTACGAATTTATCACATCCGGAACAAACAATCTTATCACTACGACGAATAGTGCAAAGACTGAGAATCGATAATAAAAACCTAAAAGAGTCGCGTAGTGTCCCCGTAGATATTAAGGTAAATAATGATAATTATATAATACAATTTAATCTCAATTTAATCAAAGGGAGGAGGCGATTTGGTTCAAGAACTTCAAGCCGTTAAAGAGAAACTACGACAGAAAACACAACTTCTGGAGAAGGCTAAAATCCTGCTTACGCGAGCAGCAGCCAAGGAGAAGAGCCTTAAAGAACAGGTACGATCATACAACATTGCATATACGATAAGTGCTTTAATGAATATATTTCCAGTTGACTATCTGGAAACGCAAATGCTCTGAACTTCAAAACGTGCCTGTAATTGATGAAATTAGTGAATAGTTCCATTAATTAATAAGTAAACGACTTTTATTTTCTTTATTTCGATAAGTTAATTCCAATAGCTTTAATTCACAAGGAATAATATTGATTACAAAATAATGATGACTGTTTGATTCGCGCAAATAAAAAAAAAACACATTGTACCACGATTTTATTTCTATATCAAAGGCATTTGTTCAATTACGTTGTTTTAAGTGATGTTGGAACTTGAGGTAATCCAAATTCATCAACCTTGATGTTATCCTGCAGATTAACAAATTGTATACATAAATCTGATAAATTTAAATTTTCACATTTTCTATTACCTTTCCTTTGATACTGTCCGCACCTGGTTCCTTGTCTGGGGCAGCAGGAGCTTTCACTACATCATCAAGATAGCTGGTATCATCATCCAAAGCCATTTCGTCGCCAAGTGCTTCTAGCTCGGCCTCTAATTCATCATCGTCAAGTTCAGGCATACCATATGTACGGCCTAATGCATCCTGAACTTCGTCAGCTTGTTCAAGCATATCGGCCATATCGTCATGAATGTCCTAAGCGGAGAGTGAATTTGCGATATAAAACGGTTACGTTTTACCACTTATTTAAATTGAAATACGAACCTCGATATTATCAATGTTGATCTTTTTGAATTCGGTCTTCATTTGTTTCACACCATCTTTCATTGCATTCACTGTGGTCTGAGTATCTTTCAGTGTTTGGGCGGCATAGTTTGCCTGTTCCATGTTGAAAGACTGGTTTCGTAGACTTTCAGCCTGTTGTTCATACCTGGAATAAGGGGATGACGTGAACGGTCAAATACATGTTTCTTCTTCAGAACACAAAAACCAAGTCTCGGCCACGATACGATAATTGAATCAAGTCTGGAAGTTCCCTTGCAGACTTAAAGACTTGGAAACGCTGCAACAAGCAGCAGCCGCTGGCACCTAAACATTTTGCACAGTCCAGGAAACAAATGAGAAACGATATTTTCCACAAAACGAGCTTGCAGCCACTATTATGAAGAATAAAAAATACACAAATACATTGACTTAATAGCTTAAAGCCAAGTTTATCCAGATGTGGCAAAGAAGATACATCTGTGAAAGCTTGGTTTTGATGCTGAGATAACTGCTCTGCCAGATTTTGGACAGCATGCCGTATGCGCATTTAGCCTGGTTGATACGAGCGACGAGCGACGACTCAGTACCACCATTTTCGGCAACAATGCTACCCAGGTAGACGAAATTGTCCACCTTCTCCATAGGTTGCCCATTAATATTGATGGCAATAGGTGTCGGATTTCTTTTTCGCAATGGCGGGCTAAGAACCTTGGTCTTGTTGGTATTAATCTTTAGCCCAACCTTGCTTGCCTGCGAGAGATCTAACGCCATTGCGGACAGATCCATGATTTTGTGGGAGTAGGCATAAGTCGTCAGCGTAGTCAAGATGTTGTAGATAAGATGTCAAAGTCCATTGAATTCCTCTGTCGAGTCCAGATAGGGCTGCATGCAACACATCGCCGATCACAATGAGGAATAGGATCGGTGAGAGGATGCACCATTGCCGAACTCCACTGAGAATCTCAAAGTCCCCCGACACCTTACCTTTATGAGAACGCGACATTTCGCGCTGTCATAAGTTGCCTTAATAATAGCCACAAGCTTCTCAGGGATGCCTCTCCTGGGCAAGGCCGCCCATACAGAATTCCGGTTCACACTATCGAAAGCCTTTTCGAAATCGATGAATAGCAAGTGAAGCGCATTGCTCGATGATGATTCGCAAGGTGTTAATGTGATCGACACAGGAGAATCCGGATCGAAAACCAGCCTGCTCTTCATCAATTGTGCTTTCTAAGTGAGCCTTCAGTCTTTCCAGGACGATTTTAGCTATTATCTTGGCAACGGCAGGGAGCACACAGATGCCTCTCCAATTATTACAGTATGTGAGGCTACCCTTCTTCGGAAGTTTGATGATCAAACCCTCCTTCCACTCAGTGGGAAAGGTCTCTGTATTCTACGCTTTATCAACGAGTGGGAGCAGCAGTGACGCTTGGCGCTGCTTGAGTTCAGCAGGGATACCGTCGAGTCCGGCGGCCTTTCCTCGTTTTAGTGTAATATTACAGTGACTATTTCCTCTTTAGTCGGGGCAGTGGACCGTATACGGACATTTTGATGGTTAGCTAAATTATCTATATGAGAAGGAACTTCACCTGAGGTTACACGGTTCAAGACCGCGGCGAAGTGTTCTTTCCACCGCCTCATTTGATTTTCTTCCAAGGTAAGTAGCTTTCCATCACTATCCTTCACCGGATGTTGGCAGGAGTTACGACCACCTGTAAACTCCTTGATGACACCGTTTACGGCGTTTAAGTTGTTACTTCTTGCGGCTTCTTCTGCTGATGCTAAAAGAGAATTCGCATAAACTGTTTTATCGCGTCGCACACTACGCTCAACTTCTCGATCTTTTTGACGGTAAAGGAGTTCGAGGCTGCTTCGATTGTCTGCTGCTGCAGCCAAATGAACCTTCAGCTCCTTTCTTTCAACAATCCGCTGCCCTGAAGCGTCGGACATCCAGGGCTTATTCCGGTAATCCGTGTTTGTTCCAAGGATGGTATCTGCGCTATCAATGTACGCATTTTTTATGGCATCCCAGTTTTCGCTTATGTCACTATCTGGTTGACTAGTTATCTCAGCCGCTTTTTCCGCAAGATGGTCATTATATTGGTGTAAGACAGCTGGATTTTTTAGTCGAGCGGTGTTGAATTTGCGGAGCCTGGATCTTTCGTCGCTAGGGCGGCGCACGGCTGCAATACGCAATCGAACATTAGCGATCATAAGATAATGGTCTCTTCCCATCCCAATATCGGCACCCTTCTTGTTTCGCACGTCCAGGGTCCAGGAGGCAACTCTTGAATCTTTTACTAATGGCAAAATGGTCGATCTGATTTTGTGTTCAGCGTCGATCAACAGAGGACCAACTGATTTTGTGGTGGTCCTTATGCTCAAACATAATACCACCGATGAAGAGACTGTGAAAGTTGCAGAACTCTACAAATCTTTCACCGTTGTCATTACGATCACTAAGACCGTGTCTCCCCATCACATGTCTAAGCCCATAGTTATCAGCGCCAACTTTAGCATTCAAATCACACATAACCATTTTAATGTCACCTTTAGGTGTTCTGCTCTGAACGGCGTTTAGTCATTCGTAGGAGTATTTAGCCAAGATTGTCGGGTTCAGTAGGGGCATAACATTGTATTATTGAGATGTTCCTCATTTTGGTCCGAAACCTGGCGGTCAAGATTCTGTCAGAGACCGACTCCCAGGATAAGAGACAGTTTCGTGCGGCTCTGGTTAAAAGGAGCCCACATCTGACTCACGACGACTACCGGTAGCTTTGCCGGAGTACAACATTACAGTACTGCCCGTTGGAGAGATAAATTCTTTGCTGTTCCACCATCTTATCTCACTAACTCTTAAGATGTTTAGTTTGTACCTCAGAAATTCACTCTCTAATTGAAGAAATCGTGCGTTTAAATCTTTAGATGCTAATATATTTTGCGTAAGTGCCTCTTCTATATCGTAAAATAATTTGATCGGGCTAATTCCAACTGCAACAGCGCTGCGTTTGATAAGGGGCTACTTTCAGAATTTGACAAATTAAGCACATGGCGTTCATCCATATCTTCAAACCCATTATTCGCTGCTACAGAATGGTTTGACAAATCTTGGGCATAGAGTCAGTGTTCTTTGCTTTTCTTTTTGCCTTGTATAAACAACGGGGAAGCTCACATATTTTTGACGTGTATCGAATCAATGTGCGCCGTGAATCCAAGCTGCGCCACAATTCAAAAAGTCCGTTATAGCGAAACGACGTAAGAAGAGGGGCCGTATAAAGAGGTATAAGTATACTTTGCACTTTACTTCGCTTGAAAACCGGTCTTTTGAGTAGGAAGGGAAGTTCAAGTGCCGTGTAGAGAGCTGCGGATATGTGCTGTGTGCAGGTGTACACTGTCACTTTATCGTGGGAGAGATAAGTGCAACATTTTCGCATGAACGGTTAGTAAAGGTTAGGTTTAAGAGTTAAAATTGAGAAGTGTCCGTTTGAAGCCGCCACTGTTTTTTTTTCATAAAAATTACAATATATTTTTGCAGAACTCTTTCCTAAAACTACCAGGAAGTTTGTCCTCCGTCGGTTTTAAGCATTGGAACTATATTTTAATAATAAAAGGTTGCAGCATAAAGTTAGCATCCCAAAAATATTTTTTTCAGTCATCAAAAACCGAGAACTATCGCTGCACCCCTTCGAGAACTATATCTAATAAGCAGGCAACTCATGCAAATTTTAATATTTTCCTAATTTTGGGTGCCAACTTCGTGGGGGTATTTAACTCTCGTTGTTGATAACAATATCCGGATTGAATCATCAGCAAATAATGTCTCATCATGGTAGAAAAAGAGTCAATGTCCAAATCCATTGGTTGGCACCACCAAGTATCGCAGGAGTTACAGTTAGTATTATTAATTGAAAGAAAAAACTGCCAATGCCCTAACATTAATAGGTAATAAGTACTGCAACGGGCAAAGCATATGTTCCAGCGTTGGGATAAATTCCGAGTTTCTTATAATTCCACAAAATATGGGCATTGGGCATTTTCCACCAAGCTTGCATATGATCGAGTGTCGCTCCCACGGCAGCCGGTTTGTCGCACCGGAGCAACCCGTTCACCAGAGCTGCCAAATCCCTTCGACGCCAATAGGCGTTGCTACTACAAAATATGATCCAGTGTCTACTATCACTTACGTACATTTTCTTTTGCTTGAGCACTCTCATCGCCTTTTGTTTGACTGCATTCTTTGATGGCCCCTCACGCATTTTAGCCAATTGATCTTTATATTTACGCAGTTCACTTTCCAACTTGGCTATTTTCTCCTCAATGTTAGATGCCCTGGCATCGACCTAAGAAGAAATAGAAAACACCGTCCATGATACTGAGTTCTAGAAACACACGTTCAGATGATTGGTTACCCCTTGTATGCAGTCATTAATGCTAGGTCCGGGCGTCTTTGGTTTGGATTTGCCGAATAAACGATTCATCTTGATAATCCGATGGAATGAACTGGATCTATTCGAAGATTGAAATTTTGTAAATAAATGCCACTGCGAAAAAATGGATGACTAATAGGACCAATTGTCCACAACGACCGAACAATCAAGAATTGAAATGTCAAAACATTGGAGACAGATTTGGAGATTTATGGTAAGCAATCCCAATTGGAAATATGTAGAAGACAAATTATAGCAAGTTGTCACATTTCGAAGACAAAAACCAGGGAAGTTTTAAATATCGCCACACACGCAAGAAAAGCGATCCGATCCGCTCTTCGTTCAAACAATCAAACACGTATTTAGCTATAGCAAAGAAGGAAGAAAGGAGAAATATATGGCCCATAAGTATTGTACCATTGAATACTGTTCTTTAAGGTGCGTTTTTCTAGGTACCACGATCGTAGGCGACGATCAAATGCCAGAACCAGAATGAACTCAGAAAGCAGCAGCAGCGGCATTAAGCAACCACAACAACATGCAGAACTGCTTTCGCCGCTGTCGCTGCCGCTGCGTTCAATCTAGGTCGCGTATGGGAAATGCGTGCTTTCTCATTTGAAATTTCACAACCGCTGATGCCGTTGCTGCTGCATTCTGCGTTCATTCTGGTTCGGGCATTAGAGTTTATTTGGGAGTTACTGCTTGCGTAGTTATTGCGTTTTTAGCAATGTAAAGTCGACGTAGTATTCGACTTCGCAACGCACAAAAAAGCCTGTTTTTCAACATTCAAAAGGCTATGATGTCCAGAAATTAACAAATTGGATAAAATAATGTTATTTTAAAATAATAATTATTTAACCACCTTTATGACTTTGCTTTTTAACAAATTTATTATAAATTTATTTAGTTTGGATGCATTTCGACATAAATAGTCATCCTCAGCGAGTACATTTAAACTCAATGTACATTTAAACTCAATGTTTAAATGTACTCGCTGAGGATGACTATTTATGTCGAAATGCATCCAAACTAAATAAATTTATAATAAATTTGTTAAAAAGCAAAGTCATAAAGGTGGTTAAATAATTATTATTTTAAAATTTATGGACTTTGTGGATTTAAAACTTTTATCGTTTTTCTAACTTAAAAAATAATGTTAACACAATTTGATTTTTATAAAATTAAGGATTAATTTTTAAAACAGGACAAATACATTACGCATGAAAAAAGTTAAGAAAAAGGTGATAGAAAAAAATGCTTTTTGGCACAAAACAAAAATTTCAACTTTAAAAATGCTAGCCGCTATACATTATCCGATCCGTCGTCCGATCGATCGGCCGATGGATCACCACAAAATATCTGCCGATCTCCACTGCACACACACTGAGCGATTTTCGTGCGATGCGATAACGAATGACAATTCAAAAAATAGGTTATGATTCACTCCCAATCCAACCTAGATTCATTTTTGTTAACTATTTGGATGTGTGTGGTATTTTCGTGTACCACATATTTGATATTTCAATTGCAGTGCCATTTAAATCATTAGAATCCTTCAAATTCCATCATTTAATAATTTGGTAATTTGACATTCACTTGCGATAATCACATACACTACCCAATCGATCGTCACCGATCGATCGCACGAAAATCGCACTAAAATATCGGCAGATCAAAATTGATCGCCCGATCGGTGCGATTTCCACATACACACCCCAATCCGTCGGCTGATATTGAGTGCGTTCAGAAGGTGGCAAAAGAGCAGAAACCGCTCGCGAGCAGCTCCGCAGCTGCTCGGTTTGGAGTTTGCACCTGCTGAACGCTACTTCACCAGCTGACCAATCGACCAGCTGAAAGCTGACGATGATAATTTTAGACGTCAAGTGCCGAAAAGTGGAAAATACATGAATCCCACGCTGTCCATTACAAAAATCACGAACAACGAGAAAACAAATTCAAAATCACCCGAAAACCAAAGAACTAGAAGCCGAAAACGGCGAAAACACAATAACCAATTTGATAACTGTCAAAACTCGGAAACTCGCAACATGAGCGTGAGGTTGAAAAGAAGAAGAAGAACCTGAGCACTGATCAGTGAGCAGAAATATTTCTTGCTCGGTGAAATTTGATCATGCTCACCCGAGCAGAAGTTGCTCGGTCACTTCTGAACCCGCTCGTTCTGAACATGTTCGCTGAGCGGAAGTTGCTCAGTTCCTTCTGAACGCACACATTGATTTCGGGCGACGGATCGGCCGATCGATCGGTGTGTGTATGGCACGTTTAATAATTAAACCATACCAAATAAATTTTATATTTTAGAGCAACATATTGGAGATTATCATTTTATTTGAGTGTTCTGGTTATCGTAGTTTCCGAGATATTGAATTTTAAGTCGTGTGAGGCGGGGAATTTTCAAGAAAAATGTAAATGTCTGCATCAGCTAAAGATTTCGACAAAATGTCTTTTATTAATTTTTGTTGAAAATTGCAAGAAGAATCATACGACACTGCCCGTGCGGTCATTACGATACACTCTGTATAATGCATGAAAGCTAGTGAAACTAACGAGAAACTTTTGTGCGGCACTGTGTGACTCTTATACACGAACTCTCATCTGATGTCATGATGACATTTTCAATTGACGTTCATCAAAAACAGCTGTTCCTTTTCAGATCACTTTAATTCCCATCAGACCTACAGTGGACGTACTTGTAGGTAGGGTAGTTTGTTGCGCGTTCTCCGGTCGTCGATACGTTTAATTGTTTGGTGAATCGCAATCGTCATCATAAACTCAGTGGAAAAATCAAAAGTGCTACTTATTCGTGACATTGAGTGAAAGTATCAGTGCGTCTCAAGGCTGATTTTGGAATTGCGAAAAATCGACAACAAAACAAAATGGGTTTGCAATGAAGCTATTTTCGTCGGGAGAATTTGCCTTTGTGGGTTCCATTTACTTGATTTTTATTGTTTTTGGTGAATTGTCTGCGTAAAAGTCTATTTTTGTCCATATCAAGCAATTTCGCATTTCATCTACACCCACGCGCGTTCAACAGGGCTACGTATCAAATCAACGTCATGTGCCCTCCCTTACGAAACGGGTAGCCGCCTGTTGTGCGGTCCAATTTTCAAAAGTGGTTAGTGTTAAGTGCTGAAAGTTACATCAAACGGGCTCATAATAATCGCAAGAAACCCAACAGTTAATGATTTTCGCGTAAATCATTTCGAAAATGCTGTCCATGTAACGTTCATGTGGTGAAAAGTGAGGAAAATCAATATTGCATCCCAGCTATAGAGAACTAGACAATCGCCGACATGCACGATTACGGCAGTAGCACCGCATCCTATGCAAACTTCTCGGCAACGGACGCGGAAATAGCGCCCATATCTATGGATAAATTTTATCCGGCCTTGGTGCAGTGCTTTGGAATTATAATTTGCGGGTAAGAAGTAGACATTTATATAAATATTGTTATATTGGTGACTTAATTATAATTATCGTCAATTGTACCTCTAAAATGAAAGTAATATCCAATAACTGCAGGTGCAAATCTTCGGTATGGTCGTCGTATGCACTTTATGGGTGACCCATGCACGATTCCATTTGAAATACAGATGTACTGTGAACACATTCCGGAGACCTTCTTCAATGTCCACCGATTGATTTTTTTTTACTCGATTTATGCAAATTTTATTTGTAAACACTGGTTCGAATTTGAGTGTTACGTTAGTCACTCGTACAGAGGTATACTCCTACACCACGGGCGGATTTCAATGTGGGGAATTTTAACGTTAACTAGACTTCTTGTTTTTCTGTTTTTATTACTGAATTTCATTTAAATTCTTTTAAGAGGCATGTTGATAAGTGAATGGAGCTTATAGAAAACTGACCGGAAATAATGCACGATTTCAAGGATTCATTTGAAATGTGTATTTCAAGTCAATCGTTTGACTAGTATAGTAATGCTTGGATTTCATTTTGTTTCTAACGCTTCCTACAGATATATGTTCTTGTGCTTTATGTTCCTAACAAAGATACAAATTGATTCCTTTTCTTATAATTATAAATTATATTCAAGCCTTTTGATACCCATGCAGTACTTACTAAATAAAAAAAAGCGTCGCTCCAAGATAAATTAGTATCAGTATATTAGTGATCTGATCAATTCACTAACCTGTGTTCGTATATCGCAACCCGATATGCTCAATGTTGGACACTCATTTTAACAGCTGGTGTTTCCGTACAGTGCCTTATGTAGTCCAGGTACTTATGGGGACGTTACCTGAAGTTGCCAAAGTGATCGTGTAGGTCCGACCATGCTAAGTACATTTTCGGACCGGACCAAAGTATTTTACTTAACTCTATCATGCACCAAACTTGTGTAGGGAAGCTATATTTTTTTAAAGAGTTGTTTCTGACTACATTGGGGACAATGAACCCAAAAAAGTCAATATTTATGAAATTTGTCTTGCATAGTAGTTTTAAAATGAAACCGGAATATAGAGGGCTACGCCCGCAATCCGAGGGTTTTGTAGCAAGCGCTTATTTTGGTATATAAATATCGGCTCCTTGCTCTTCTTGATACCACTGAGATGGACAAAAAAAAAACATAATTAAAATGTCTTACTCATTTACATTTTACATGCCAATTCATATTACGTGATTGTAACAAAACTTAGAACATATTATTGCCTAAGGTGTTGGTTATCGTTGGCCATCAGTACTTTTGACCTCGAAAGTGTTTAAGGCATGCAGGGGTGTGCTAACTGTAACTACAGAAATAAACTATTATTTAAAATACCTATTCTGAGAAGATATACAGATTCCATTATTTTCCATTTTATATGCTATTCCGAATAGCACCACCCACCCTGTAAGTTTTCATAATTCTAACAGTCTCGAAATGCCCAGGGGCAAATTTCAAGAAAATGCGAAAAAATGTAATGTACTCAACATTACCTTTCTCACGACACCTCACTTGCCTATACCAGTCGATAAAAAAAAATTTGACCTTAATTTCACCTCTATGTGGACCCCTCCCCTTCCAGCCGGTAAAGTTTGCCAATTACGACGCAGCGCCCCCAACTAATCTTTACCCTTTCAGAAATGATTAATTAAACAACTACAATTCGCACTACGAAAAACAACATGAAAGTAGTACTCACACCTATGAGGCCGGTAGGTGTAATTTTGGTGTGGATAGTGTCAAAATGCCTAACTTTAAATGAATGTACTATTATTAAATATTATGTGATTGTAATGAAACTTAAAGATGTTATTGCCTATGATGTTGGTTATCATTGGCCATCAATATTTTTGACCTTGGGTGTGCTTGAGGCGTGCAGGGGTATGCTAACTGCAACTATAGAAATGTACTATTATTAACCTTTTTTGATGAGATATCAAAATTCTACGATTTTCGGTTTTCTATACTAGTAAAATGCCGCTTTTCTGCAAATTTTCATATTTCTAAGTATAACGGTACCGAAATGCAAATGGGGGGCAAAAACTCCTCTTCCATAGTCCTCCGCGTGGGCGCCCCCTGGAACGGCAGTGGTCACTGACCATTGCCAACCAACGTCAAGCCGCCAGTGATGGCGGTGCGATGATTTGGTTGAGGTACCCCTGTGGTGTGGGGTGTGAAAAAAATACCACGGCCTTTCCCTTTGGGGGCCTGTCGTTAAAACCGACAATCAAAGGACAGGATGTGTATGCCAGCAACTTGCACTATCCGAAATCTTTATATGCTAACGAAACGTCAACTATGCCTCGGATAAGGACTGACTCAACGGTTACGACTTTTAGCTATCGTACAATGACAAAGATTGGATTCTGGAATGTGCGTACTCTCCTGGACAATGGATCAGAAGGTCCCCAGAACGCACGATTTCTTCAATTAGAGAGTGAATTTCTGAGGTACAAATTAAATATCTTAGGAGTTAGTGAGATAAGATGGTAGAACAGCGGAGAATTCATCTCTCCAACGGGCAGCACTGTAATGTTGTACTCCGGTAAAGCTACCGGTAGTAGTCGTGAGTCAGGTGTGGGGCTCCTTTTAACCAGAGCCGCGCGAAACTGTCTCTTATCCTGGGAACCGGTCTCTGACAGGGTCTTGACCGCCAGGTTCCGGACCAAAATGAGGAACATCTCAATAATACAATGTTATGCCCCTACTGAACCCGACAATGTCTTGGCAAAAGACTCCTTCTACGAAGAACTGAACGCCGTTCAGAGCAGAACACCTAAAGGTGACATTATAATGGTTATGGGTGATTTGAATGCGAAAGTTGGCGCTGATAACTATGGGCTCAGACATGTGATGGGGAGACACGGTCTTGGTGATCGTAATGACAACGGTGAAAGATTTGTAGAGTTCTGCAACTTTCACAGTCTCTTCATCGGTGGTACTATGTTTGAGCATAAGGACCACCACAAAATCAGTTGGTCCTCTGTTGATCGGCGCAGAACACAAAATCAGATCGACCATTTTGCCATTAGTAAAAGATTCAAGAGTTGCCTCCTGGACGTGCGAAACAAGAAGGGTGCCGATATTGGGGTGGGAAGAGACCATTATCTTTTGATCGCTAATGTTCGATTGCGTATTGCAGCCGTGCGCCGCCCCAGCGACGAAAGATCCAGGCCCCGCAAATTCAACACCGCTCGACTAAAAAATCCAGCTGTCTTACAACAATATAATGACCATCTTGCACAAAAAGCGGCTGAGATAACTAGTCACCCAGATAGTGACATAAACGAAAGCTGGGATGCCATAAAAAATGCGTACATTGATAGCGCAAATACCATCCTTGGCCCAAACCCGGATTGCCGGAATAAGCCCTGGATGTCCGACGCTTCATGGCAGCGGATTGTTGAAAGAAAGGAGCTGAAAGTTCGTTTGGCTGCGGCATCAGACGACAATCGAAGCAGCATCGAACTCCTTTACCGTCAAAAAGATCGAGAAGTTGAGCGTAGTGTGCGACGCGATAAAACAGTTTATGCGAATTCTCTTTTAGCGTCAGCAGAAGAAGCCGCTAGAAGTAACAACTTAAACGCCGTATACGGTGTCATCAAGGAGTTTACAGGTGGTCGTAACTCCTGCCAACATCCGGTGAAGGATAGTGATGGAAAGCTACTTATCTTGGAAGAAGATCAAATGAGGCGGTGGAAAGAACACTTCGCCGCGGTCTTGAACCGTGTAACCTCTGGTGAAGTTCCCCCTCATATAGATAATTTAGCTAACCATCAAAATGTGCGTATACGGTCCACTGCCCCGACTAAAGAGGAAATAGTCACTGCAATTATTGCACTAAAACGAGGAAAGGCCGCCGGACTTGACGGCATCCCTGCCGAACTTTATCAAGCAGCGCCAAGCGTAACTGCCGAATTGCTGCACCCACTTGTTGATAAAGCGTGGAATACAGAGACCTTTCCCACTGAGTGGAAGGAAGGTTTGATCATCAAACTTCCAAAGAAGGGTAGCCTCACAGACTGTAATAATTGGAGAGGCATTTGTGTGCTTCCTGCCGTTGCCAAGATAATAGCTAAAATCGTCCTGGAAAGGCTAAAGGCCCACTTAGAAAGCACAATTGATGAAGAGCAGGCGGGTTTTCGACCCGGATTCTCCTGTGTCGATCACATTAACACCTTGCGAATCATCATCGAGCAATGCGCTGAATACGATTCTCCGCTTCACTTGCTTTTCATCGATTTCGAAAAGGCTTTCGATAGTGTGAACCGGGATTCTATATGGGCAGCCTTGCGCAGGAGAGGCATCCCTGAGAAGCTTGTGGCTATTATTAAGGCAACCTATGACGGCGCGAAATGTCGCGTTCTGCATAAAGGTAAGGTGTCGGGGGACTTTGAGATTCGCAGTGGAGTTCGGCAGGGGTGCATCCTCTCACCGATCCTATTCCTCATTGTAATCGGCGATGTGTTGCATGCAGCCCTATCCGGACTCGACAGAGGAATTCAATGGACTTTGACATCTTATCTACAACATCTTGACTACGCTGACGACATATGCCTACGCTCCCACAAAATCATGGATCTGTCCGCAATGGCGTTAGATCTCGAGAGGGAGGCAAGCAAGGTTGGGCTAAAGATTAATACCAACAAGACCAAGGTGCTTAGCCCGCCGTTGCGAAAAAGAAATCCGACACCTATTGCCATCAATATTAATATTAATATTAATGGGCAGCCTGTGGAGAAGGTAGACAACTTCGTCTACCTGGGTAGCATTGTTGCCGAAAATGGTGGTACGGAGCAGGACATCGCTCGTCGTATCAACGAGGCTAAACGCGCATACGGCATGCTGTCCAAAATCTGGCAGAGCAGTTATCTCAGCATCAAGACCAAGCTGGGCCTGTTTCGCTCCCTGGTACTATCAGTGCTTTTGTATGGGAGCAGTACATGGAAAGTTTCCGTAGGAGTTACCAGAAAGCTGCAAGTTTTCGTCAACTCATGTCTTCGTCGAATTTTAAGAATTTTCTGGCCCGAAACAATATCAAATGAAGAGCTAAGTCGGCGTACGGGTCAGATGCCAATCGACGAATTGATACGCAGGCGAAAATGGCAGTGGATAGGTCACACATTGCGGAAGAGTGATAACTGCATTGCTATGCATGCCATGAAATGGAACCCCATTTCCAACCAAGGCCGACGAAGAGGGGGTCCTCGAAGCACATGGCGTCGATCTGTGGCAAAGGAGTGTCAGGTACTGGGTAAGTCTTTTGGGGAGTTGCGCCCCATTGCCCAGAACAGAGTACGATGGCGCGCAGGAGTAGTTGACGCGCTATGCCCCGCTAGGGGTTAAGGCAAAGTAGTAGTCTTTTCCCCTTTTTTCAAATTTGATGAAAATACCGGAAATGAAATGTACTCGGTGTTACCTTTCTCATGACACCCCACTTGCCTATACCAGATGAAAAAAAAATTTTGACCTTCATTTCCCCTCTATGGGGACATCTCCTTAAGGTCAGCCTATTACAACGAATCGCTTTCTCCGGCAAATTATAATAATTCTACATACTCCCACAAAATTTCATGTATGTAGCTTCAGCCGTTCGTGAGATATTTCATGGACAGACGGACAGACGGACAGAATTTGACCGATTTCATAAGGGTTTTGTTTTTAATACAAAACCCTAAAAATGTACTCAAAAACGAGTTGAAAAGTCAACTTTTTTGGGATAAGAAAATAAAGATAAGTTTTATTTTCAAAAGAATGGATGTAACATTAGTAGTAAAATATTTTACGAAAGATACTTAAAATTAGTTATTTTACATGGTAATCAGTGAAACAGTTTCTTTTAGGGGCGAAAGATAAGGATACATTAGGTTTAGTGCATGTTACAGTTATGAAACTGCAAACTTTGTAAAGTTGGGCTTTATTATGTTTGAGCATAAGGAGAGACTGCGTCGTTTTGAATGACGGATAATGTCCAATATCTTCGTGCCAGGCATCTTCAACTTGAATTGAGGGTATGCTACGCCTTGAAGTCATTGGAGTCGTTTGTGGAGAATTAGAAGGTCGGCCACGTTTCTTCGGACCAGAAGTATGTATTTGTATAAATTAAGCCAATTGTAATTTTAGTTTGGAACTGTATTAGACTTAACGTTTCTTTTTTGCTGGCCTTAGTATGCTGACAATGACGCCTATACAGAAGCGAAATATTCGTGACTTCGGAGTTCATCATCATCATCGTGGCGCGACAGCCCGACGTCGGGCCTTGGTCGCCCGGATCGTTGTCCTCCAATTATCTCGGTCACGTGACCGCGTCCTCCAATTTTGGGAGCCCAGTAGCTGCGCGGCGTCCACACATACTGAGCTTTCCCAGCGAGATCTCGGTCGTCTAGGCAGTCTTGCTGCGTCAACTCGTTCTGCATTCATTACTCTCTTTGGCATGCAATCATCGTCCATTCTTTGTACATGCCTTGCCCATTGAAGTCGTTGTAGTTTGACGATTTTCGAAACTTCCAGCTCATCGTACAGTTCATACAACTCATGGTTGTACCGGATGCGCCATACATCTCGATCTCGATCGCAAACAGCCCCGAAAATTCGTCGTAGAACCTTACGTTCGAATGGGTCTAGCATGTTTCCGGAGGCTTAGGGTCCATGGTTCGCAGCCATAGCATAGCACTGGTCGTATAATGGTTTTGTACACGCGGAGCTTCGTGTTTCTGTGCACATACTTCGATTTCATTATGGGGAGAACCGAGAAAAAAGTCTTATTAGCTAACTGTATCCGTCGCTTGATTTCGTCAGTTTCGTTGGCGTCCCTTGAAAAGTTGCAACCTAGGTATATGAAGTTGTTCACGAACTCGATGTTGAGGTGCCCCCCATAGATGCTCGGTTGTGCAAGTGACCTTGTCGATTGCATCATTATTTTAGTTTAACCCTCGTTGATACGTAGTCCAACTTCTTTTGCAGCGGTATCGAGCGTATGCAGAAGTTCTTCTGCCTCGACCAATCTTCGGGGCATGATGTTGATGTCGTCGGCGTACGCTGCTAATTGTGTCGACTTGATGAGTAGCGTCTTGCTGTTGTCCATATTCATAGCCCGAATAGAGTATTCTAGTGCTAGGTTAAAGAGCGTCGATGCCAGTCCATCGCCCTGTTTCAGACCAGTGCGTGTTTCAAATAGATCAGTAAGTCTATTATGGATCCTTACTTGTGAGACGGAGTTGGTCATCGTCATCTTTGTCAGTCGTACAAATTTGGTATACGTTTACGTTGTATTCCCAGCACTTCTGGAGTATCAGGAGTATCAGTTTGACCGTAAAGAGCTGATCGGTTGTCGAGCGACCAGGTCTGAAACCGCTTTGATATTCGCCAATGATTCGTTCTGCCTACGGTTTTATTCTACAATATTTTCCAGAAGTTTTGTCAAAATTTTATAGGACGTACAAACTAGTGATATGCCCCTGTAATTGTCACACTGCGGTTTTCTCCCTTTTTGTGAATTGGACAGATGATGCTTCTGCGCCAATCGTCTGGGATCTCCTCGTCCTCCCATACTCGCAGTAGTAATTGATGTATGGCATTAGCTAGACCCGTTCCACCGAATTTTAGCAGTTCAGCTGGAATCTCGTCAGCGCCCGGCGCTTTATTTCGTTTTAGTGACCACAACGCGAGATCAACTTCCTCTACTGTCGGCGGTTGTATGCGTGGGTTTGTTAATGCCATCGGTGTCGCTGATGATGTTTCCATCCTTGTCCTTACAAAGGCTAGTCCTGGGTTGATAGCCGTTCTTAATTGTACAATATTTACTAGTTTGTACGCTTGTCTTGTATTCCTATTAGCTAAGTTTTCGTTTATATTCAGCAACTGCTCGTCAAAGTATTTACGTTTCTTACGTCTAATTATTGTATTCGATATTCACCGTAGTTCGTCATATTTTTCTCTTTTAGCTCTGGTTCCTCGTTGAATCCATTGTCTGTAGGCCTCGTTTTCCGCGTCGAGTGAATTTTTGCATTCTTCGTCGAATCAGACATTTCGCGCTCGCCGGGCTTTATATACCACGACCTTCTCTGCGACATCTCTGATGGTACCCTTGAGTTCTTCCCAGAACCCATGGACGCCTGTGTTGCTGATGTTGTGTAGCATAGGCGATAGTCTTTCCTCAAGGGCGGCAGCATACGCCACCGCCGTAGCATCGGTCAGAAGCGTATCAACAGCAAAGATTTTGGGAGGGCTGATTCTTGATTAGTTCACTGAGGAAATTCTATATCTGTAGGTCGTCTTCACCAAGTGATGATCTGAGTCGCAGTTTGCTCATCGATAGGAGCGGACATCCATCACACTAGACGCCCATCTCCTGCAAATGAGGACGTGATCAATTTGGTTGACGCTATGTGCGTCTGGAGATTTCCAGGTCTGCTTGTGAATGCGTCGATGCGGGAAATACGTAGAGCTTACGACTAGATTCCTGCTGCAGCCGAAGTCGATAAGTCGCTGGCCGTTGTCGTTACATTTTTCATGGAGACTGTGACATCCAGTGGTCCCCCGGTGCCAACTTTCATTTCCGCAGTTTGACGTCGTTTGTTAAAAGTGAGTCGAAGAGAGTTTAAAGGCGGGCTTAGAACTCCTCTTTTACTGCGTCTTCTTTAACTTCAGTGGGGGCGCGCACATTGATGAGCCAGAGATTGAAGAATCTAGTCCTTAATGCGAATCGCACACAGCCGTGCATTTATGCGTTTGAAGTCAATAATGCGCGGCTTGTGGTGATTGTTCACTATAAATGCTATTCCAAACTCCTTGTGACCCGATGGTTTGCCACTTCTAAAAAATGTGTGCGATTTCTTGTCATTGATTTTGCTACCAAGCCAATTGTTTCCTGGACTGCAGTAATGCTCAGTTTGTACTTTTCGACCTGTTGAAGGAGCGCCTTCTCGGTCCCCGGTTTGTCCAGGGAGCGTACATTCCAGAATCCGAAAGAATGAATAATCCTTTAGTCGTTTGCGTGGTCGTCGTTGTTGATCCGTCCAATCCGAGGTTTCCAGGTTTCTTGACGTAGTTTTTACAAGGACAAGTTGTCAGCACATCGTTTAACCCCATTCAGGGGGATAGCTGCTTCAGATGATTTAATAAACGTGCTGGAGTTCACACAACTATGTTGCAGGTCCAACTACACAAGTCATTCCATCCTACTAAACCTGAGACGCTTAGGTGTTAATCAGCCATTCAGGCTACAGCTATCTGCCTTTTTTCCAAGCTGTCTTATCACTAAGACTTGACCGTCAGCGGTTTGACCCACTGCCGTTACCAGAGGGCGCCCACGAGGAGGACTATGAAAAAGGTCTTTTGCCCCCTTTCGAAAGTCATACTGTCATTTTTAATGGGAAAAATCATTAATCTATCAGAAGTTATTGTACCGATTTATTACACTATAGCCTCTAGTTCTGCTGATTGCCTTTATTTTAAGCAACATTTTGTCGAAGTCGGTCCAGAACGAGTTCTTAATTCTTTGCTAGGGAGCGAAGTTCGATCAATTAGGAAATTTATCATTTCTGAGTGACTCAAATACTGCAAAATAACATAGATACTTGTATGTAATAGCTCAAAGTTTAACTGGTGTATTAAAAAGACTTCGCGCAAAGAACATGCAGTTACATCCATATAAATGCCAACTTGGAATTTATACAATTTATATCGGTAACAAATGAAAAAAATACAATATATTACATTGCTGCTTTGTGTTATTTTACTTTTGATTATATTAAGTTTATTATTAAGTACTTAAGTTGATCCATGATGCATTTGTAAATCGAAATCTTTCCCGATATCTGCAATCAGTTAATTATGTACTTGGATGGTTTCCAGATGAAACTTCTTACCTTCTTGATGAAAAAATTAAATGTGCAATGTATCCATATTTGCAATTAAAGATAAACATCTGTGATAGAGTAAATTATATGTCTTCCATTGTCGATTGACGTGTGGGAGAATGACATGTTTTTCCAAAATATTATATAATGCCTAATTGACTTCATAACTCAATTTTAATAGGCTAGGTAGTATGGAGGCACTCGTATGTTACTTGCAGACTCAACTTATTATACAACGTAAATGAAAATACTAGCTCGTTTATTACTATTGTATTTTTTTCAGTAATATTGTTAACTCTTACGTTAAATTTTAGTCTGATAAACGAGGTTCGTTTTAAGTTACATGACAAATATGACAACAACTTTAAATTCGCATTGACTTCCAAATATCCTTGGCTTTTCCTAAAACTGCGTGGACGTCACTGTCCCGCACTTCGTATGTTCCACATACACACTCTCCCTGTTTAAAATATAGTATACGGGTAATAAGGTGCAATATACATATTTTTGGGTCTACGTAGAAGGGAAATTAAGGTCGATATTTTTTAAAGCCGAGGACATTAAAGGGGACATCGAGCACATTTAATTTCTGGTGTATTTTTCTGTTTACAAATTTGTCCACCCGCCGATTGTTGAGACATGAAAACTTACAAAAATGTTAATTACATATATCTAATATGATATTGATCTTGATAAATTTTTCGATATCTGAACCCTGTTGGTGAATTTGAAATTTTCTAAGAAATTATTATTTTTTTTTATTATTATTATTAGCAAGATATTGTGCAAATAAGAGATGTGCATTATACAGCGTAGTATTGTACAATCTAAGTAAAGGAACGCCACATGAATTATGCACTATCTTATATATAAAAATAAGTCGTCTACGTATGTACAGGCATAACTGAGTAGTCCTTTCTCCGATTTGGCTCAATTTTTTTTGTTGTGCTCCTTTACGCCCAACTTAGATACTAACGGAGCCCAAAATTAGAAATTTTTCTGGAAAATTTAGAAAATTGGGAAATTCCATTTCCCATACATTTTGTATGTATAAATTTTTTCATCTCCGATTTGGCTCAAATTTTAACTGAGTTTTGAAGAAAAAATCAGTTATTCGACCCTCCCTTGCAAAATGTTGTGGACACGATTACAGTCGAACGAAAGTCGTAAGCGAAGTGAAACTTTTCCAGTTGATAGATGTCAGTAGGGAGCCGGCTGCTATTGAAATCCAGCAGTATCGATCAACCGGTTAAAAAGTTACAGCTATATAACGGCAAAAATTTCTAAGCCTAATAACACCATAACGGAAAAAGCTAGCTAGACCAAACTTGTCCAGTACGTAGACGACAAAAAGGACTAGCCTATTATTAAATTTTAACAAACATCCATCAACGGCATAATTTTATAAACAATATAACTACGTAACGGAAGAAGCTAGCTCAGTGAAACTTATCCACTTGATGGACACTACGGAGGACTGGGCTCTTATCTAATTTCAGAGAAACGCATCAAACGGTTCAAAAGTTACAGCTATATAACCGCAGAATTTTCTAAGCAAAATAACTCTTTAACGTAAGAAGCTAGCTAAGTGAAACTTTACTAATTGGTGGGCGATCGGCAGGACTGGGCTCTTATTTAATTTCAGCATCATCAATGAGTCAGTTCCAGAGTTACAGCTAAATAACCGCAAAATTTTAAAAACACAATTAATTTATAACGGAAAAACCTAGTTGAACGAAACTTGTCCAGTTGGTGAAAGTTAGTGAGGAATAGCTTCCGGTGGAGTTTCAGGAAAATCCACGGTACAGTCGCAAGGTCACGATAACATAAAAACCAAAAGTAATAAGCAAAAATTTACCTACATGAAAGGCACTTAGTTGATGAAGCTTAAAATGAAATCGGAGATAAATAAATTCATATATTATAGTAAAATCAATCGAACAGTTAAAAAGTTTTATCATCTGAAAATATCGCCCGCATATCGAAATACATATTTCTGCAGCTGCACCTGGTACTAACAATTGCAGTTAAGTATCCCACTCATATCATAATTATACATAAACTCATAAATGATCCCGAATTATTATATCAAAAATCAGTTCCTCTGGCTTCACTGCGCCAGGTGTCTTTTTTTGTTTGTGTTTGCAGTGCTCCCGCCTATTTGTATATATGTAGATAAAAAAAAATCAAGGACGACCTGTTGTCGAATATGAAAACACCCATTCGTCCGATTTGCCTCAAATTTTTTTTGATCTGTTCCTTTAAGCCGAACTTAGATACTAACGGACAACGTTTAAGCCCAACCTAGATCCCAACGGACAAAAAAAAAGACGACCTGTTGTCGCACATGGAAACACTCAGACGATATTTTGCATAGAGTTCGCATTTCAAGAGCCGATATTGAACTTCAAATGAGCGACGCCATACATAACGAGGCGCTCATTTTGATAGAGGATATATGCTTACTGCTCTGCGGAAATTTATTGAGCAAATTGGGAATGCCGGCCCCAATCGTCCAATGCACGACGCATTCAACCGGGAATTGAAAAGAGAACGTGATTACGATCGAGATGCAGTGGGTCAAGCAGTGCAAACAAATGTTCCATTGTTGAATCCACAGCAGAAAAGTGCATAAGATACACTGATGAAAGCGATCGATGATGGACAAGGTGCCATTTTCTTTCTTGATGCGCCTGGCGGAACTGACAAAACGTTCCTCATTTCCTTGATATTGGTAACGATTCGTTCACGAAGTGATATAGTGTTGACAGTTGCATCATCTGGCATTGCGGCGACGTTGCTCGAAGGAAGACGGGCGGCTCATTCTGCCTTTAAAATGCCATTGAACTTGCAAGTGACGGGCGAACCAACTTACAACATGTCGGAAAATTCTGCTATGGGTAAAGTCTTGCAAATTTGCAAAATAATCATTTGGGATGAATGTACGATGGCTCATGAACGTGCATTGGAGGCTCTCGATCCCACTCTGAAAGACTTGCGCAATAATCACAATCGTTTTGGAGGCGCAATGATTCTACTTTCCGGCAATTTCCGTCAAACGATGCCCATCATTCCCAGATCAACACTTGCGGATCAACTCAACGCGTCCTTAAAATCATCTCATTTATGGACCTACGTGCAAACATTACAACTGACAACAAACATGCGCTTTGCATTGCAAAATGATCAATCTGCTGATGTGTTCTCCAAGCAATTGTTGGACATCGGCAATGGAAATATTCCAGTTGACGAGACAAGTGGTTTCAGTGAATTTCACTTCTGTAAATTCACCGAGTCCAAGGAGCAACGCATCGAAAAAGTTTTCCCGAACATCGTGCGCAATTTCACCAATCATGAATGGTTGGCTGAACGAGCTATTTTAGCAGCAAAGAATGTCGATGTCCACCAATTGAATTTCGATGTTCAAATGAAAATCCCTGGCGAAGTGATGACATACAAATCACCAATGAAGAAGATGTCGTCAACTACCCAACAGAATTTTTGAATTCATTGGATGTGCCAGAATTCCCGCCATATCAACTGCAACTGAAAATAGGCTCAGTCATCATAATGCTTCCAAATCTGAACCAGCCGAAGCTATGCAATGGAAGCAGACTTGCTGTCAAACGGTTGTTACCCAACATCATAGAAACGACAATTCTCAAAGGAAAATCAAAGGCGAGCACGTGTTGATTGCACGAATTCCAATGATTACCATTGATCTGCCATTCGAATTCAAACGATTGCAATTCCCGGTGTACCGATGAATGTGTGTGGCATTAATTTAGAAAATCCGTGTTTCTCGCACGGCCAATTGTACGTCGCCTGTTCGTGAGTAGGAAAACCAGATTCTGTATTTGTTTACGCACCGCAAAACAAAACTAAAAATGTTGTATATCACAAAGCCTTGAATTAAATGAACTTTTCAAATGGAAACAAATTGATTTTTACTCATTCACAACAAACGTGGCTCAGAGTGTAATCCATTTCAAGAACCACACACCTCGCCACCTGTTGACTAACAGAAAGATTGGGCGCGGGATGCAGTTCACGGGGTCAGCTCCATATATGAAAAAAATAAGTCAGGGTAGGTGAAAGTTGCGAGCGAAGCGAACCATCGCAGCTAGTTTACTATGAAATGCATAAGTTACACTCCTATAAAATATTTACTACAATTTTATGAAAATCAAATAGCCCTGTAGCTCGCATATATATCTTAAATTCAAACCACCTTCCAATTTGTGCGGGTTACGTCATAATTTATTGCAGTTTAATTGCATGCAATAACTAGACTTGAACTTGAACTGGTTCAGTTAGTTCACTGTAACTAAGCATTACACATAGTGAGTTCATGTATCTATTTTTATACCCTAGACCTTATAAGGTATAGGGTACATATATTGTTTTTGTCACGACGACAATATGTAACACCTTAAAGGAGGCTTCGTAGGTATGGTAATATATCTATAAATGATCAGGGTCAGCTCCTGATTCGATTTAGCTATATCTGTCTGTCCGTTCGCACGATAACTTTCGATAGAATTACGCTAGAAGCTTGAAATTTCCGTCAAATGTTTGTAGTATGATCTATTGTAGTTGGTTGGTATTGAAAATGAGCGTGATTCGGCCAAGGGAGCGCCTGCCTCCCGTACATATTTAAAATAATTAAATGTATCTACCTATATAACTCCCGATTGAACAAACGCGAAAAACTCTAACTTTGGGAGATGATCCGAAAGGATCATTTTGTACTCTCCTGTAAAAATGAGATTGATCAGTTGGAAAACAACGGTACTTTCCATAAAAAGTGCCCCGCATTACCCTACTTTTTAGGGTTTTTATCTATCACCATAACGTCGAACTCGAGCACGAACCTGGTACAAAAGTCCTCTGAATAGCTCAAGACACACATACACACTTCACATAAACGTGAAGAAAACCGGTCCACTTGTGCCATGTTCGAGTTCGACAGTGTATGGTGACACTTACTCTTGAACCAATTGACATAGGGAGTTGATTTTTTGTACGTAAACTTGAGAAGCTGCTTGAGTTTTAGAACGCCTACACCGCTACAAATGCTATAAAATGAAATATTTCTTTAACTACGATAACTTTCGACAGGGTTATCAACAAGCTGGCGAGTTGGTCGGATGTTGATAGTAAGATCTAGCTAGTTGGTGCTGAAAATGGACATGGTTCGACCAAAGCAACCCCTACCTCCCCTACAAATTATAATTCAAATGAACGATAACTTTCAATAGAATGAAGCTAGCGACTTGAAATTTTGGTCAAATGTTTGAACTTGGAGCTAGTTAGCTTCTGTTGAAAATGCGCAAGATCCGACCAAAGGAACCCCTACCTCCTCTACAAATAAAACTTAAATAAGTGATTACTTTCGATAAAATGCAGCTAGGGACTTGAAATTTTTGTCAAATTGTAGTAGGATCTAGTTGGTTGAAACCCAAAAGAAAAAATACTGTACTTTGTCTTTTCCACTTTTATTTTATTATTCCTAACGCGTTTCGCTCTTTCGAGCATCATTCCTCTGATGATGCTCGAAAGAGCGAAACGCGTTAGGAATAATAAAATAAAAATGGAAAAGACAAAGTACAGTATTTGTTCTTTTGGGTTTAAAATGAATTTCCACAAAGTCGATAAGTCGTCGATCGAGTCAACTAGTTGGTTGATTTTGAGATTGGGGAAGATCCTACTGAATGAACGCCAACCTCCCCTATATATGTTGGTTCAAATACACATATACAACATCCGAATGGATGAACGATGAAAATTCTCATTGGATCCACACACATAGTTCAAACTGACCAAATAGGAAACCAACTTTTAATGCTTATGGTCGTTACCGATTTGTACTTTTGGTATCAACACTAGGTCTGCACAGGTCTAGGGTATATACGCTTAGGCCTGGTTTAAATTGCATTACAACACTTTATGAAAACTACCTTAGAAAGTGCGAGTAGTTGAATGACATGTATCTAAAAAGTCAGCCGGAAAATATGTGTCCATATTAGTTTTTTGCTTTTTTTTACATATGTAGTGGAGTCTCCTTGCTTCTTCCGCAATCGTTTACGTTTCTTCTATTTGACCGGTTTGAACTTCGCCACACACGATGAATCACAAACCACATCACTTTCATAAGAAAAATGAAACCGGAATATAGAGGGCTACGCCCGCAATTCGAGGGTTTTGTAGCAAGCGCTTATTTGGGGCCCTAACTTAGCCATTTGAAATGAAACCGGAATATAGAGGGCTACGCCCGCAATCCGAGGGTTTTGTAGCAAGCGCTTATTTTGGTATATAAATATCGGCTCCTTGCTCTTCTTGATACCACCTAGATGAACAAAAAAAAACTTAATTAAAATGTCTTACCCACTTACATTTTACATGCCAATTCATATTACGTGATTGTAACGAAACTTAGAACATATTATTGCCTAAGCCCTAAGGTGTTGGTTATCGTTGGCCATCAGTACTTTTGACCTCGAAAGTGTTTAAGGCATGCAGGGGTGTGCTAACTGTAACTACAGAAATAAGCTATTATTTACCTATTCTGAGAAGATATACAGATTCCATTATTTTCCATTTTATATGCTATTCCGAACCCACCTTCCTGTAAGTTTTCATAATTCTAACAGTCTTGAAATGGCACGGGGGGGGGGCAAATTACGAACTAATATTTTCTCCTCCCCCACTATTCCCCTTTCTACAAATTTCAAGAAAATGCGAAAAAATGGAATGTACTCAACATTACCTTTCTCACGACACCTCACTTGCCTATACCAGTCGATAAGAAAAAAATTGACCTTAATTTCGCCTCTATATGGACCCCTCCCCCCTTCCACCCGGTAAAGTTTGCCAATTACGACGCAGCGCCCCCAACTAATCTTTACCCTTTCAAAAATGATTAATTAAATAACTGCAATTCGCACTACGAAAAACAACATGAAAGTACAATAGTACTCACACCTATGAGGCCGGTAGGTGTAATTTTTGTGTGGATAGTGTCAAAATGCCTAACTTTAAATCAATGTACTATTATTAAATATTATGTGATTCTAATGAAACTTAGAGATATTATTGCCAATGATGTTGGTTATCATTGGCCATCAATATTTTTGACCTCGGGTGTGCCTAAGGCTTGCAGGGGTATGCTAACTGCAACTATAGAAATGTACTATTATTAACCTTGTTTGATGAGATATCAAAATTCTACGATTTTCGGTTTTCTATACTAGTAAAATACCGCTTTCCTGCAAATTTTCAGGTTTCTAAGTATAACAGTATCGAAATGCAAGGGGGGGGGGGGACAAACTCGGATCACATATTTTCCCCTCTATCTCTTTTCCCCTTTTTTAAAATTTGATGAAAATACCGGAAATGAAATGTACTCGGTGTTACCTTTCTCATGATACCCCATTTGCCTATACCAGATGAAAAAAAAAAATTTGACCCTCTATGGGGACATCCCCTTAAAGTCAGCCTATTACAACGAATCGCTTTCTCCGGCGAATTATAATAATTCTACATACTCCCACAAAATGTATGTAGCTTTAGCCGTTAGAGAGATATTTCATGGACAGACGGACAGACATTTGACCGATTTCATAAGGGTTTTGTTTTTAATACAAAACCCTAATGAAACCGGAATATAGAGGGCTACGCCCGCAATTCGAGGGTTTTGTAGCAAGCGCTTATTTTGGCATGTAAATACTGGCTCCCTGTTCTTCTTGGTACCCCTCAGCTGAATAAAAACACCATAATTAAATGTTTTACCCATGATATAGTATCTTATATGCCAATTCACAAAAAGACTGCATCTGTCACCTCTCAAAGTAATAGTTTTAATACGAGAAGCTGTAGATAGATATGTATGTATACGAGATAAACTGTCCCACTCTTCGAGATGCTTAACCATTCATATTAAGACGACATTGCAAATTGCAAACTTGTGTAACGGCTTCGAAATTCAGGGCGGCTGGGACAAATTACGGTCTAATATTTTTTCCTCCTCCACTGTTCCCCTTTCTACAAATCTCAAGAAAATGCCAAAAATGGAATGTACTCAACATTACCTTTCTCACGACACCCCACTTGGCTATACCAGTGGATAAAATTTTTTTTCCTTAATTTCGCCTCTATGTGGACCCCCCCTCCCCCCCCCCCCCTCTTAAAGTTGGCCAATTACAACACAATGCTATCTCCAGCAAATTATAGCATTTCTACACATTCTCGCCGAATTATGTGTGCAGCTTCAGCCGTTCGTAAGATACTCTATGAACAGACGGACAGACAGGTATTTGACCGATTTTGTAAGATTTAAGACACAAAACCCTAAAAAAATTAACTGTGTGAATAGTTGTTGTTAGGATCACCAATCACCAATCTTCACCCTTCCAAAGTTGGTTCATTAAATAACTGCAATTCGCACTACGAAAAACAACATGCAAGTAGTACACGCATATCTATGCGTGAGGCCGGTAGGTGTATTTTTTGTATGGATAGTGTCAAAATGCATAACTTTAAGTCAATGTACTATTATTAAATATCATGTCATTGTAATGAAACTTAGAGGTATTATTGCCTATGATGTTGGTTATCATCAGCCATCAATATTTTTGACCTAGGGTGTGCTTGAGGGGTGCAGAGGTGTGCTAACTGCAACTATAGAAATGTACTATTATTAACCTTTTTGGATGAGATTTAAAAATTCTATTATTTTCGGTTTTCTATGCTAGTGAAATGCCGCTTTTCTGTAAATTTTCATATGTCTAGCTATAACGGTCTCGAAATGCAAGGGGGGGGGGGACAAACTCGGATCACATATTTTCCCCTCTCCCTCTTTTCCCCTTTCTTCAAATTTGAAAAAAATTCCAGAAATGGAATGTACTCAACGGTACCTTTCTTATGATACCCCACTTGCCTATACCAAACGAAAAAAAAATTTCGACCTTCATTTCCCCTCTATGGCGACCCCCCCTTAAAGTTGACTTATTACGACGCATCGCTTTCTCCAGAGAATTATAGTATTTCTACATATTTCCACCAAATTTCATGCATGCAGCTTCAGCGGTTCGTGAGATATTTCATGGACAGACGGACAGACGGACGCATGACCGATTTCATAAGGGTTTTGTTTTTATACAAAACCCTAAAAATAACTTGCGCAATAGTCCAATCTGAACTATCGCCTCGAGATGAGTTAGCATCATCTAATTTTCTAAATCGTGACGGTGCGGTGTGTCTTGTGCAGAGGTGTGTGATGAGCAACACGCTCAACCGAGCTATTTACATCATAAATGGGTACTCATTTAACAGCTAAGTGTGCTCATACGAGTTCACAGCACATCCTTCATTCATTGTACATGCCCTGCCCATTGAAGATGTTGTAGTTTGACGATTTTCGAAACTTCCAGCTCATCGTAAAACTCATAGTTGTACCGGATGCGCCATCGATCTCGGCCGCAAACTGCTCCGAAAATTCGCCGAAGGACTTTCTGTTCGAATGTGTTTAGCATGTTTTCGGAGGCTTGGGTTAGGGTCCAGGTTTGACACCCATAGCATAGCACTGGTCGCATGATGGTTTTTTATACGCGGAGCTTCGTGTTTTCGTGCACATGCTTCGATTTTACTATAGGGAGGACCGAGAATAAAGTCTTATTAGCTGTATCCGCCGCTTGATTTCATCAGTTTCGTTGGCGTTGCAGGTTGCTACCCAGGTATGTGAAGTCGTCTACGAATTCGATACTGAGGTCCCCTACGTATGTACCTATATGTTCAGTTGCGCTGGCATCCTTGTTCTTGATTGCATCATTATTTTTGTTTTGTCCTCATTGATGCGTAGTCCAACTTCTTTTGCAGCAGTGTCAAGAGTATGCAGAAGTTATTTTGCGTCTATCGGTTTTCGGGACATGATGTTTATGTCGTCGGCGTACGCTACTAATTGTGTCGACTTGATGAGTAGCGTCCCGCTGTTGGCAATATTCATAGCCCGCATAGCGTATTCCAGTGCTAGATTGAAAAGCGTCGGCGCCAGTCCATCGCCCTGTTTCAGACCAGTGCGTGTTTCAAATAGATCAGTAAGTCTATTATGGATCCTGACTTGTGAGACGGAGTTGGTTATCGTCATTTTTGTCAGTCGCACTAACTTGGCAGCTATACCAAATTGCAGCATGATGTTGTACAGTACTCCACGATCGATACTGTCGTATGCCTGCTTGAAGTCGACAACGATTTGGTATACGTTTACGTTGTATTCCCAGCACTTCTGGAGTATCAGTTTGACCGTAAAGAGCTGATCGGTTGTCGAGCGACCAGGTCTGAAACCGCTTTGCTATTCGCTAATGATTCGTTCTGCGTACGGTTTTATTCTATTTTCCAGTATTTTCGTCAAAATTTTATAGGACGTATAAACTAGTGATATGCCCCTGTAGTTCTCACATCACAGTTTATCTCCGTTTTTGTGGATTGGACAGATGATGCTTCTGCACCAATCGTCTGGGATCTCCTCGTCCTCCCATACTAGCAGGAGTAATTGATGTATGGCATTAGCTAGACCTGTTCCACCGAATTTTAGCAGTTCAGCTGGAATCTCGTCAGCGCCCGGCGCTTTATTTCGTTTTAGTGACCGCAACGCGAGATTAACTTCCTCTACTGTCTACTGTCTACTCTACTTTCATTAATAGGTTTCAAGTGCGGCTTGAGCTGCTTGCTCGCTATAAATGGAACTTCAAACTCCATGTGCCCCGGTGGTTTGCCGCTTTTGAAAATTGTGTGCGAATTCTTGTCGTTTATCCCGCTGCCAATTCAATTTGTTTCCTGGATTGCAGTGATGCTCAGTTTGTAATTTTCGACCTGTTAAAGGAGGACCTTCACGGCCCCGGTTTGTTCAGGGAACGTACATTGCAGGATCCGAAAGAATAATCCGTTAGTTATTTGCGTGGTCGTCGTTGTTGATCCGTCCAATCCGAGGCTTTTGTTCCAGGTTTCTTGACATGGAGTAGTTTTTACAAGAATGGGTTGTCGGCCCATCGCTAGACCCTATCCAGGGGTGGCCTCGGTGATAGCTGCTTCAGGTGGTTTATAACGTGTTAGAGTTCACACAACTATGTTGCAGGTCTGACTACGTAATTCATCACACCCTACTGACCTGACACGCTTAGGTGTAATTCAGCTACAGGCTACAGCTATCCTTCGCTCCTCCTTTCACAACCATGGCTTGGGACAGGCTTCGTTGGAGTTAAAATAGTTGGTTGATATTGAAAATGGGCATGGTCCGACCCATGGAAGGCCTGCATATATAAAATAATGTATCTAGAACTATCGATCAAATGAACGGCTGTTTTTAAACGTTAGACCAACTACTCGCGTCAGACTACTCATTAGACCACGTATCAACCAGCCATTAGACCACGCATTAGACCGGCTATTACACTAGGCATCAGACCAGCCATTAGACCACGCAGTAGACCGCCTATTATACCACGCATTAGACCGAACATTAGACCATGCATTAGAACACCCATTAGACCATGCATCAGACCAACCATTAAGCTCTGTAAGGTGAAAAATTGTGCTTTTCTCTTTTGACTTTCATCGTATTTTCTCGAGTTTTCACATCGTAAAGAATTTCTTTCAAAAATTTGTTCTCTGTTTTATTGTGATCAAATCGTGTTAACGCTCTCGATGAGGTTTCGGTCGGCACGATCAGGAGCAAGATCAGGAGTTCATTTCGCCGACGCGAAAATAAATAAAAAACTACCTGTGGGTATTACTAGAACTCCCACAGCGTTCCAAGCTTGTCAGTAAAAAACGGCTATACGGATAAGAGGTGTATGTTAGCAACTACACCATATATATGATAACGAAACATCAACAAGGCATCGCCAGAGATTATGACACGCCCATGCCCCACTAAAGGGGTTTAGGCAATAAGTAAATCGTGTTAACATCATTTTATCCTAATTTCTGAAATTCGCGCAATTACAGCCCTTTGAAGACAAAAAAACACACTTAAAAATACGCCCACTAAACTAAAAGTAATAGTAAGTTAGGATAAAATTATGTTAATATGATTACGCAGATTATTTTTTTTTTACTTTTATAAAAAATATTATATGTAATGTGCATGTGGAAACTCTGAGAGAAATTCCAAAACTGCCAAATTGTTAAAAAAAAAAAAATGCTTTACAGAGCTATTTCTCATATTGTAGTATTTATCTTATTTTTACGAACTAAATTTCAGATTTTAGGGTAAAGTATTAGCAGGTATTCTACGTTTATTACAGTGTTTACCTTGTATAGTTTATGAGTTATCGCGTTTTTAGTAAAGTAAGGTTGGGAATTTTTTCGAAAAATGAAAATATCTTTAAAAGCTAAATAGTCAAGAAATTGAAATAAACATCTTAATATTTTGTTTAGAATTGTATGAGAAATAGCGTGGTGAGCCCGTGTCCGGTAATTTTGGGACATCTATATACTCGACACATTTAATCAGATTTAGCCGTTCGGTCAATATAATCTTTTTGAACAACCTTGCTAACCTTAACAGAAAACAGAAAATAATCAACATCATTGCTACATGTATCAATATACAATTTTTGACAATGTTTATTGTGTATAATGATTCAATCAGTTCCATTTTCGTAAAACAGGAAACAAAAAATAAATGACACAAATAATTCAACTGTCCTAATATACCTAGTTAGTATTGATCGAATGAATTAGGAATTTTAATAGTGCGTGATGTGTAGTGCATTTGGATATAAGCTGTTATTCGGAATTAAACAGTCAGTATAATGAAAAATACTTGGATGCTTGAATGGTTTATCTTCTCGTACAAATGAGATGGGATATGTACGAGTATGCATGTAGGATAGTAGCCCGGTTTCGTTTTTAAAAACTCTCTGACTGTGAAATAATAGGCATTGTTTTTATGTGATTTGAAAAATAATAGAAAAACGTAGTTGAATATGATTTTGAATGAAAACGGAATTTAATGTAAAATAATAGAATGTGAAATATTAAAATGTATAATATTTTATTATGCGAATTAATAGAAACCTAATTGAATGTGAATTAAATAGTTGTTATTAAATATAATAAAATATAATTGAATATTATGAAAACGAATTTAAATTGCAATCTGTAGCTGAATGCGTGAGTACTTTGACGAACTTCTGAACGAAGAATTTCCGCGAGAAGCTTTTCAAGCTGTGGAGCCAAACACCACCGGCATTGCTGATTTTTCAGTGGAGGAGGTGATGAAGTCAATGATGCAGATGAAACGCGGAAAGGCAGTCGAACCAGAAAAATACCCTTGGAATTTTGGTTGAAGACGAATCATGTCGGGCTTAGATGGCTCACTGTTCTTTTCAACAAAATTCGAAGAGGGCAACCGATGCCTGACGGTTTCAGATTAAGTTTCCTTCTCCCGTTTTATAAGAACAAGGGTGACTCACGCAAGCTCAACAACTATATAGCAATCAAGTTAACGTCTTACACATTGAAGACTTAGTCTGGCATTACACTTTCTGTTTTTCTGCAGGAAGAGCAATCCCGCAAAAAAACGCATTGTCGTCCGAGAAGAGGAACGTGTTCATTTAAATGGGACGCTTTACACTTATGCGTAACGACAATGCTGCAGGTTGCAGGAATCGTTTTGCAGCAGCAAGTCCAACTCCAACGACAGCGGGAAGACTTCTCCCCACAGAGAATAACTATGGAGGAGCAATCCGCATATACTCAACACTAAACTACTTGAAGCAATTCCAGTCGTAAAAAGTAGAGAGAGAGACACACGCCCTCCACTGCGCAACACCCCCGCAGTCTATATAAAAGCACAGGAAGCACGTAAGATGTCATCCCCTCTCCTACTTTTCCAATCGGAACAATAACATTCCAGTCTGTCTCTCTGCCGCGGAACACCCGCCCGGTCTATATAGAGCAAAAGAGATGTCAAATTTTCATCCCCCTTCCTACTTCCTCACTTGTGCCGAATTGCGTCGTTTCTCTCGCTCTTTTTCACTTCCTCTTATACTCTCTCTTCAAAGCTTCTCCCGCAAAAAAAACGCAGTGAGAAGATGAACACACGGTGGTATATGAAAAGCATTACACCTTCCGTTTTTTGGTTCAACGAAAAACTAGAAACTCATACACCCAGTACGAAATTCATGCAGTGCGTTCATTGAGGACTGGCTGAAATTGTATCGGCCTCCCGACTTTTACCTACTATATTGCCACAAAAATGAATCCATCAATATCCTCACTGGGATATATTGTATTTATTTTTGTCACAAGCTTTTCCCGCAGAAAAACGCAATGTGTAATTATAGGGTCCTCTTCTTGTACGACAATGGGTTTTTTTTGCGGGATTGCTCTTTCTGTAGAGAAACGCAAAGTGTAATGCCTGACTTACGAGCGGGTTGTCTGCAATCGATTGAAAGAGATTGTACGGTTGGATGACAATCAATGCGGCTTTGTGGAGGGTCGGTCCACAGTCGATGCTATTCAGTGCATACGTGTTACGATGGAAAAACATCGTGATGCACGCACGGACTTGCACTTTGTGTTCATCGATTTGGAAAAAGCCTTCGACAGAGTTCCTCGTGATCTGATATGGGTGGCCCTAAGAGCACTTAAGGTCCCCGAGGCATATTTCAAGATGATACAAGACATGTATGATGGGGTTAAAGTCGAAGTTCACCAAGGCAGTATATTGAGTCCTTTGCTCTTCAACATCATCATGTTCTATTTATTAACACTCATTTCTGACGGTCTGGAAATATCCCTTCTCTTCGCCGATGACATTGTCCTAGGTAGCAAAGACATCGTTGCTTTGCAGGCTGCACTGAACAAGTGGTGTAAGCGTGCGTTTACACGTGAACATCTCGCCGTAAATTTCGTTGCCGACACACACGGAAAGCATGAAGAATGATGGGTTGCTAGAAAGATACATATTTGCCCATAGACCCGTAAACAGAAAATTACCCTTCGTCTGTTTGTTGTCATTTGGTAATAATATGCGTATTGTTGATTCGTAGTGTTGTTTTAGTTATGAGACATTTTTTTGAAAGCATTGTCTTTATTGAAGAGATCAGTAGATATCGGGTATGCATTTTTCTACCGCAAGTACATATTACTGGGTTATGGTTTTTGATTTGTTATTGTTTTGCATTGGGAAATCAATTTGATGATGAAATTTATGGATGAAAGCAATGATCATACGAAAGCGAAGTTTAATTTAGATTGTTTGGAATTCTATCTAAATGCTTTATGTAGTAAATCAATTAATTCGTACGTATGTCACGTGCCTTGTATGGATTTTTTTTGTTTTAGTTTAAGTGAATAAAGTAGAAGTAATATGCAAATATGTACCAACATGGAATTGTGGTTTTGTGAAGGAATACATTCTATGCAGCCTAGAATTATAGGTACGTACATACATCCACATTTTTGTGTAGTGGGGAAAATTTCTTGTTTATGGCCCGTCGCATATAAAATTAGATTAGACGGGAATAAAGTGCGATGCATGTTGTTTGTTCAGTGTAGAGACAAATGAAATAGACTATTGCTGAAAGCTTTTTGAGTCTCTGTATCTACCTGTTTCTCAGTAGATACTTTATCTGTTGCTCAATAGGGGCTGTATCTTTTGGTCAATAGATAATGAGTCTGTTGGTCAGCATATACTCATACTGTGTCTGTTAGCCAACATATATTCCATCTGTCGCTCAGTAGATACTGTATCTGTTGGTACTGTATCTGTTCTTTGTAGATACTGTATCTGTTAATCAGTAGATAGAAAATGAGAGACTAGTTTTCATCCAGGTCTTGTATGGGATCACATCTGGATCAGAGTTGAAAATGAATTAGCTGAAATAAACTTCTTTCTCCGCCATCCGCCTCTAAACCTTTCTATACTGAGCCCGTAATTCGGCCCCATGCGGCGAAGTGTCTGTATGATGGCTGTTTAAGTTCGCTCGTCGCAGATCCGTGTCGTTTTTTTTCATCTGATCTGACACCGAAAGCAAAATGACTCCAAAATGAATAATTACACCAATTGTACGTTTCGGGTACATGCCATACATTGCCTAGGTTCAGGATTCTCAACGTTGCAACTACGTTTCAAGTATTTAGCAAATGCATGTCAAACGATAAATAGGGAAATCAACCGGAACAATTTTCTGATTCATTTCACTAGTTTGTATTTTACATGCCATCTCCACCTGAAATTGAACTGAGTTCAAAGCAACTTGGAACGTTTAGGGTTTTCACGGAACGCACCCATTGAAAATATTGATCATACGGCAGAGATTAATAAGATTTTTTTTGTAGTAAAATTTTACATTTTAGAATCAATTGCCTACCTAAATGTATACATCGATAAGCAAATTATACGAAAATATGGGTTAAATAATATACCTACATCTTTATACTAATATATCTATCTAATATACCTATATAGCTCAAACAGTTACATTTTAATCAATCAGACTTACATCTGATTGCATTTCGATCTAACACCTCACAAAAAAATATCCATTTGTCCTTATTTCATTATTTTCTGACCTGGTGTCATAAAATCGAAAACAAACCAAAAAAACTCAAACAAACAACAACTCAACTTAAATTACCCATCGTCTACCTGCTGGCAATTTGTGTGAAACGCAAGACGATTGAAATAGATTCGTAGCAAATGTATACATTTTCTGTCAATGGTTGACCCTCGTTTGAAAACATACCTTCATATGAAAAGGTACATTTCCATTAAATTCGGCGAACATTTTCGCCCGTTCCCATTCCTCATGGGAACAGCTCTGAACATATTCGCCGAATGCACCTTTTGTCGTCTTAATGCTTTTTCCATAAGACGCGCAGCAATATTCGGCGAAAAAGTTCTCGGGAAATGGATAGATGGGAACATTGCCTGTTCCGTTCGGCGAATATAATGCTATTGTTATTGTATTCACATTCAAATTCGGCGAGATGTTCACGTGTAAACGCAGCATAAGATACTGGAGGATCATGGACTGAGGATTAGCATACCAAAGACTGAGGGCCATTTTCTCAATGTCCGGTTAAACTGGTTGTTAACTAACGGAGACATAAATTAATGTTAGCTGTAAACTGCCCGGTAAGCATTTTCGTTTTCTCATAAGCCGATTAAATTATTTGCTTTAAACATGGTATTACCCCTCAAGTATATGGCAACATCAGTGACGTGCACTCGTAGTAAGCAATTCCAAACTGCTTGACTTACCGAAATAAGTAATTCAATAATAAACTTTGCTTACACCAATACACATATCATCATTTCAATCAATGTTTTTCTTTAAGCTGAAGAATACATATTATCATTCAAATATTCTTTTACACATTCAAATTCTGATCCGCGCCTTCTTTTGGTTAAAAAACATTCGTTCAATTACTTTAGATAATATTCAAACCTCCCACATTTTGCACACCATAGACACCAAACTTAGAATAGGAAAATGTGCCTAGATCTTTAGATGCATGTACCATGTGTGCATCCAAATACTAGAGACATGTTGATTCCAGAAAATGGGAATCTTGGATTTCGGTAGTACATTGGGCAACGATTTTTTTTTGTTTTGTTCGCAAATTTATATGAGACAAGTCAAGCACTGGCGCGACTGCTTTTGTGTGTGGGATAAAGCCCAATGATGCTTGTTAATGAAATGTTGCCAATGCAGGGAATGTTTATGGGAATTTGATTTTTCCAGTAGAGCTTTTGTTTTTGTTATGTAATGGATTTTCCGTTGCAATTTAAAAGAGGAAATCAGTGCAATCGGGTGATTTTGATTAAATTGTGATTTGAAGTTTTTTTGACCGTTTGTAGTGATTTAATTGATTTGATTTGTGATAAAAGTGGTAAGTTTTCTTTTCGCATTATGTTGGAGTATTGCTGCGCGACGGATTTCGTACTAAAAGCGGGGTTTTCAACTCTTTCCTTTGCCAAGAAAAGAGAAATTATAGAATCGGATAGACCGAAGCCAGATCTTAGTTTAGAGTTTAAATTAAAAAATATTACGCGAAAATTCCATATCGAAACGTATGAAAAGTACATTTGGTTAACGGGAAGCTGTAAATTAAATAAGTTATTTTGCTGGCCGTGTCTTTTGTTCACGAATGAAAAATCTGTTTGGAATAAAGCTGGATTTAGTGATTTGAATAATTTTACGGGCTCAGCAGCAAAGCATTCAAGTTCCGAAAAACATCTTCAGTCGTTAATTAAATTAGATAATTTTGGTTCTCAGCGTATAGAGTTTATGCTTAGTAACCAGGTGGCAATATCTGTTAGTTTGCATAATGAAAAAGTTGAGCGTAATCGTAATATTTTGAAACGTTTAATCGATACTGTAATTTTTTTGGCAAAACAGGAGCTTCCTTTTCGCGGAAATAATGAAGACTCTTCTTCAAATAATCGTGGTAATTTTATCGAAACCGTAAATTTCTTGAGTTTGTACGATCCGATAATTGAGTCCCACATAGATTCTATAAAAGCAAATGCAGCGTTTTCGGGTTTGTCTAATAGAATCCAAAACGATCTTGTTTCCGCTATAGCTAATGTGGTTCGAAATAAAATCAATTTGGAAATAAAGGAGGCTCCATTTGTAGCTGTAATGGTCGACGAAACGCCAGATGTTAGCGGTCGGGAACAATTAACGATGATTTTTAGATATACAATATCAAATGAGATTGAAGAAAGATTTATCGGATTTTTGGATGTAAGCGCTAATCGTACAGCTACAGCAATAAGCTCTCACATTTTAAAACAATTGCAAAATTTTAATATCGATAAGAAATTAATTGCACAATGTTACGATGGCGCAGCAGTAATGAGTTCTCAAATTCGTGGAGTTCAGACTTTAATTCGGGAAAAACATAAATCGGCAATTTTCGTTCCATGTTACGCTCATTCACTAAATCTAGTATTGTCTAAAGCAGTTGAGTTTATTCCGGAAATTAAATTATTTTTCGCGCACATCAATAAAATCGCATCATTTTTTAATACATCCACTAAAAGGTCGGACCTTTTTGCAAATATAGTAAATCGTCGTTTACCATCGGTTTCCAAAACGCGTTGGCATTATCATTCGCGTATTATTAACGTTATATTTGAACATAAGCATGAAATTTGTACAGTTTTTGAGACAATTTCGAATGGTTCTCAACACTGGGATGGCGATTCCTTGACTTTTTCCGATATATACTTACAAAAATTCGCAGAGTCAGATTTTCAATTATATCTGTTAATTTTTTCTGAAATTTTTTCGAAAACTGATATATTATTTAATATTATTCAGAGCAAAGTGGTAAACATTTCATATGCAAGCCAAAAAATTATTCAATTTGAAAATTGGCTTGAAAATGACTTTTCTAAAAAGTTTGATAATTTCTATTCGACAGTTACAGCAGAATATCAGCCACCACGTAAGAAATGTAGAAATGCGATAGATCCTTTACAAAATTTACGGCGGATATTTCGGGAGATTATAGATGTTATTCTCGGGGAAATTCGAGATCGATTCCATTCGTTTAAAGATCTTTCATTTTTAGAGTTGCTTGAACCGAATTATTTTTCTAAATTCAAGTCAAATTTTCCCGATAAAAATTTTGACTCACTTATTGAATATCACGGTCAATTTTTCGACAGAATAAAGTTGAAAAATGAGCTAAAAGTTATTTATTCTTCAGATGAGTTTAAAAACGCGAATCCTAGTAAAATTCTCGATTATTTTCAAAAACGGCCTTATGTCGCAAACGGTTTTAAACAAGTTCATATTTTAGCAAAATTATTAACGTCAATTCCAGTCACAGTGGTAACTGCGGAAAGGTCATTTTCAACACTAAAGCGCGTTCACACATTTTTGAGAAATCGCCAATCCCAAGAACGACTTTCGGATCTTGCTTTAATTGCGGTTGAAAAGGATCTTCTTATACAAATGCGAAGAGAAAACGATTTTTTTGATAATGTGATTAAAGAGTTTTTACTTAAAGAACGGCGCATAGATTTAGAATACAAATAAATGGCAATGACGAAAGAATATTTATTTATTTCAAATACCCCTGAATTTTTCTTAGTCTTAATTAACATAATATTTATTTATCATTTTTTTTATTTGTAATATTTTATTTATTTATTTTTTTTTGTATTCCGAATATATGTGCCAATATTTTATTTATATCTTTCCTGATTTCTTCTTTAAGGCTTAAAGCCGCTTGGTATAAATGTTTTTGTGACTGTCCATATTCTATTATACAGTCCATTTTTGTTTATGCTAAATTGGCTTTAGGGCGCCCAACTGCTTGACTATGAAAAATTTCCACTGCACGTCACTGGGCAACATTGCTGTAAAATCTGCACAATCTGCAAAAAAGCTGTCTATTGCGTGCGTTTGGTGGGTATGGTAACGCTAGCAAACAGCTGTTGTTGTTTATCTTGACATTTGTGTTTTGTTTTGTGTCTGTGTTTTTCTTTGTGCGGTTCGTGCCGAAGTTGGTTTGATAAATTTGCGAATCTGACGTAAGCAATGGCAAAATGCAAGATACTGTTGCGTGTACGGGGTGGGTATCTTTTACGACCCACACTGTACTAATCTCGAATGATCGATGACAAGTACAAATTGAATAGACACTAGACGATTCTCGAGCCATCTGTAGTCTAGACAAACAGAACCATTGATAATGAATTGGATTCTCGAATCTTCGTTGAGTAGGGAAACCCGAGACTCGAACATCTCGAAAAATCTAGAGTCTTCGCTAATTGACGAAAGCATGGATCTCCACCTATAAAAGGCAGATGTCACCGAACGAAGCAGTCGCAGTCGTGAAGTAGTAGTCAGACTCGACACTCAGTGGCGGTTGGATCGCTACAAAGCGGATCGTTATACAGTATCCGTCCGGAAAGTAGTGCCGTCGTTGTTGTATTGCTAGTTTTAACGTTTGTTGTTAGTACGCGTGTATATAGTTAGTTCGTTTTGTAAATAAAGTGTGTGTGTATTTCAATCGAAGTGTTTCATTATTCAGCACAAGAATATCTAACGAACCTGCTTTGGTTTCGTGGTTTCGCTCAACAGAGGAAACATTACAAACACGAAATTTCCTTCTGTTGACAGAAGTCACAATGACACAAAGTCTAATCAGCTTGTCATCAGTTGCCAGATTTAAATTTATCGTTTCGATTAGATTTTAACCGACCAGATTTCTCCGGTTACCATTGTCAGTCGGATAGTCGCAAACCGGATATTGAGAAAATTAAATTATACTAAACGGGAGTTTATTGCTAAGATAAATTTGAATCGGACATTGAGATAATGGCCCTGAGTATCTTTGCTGTCCTTTCTCAGATCCAGAGAGACCGATACCAGATATTTACATTAAAGGAGAGCAGCTGAAGTCCTGTACAAGGTTCAAATACCTGGGCTCAACAAGGAAGCTACCTGCGATGATGACCTCAAACATCGCATCAGTGTCGGTTGGATGAAGTGGCGAGAAAACTCTGGAGTTTTCTGCGACAAGAAGATGCCACGAAAGCTTAAGGGCAGATTGTACAAAACGGTCGTACGTCCCGCACTCATGTATGCGTCTGAATGCTGAACTATGTATAAGACATCTCTCTCAATTGCCCTAACCCCTTGTGGGGCATAGCGCGTCAACTGTTCCATGTGGCCCAGTTTACGTTACGACGGCATAAATTGGTTTCGGAGAATGCAATTGCCAGCATGCACCTCCTGCATATCCATGGCCACGAACGTCGTCGTGGACGGGATTCGAACCCGAAACGCCAGTAGTCGAACATGAGACTGATGCCTCAACACACTGCGCTACCGACCGCCCCATGTATAAGACATACGAAAGTAAAATGACTGCGACTGAGATGAAAATGCTACGGATGTCAGCCGGTGTGACCAAAAAGGATCGTATCAAAAGTACCCACATCCGAGGCAGCTTGTTTGTTAAGCAACCGATCACTGAAAACCTCGAAGATCGTCGTATGGATTGGTATTGCCACGTTCTAAGGCGTCCGCCTGAGAACCCTGTCATGAAAGCAGTATCAATGAATGTTCCATTTGCTAGACCCAATGGCTTAATACACACTAGTGATGTGTAACACAGTAACGAGTCGCTCTTTTTGAACGACTCATCAGGATGAGCGAAAGATTCGGCACAACGACATAGCCTTCAAGTCGTTCAATTTAAGAATGACTCACTGTAAAATTAATTCCCAAACTAGCCCATCGCATAAATATTACCCAACGCATAACCAATCCACGCTCATTTCTCAATACATATAATGTACTACAATACATTCATTCACTCACATCCCATCCCATTATCTATCTAAAAGCAAAACCACAATCATTTATCTACCAATCCACGCTCATTTCTCAATACATATAATGTACTACAATACATTCATTCACTCATATCCCATCCCAGTATCTATCTAAAAGCAAAACCACCATCATTTATCTACCAAAGCTATCCCATCTAAATCCATTCATATTCATCTCTATGCAGTATGCAATGCATGCATTGTGTATACTTCTAAATATATGTATACGCAACAACCCATGCTGACTGCAAATGCAAACATATCAAAAATAATTTACTTACGTCGCGTCCCACCGCACAGCCAAGTTTCTCCAAATACAGAAAACAATCCCAACATTCTAAAACAAAAGTATTCGTCTTACGTATCATCATCTCAAGCTCAACTTTAGATGAAACCAAACAAAAACCCATAGCTTCCACTTCCACTACAGCTACAGTGTAAAGCAGCGTTCTGACGGGGCCAATACATGACATCGTGGCACGCTTTCGATCTCATGCTTGTATCGAGCGTGGACTGGAAAGTGAACTGCTTTTGCCTTGGGTTGTGGACCGTTCACACGACCACTATTTAGTTTATCCCATAAATCATTCTGTTTCAAGCAATTACACCACTACTATACCCTAGTTTTAAATAAACTGTTTTGTGGCCATAACTTCTAAAATATAAGGAATTTCGCATTTTTGACACTATTTTGACCCCCCTTTAGATCCCCCATCCGGGCTGAGGAGCATCCATCCCCACTCTCCCTCCCTATCCCTCTCCCTTCTCTATGTAAAATTCGTTCAAAAAGAGCGATACAAAATCGTACCGCACAATAAGATTCGTTCAAAAAGAGCGACACGTTCAAAAAGAGCGACACGTTCAAAAGGAGCGACACGTTCAAAAAGAGTCAAAAGAGTCAATTGACTCTTTTCGAACGAATCTTTTTGTGCGGTTCGATTTTGTATCGCTCTTTCTGAACGAATCTTTTTGTGCGAGTTGATTTTGTATGCCCGCCCCAGATTGGCTGCCCCGTTTTCATGGGAAATAGTGGTCCTATCGGGCTTGCTCGAACTAAAGGGTATTGGGGGGTCGTTAAGTCCGAATCTGGGGTCAAAAAAGAGAAAAGAAATTGGGGTCGCCCATCCTAGGCTGGCAGCCCCCTTTTCATGGGAAATAGTGGTCCGATCGGGCTGGCTCGAACTAAAGGGGATTTGGTGGTCGCTAAGTCCGAATCTGGGGTCAAAAAAGAGAAAAAAAATTGGGGTCGCCCATCCCAGGCTGGCAGCCTCCTTTTCATGGGAAATAGTGGTCCGATCGGGTTGGCTCGAACTAAAGGGTATTGGGGGGTCGCTAAGTCCGAATCTGGGGTCAAAAAAGAGAAAAAAAAATTGGAGTCGCCCATCCCAGGCTGGCAGCCCCCTTTTCATGGGAAATAGTGGTCCGATCGGGTTGGCTCGAACTAAAGGGTATTGGGGGGTCGCTAAGTCCGAATCTGGGGTCAAAAAAGAGAAAAAAAAAATTGGGGTCGCCCATCCCAGACTGGCAGCCCCCTTTCATGGGAAATAGTGGTCCGATCGGACTGGCTCGAACTAAAGGGCATTGGGGGATCGCCAACTCCGAATATGGGGTCAAAAAAGAGAAAAAAAAATTGGGGTTGCCCATCTACGACTTTTATTGAATATGTTTTTAACCAAATTTCAGACTCTTTGCATGACTCTTTTTGAACGACTCTTTTTGAACGACTCATTGGAAAGAGTCAGAGCTTATGTACTGGCACAGTGAAAAGAGTCATTATGCCCATCACTAATACACACACACACTTCACACAAATATGAAGAAAACAGGTTCACTTATACCGTGTTTAAGTTCGTGCTCGACAGTGTGGGCATGCTATACATTTTTTTCTTTCCCAACGTATAACAATATACAATTTGTCATAACATTTTGTATTCTAACTTAATGAGTTTAATGGTCCGCCCCTATAAAATCACATATAATCACCCTCTAATTTTCTGCAATATTGCTGAACGTAATGCAAGAAATATGGAAATGCAGTACACATGACACGGAAGTTAATTGATGTGAAATGTCGTGATAGCATCGAGTAGAATAATTGTACTGCATGTAAATTACGTTTTTTTATTGAGTGCTTATATGACATTTTTCATTCTTATAAATTATAGTACAAATTTGATATACGAGTAAAACCTACACCGGGAGCGGCGTCAACAGTGGCATAATTTCGCCAATAATTGCATCAGTTACAAATAAACAGTTTACAAAAAAACGCTTTAAATTTATCTTAATCTATATGTGTACAAAATTTGATGTAATATATGTTCAGGTAGGTATACTCACAGGATACTCCTTACGGCATACCACGCGAGTAAATTGAAACTGACCTCCAGCATGGTACCAATTGTATCATGAGGGATGCTCCAACTACGGCAATAACAAAAGCTTTCAAATTGGCGAGTCCTATACAACCTATAGTCGCGAATCTCTTAACCTCGAATCTCTTCTTCGTAATAATTGCAAATAATCAATTCATACTTGGGTTCCATTAAATAAATTGTATCTAAACTTAAAGTAATGAATAACCATTTGGCAATCCAATAAAATATAAAATAAACCCTAACTTTACATTGGTATTTTACTTCCGTATCCATTAGCGGCCTACAATTTTACCAAACTATTGTGTATATTTTTGTAACATTATACTACGTTTAAATCCCTTGCACTACAGGAGATTTGGATAAATATCGAGATTTAAACAAATTTACCTCCAAATCTCCAAGATTTACCATACATTTATTAATCTAGATTTCGTCCGAGATTTAAAACAATTCTTGGTGAAATCTCGTTGCAATGTTCTTTTTTTGCCTGAATATATGCTTTCCACATTTTACCACATTCTAGGCAGTATGTTCTAGTGAAAAAAAAATGAACATGTGCAGCAGTTAATCTTGGTGGCGGTAAAAGAACGGATGGTGTGCATGGGTTTCGGGATTTGCAAATCTATCAAGATTTAGGTGTCTGGTGTTTATTACGCTGGACTCGAAATAGCGTGATTTCGACCAGCTGACTCCCGAAAGCGTTTATGCTGATACTACTAAGGATTTCATTTGGCAGTTAATAAATTATATTGGGTTTTTACGTCAACGGCTGACATGATCCGATATTATTTTACATTTTGAATTGTCAACTGTCATTGGTATTGGAAATTAATTGTAGGCATTGGGAATTTCGCATTTTTATATTGGCATGGGGGACATTGCCGTATCAGATCAGGATTTCAATCGCGATGTCAGAAAGATTTCATTATGTGTTTGCTAACTATCAAGATTTCGTTTGGCCATAATAGTACGTTTACGCTGGACTCGAAATCGCGTGATTTCGACCAGCTGACTCCGAAATCCCGAAAGTGTTTATGCTGATAATACTAAGGATTTCATTTGGCAGTTAATAAATTATCTTGGGCTTTTACGACAACGGCTGACATAATCCGATATTATTTGACATTTTTTTTTTACATTTTTAATTGTCAACTGTCATTGGTATTGAAAATTAATTGTATTGGCATTGGGAATTTCGCACTTTTATATTGGCATGTGGGGCATTGCCGTATCACATCAGGATTTCAATCGCGATTTCAGAAGGATTTCATAGTGTCTTTGCTAACTATTGTAATACTTTAAATTTCAAAAATTCAAATTCACACAAAATGACACTTCATGACGATCAGCGCGCCATCAATTGTCACCACAGCGAAACTGGATCATGGCGTGGGGAGGATAACATTGTATTGTCAGCTGACAGAGACCTTCTTCTACAAATAAGTTCAGCCTCCGACGAGTACGCACGTGCTAAATTCAAATTGTGTAACGAATTAAATTAAAGCAAAATAAAGTATTATTACACTATCAAGATTTCGTTTCGCAATAAAATGTATGAGAAATCCGATGGATTTCAAGGAGTTTTCGCCGAAGTCCTATTTTACGAGATTTCGAGTCCAGCGTAAAAGTAGTATGAATAAATCCCCGTATGTGTTCATTTACAACGGTTTAAGCAAAAAACAAATAAAACCTAACTTACCTAACCTGTTGTATGATCGGGAAAAAAGTGTTACGCAGGAATAAAAAAAAACATTGGCTCCCTCTCTCCTGCACTTTCGGATCCCCTATCAACGTAGATTTGTATTGTAAATGTAATGTACTTGGTGTTACCTTTCTCATGATACCCAACTTGCTTATACCAGATGATTTTTTTTTACCTTAATTTCCCCTCTATGGGGACCTCCCCTTCCATTTCATGGCATGTAAGCAATGCAGCTATCATCCTTGCGCAATGTGTGACCTATCCACTGCCATCTTCTTCAGTATAATTCATTCAACTAATTAGTTGAATTATACTGAAGAAGAACACAACTGGTGTCCGAAATGCGCATATATAATAAAAAAAGAAATCATCCCGTCTTAGGAAAAACAACACACATGTCTTATTGAAGATATTGTAGATAAGATGTTAAATTCCACTAGATTCCTCTGTTCAGCCCGGATAGGGCTGCATGCAACACATTGGCAATCACTATGAGGAATAGGTTCGGTGAAAGGATGCAGCTCTGCCGAACCCCACTGCGAATCTCTCTCTCGCCATAGGTGGCCTTAATAATAGCTACAAGCTTTTCACGGATGCCTCTCCTGCGCAAGGCCGCCCATATAGACTCCCGGCTTATACTATCAAAAGCCTTCTCGAAATCGATGAAAACCAAGTGAAGCGGTGAATCGTACTGAGCGCATTGCTCGATGATGATTCGCAAGGTGTTAATGTGATCGACACAGGAGAATCCGGACCGAAAGCCGGCTTCTGGGTTTGTGCCAAGGATAGTATCGGTGCTGTCAATGTACGTATTTTTTACGACATCCCAGTTTTCATTTATGTCACTACCTGGGTGACTAGTTATCTCAGCTGCTTTGTGCACAAGACGGTCGTTATATTGTATTATATTAGTCGAGCGGCGTTAAATTTGGATAAATCTTTCGTCGCTAGGACGGCGCACGGCTCCAATACGTAATCGAACATTAGCGATCGTAAGATAATGGTCTCCTCCCATCCTAATATCGGCGCCCTTCTTATTTTACATGTCCTGGAGACAACTCTTGAATCTTTTACTAATGACAAAGTGGTCGATCTGATTTTGTGTTCTGCGCCGATCAACAGAGGATCAACTGATTTTATTGTGGCCCTTATGCTCAAACATGGTACCACCGATGAAGAGACTGTATAAAAGTTGTAGAACTCTATAAATCTTTCACCGTTGTCGTTACGATCCCCAAGACCGTGTCTGCCCATCACATGTCTGAGCCCATAGTTATCAGCGCCAACTTTTGCATTCAAATCACTCATAACCATTATAATGTTACATTTAGGTATTCTGTTCTGAACGGCGTCTAGTTCTTCGTAGAAGGAGTCTTTCGCCAAGACATTGTCGGGTTCCAGTCTTGTGCGCCTCTGGTTAAGAGGAGCCCCTGACTCACGACCACTACTGGTAGCTCTACCGGAGTACAACATTACAGTGCTACCCGTTGGAGAGATAAATTATCCGCTGTCCCAGCATCTTATCTCACTAGCTCCTAAGATGTTTAATTATACCGTAGAAATTCACTCTCTAACTAAACAAATCGTCCGTTCTGGGGACAATCTGATCCATTGTCCAGGAAAGGACGCACATTCCAGAAACCAATCTTTGTAATTGTACGATAGCCAAAAGTCGTAACCGTTGAGTCAAGTCCTTATCCGAGGCATAGTTGACGTTTCATTAGCATATAGAAAATTTCGGATAGTGCAAGTTGCTGGCATACACATCTTGTCCTTTGTTTGTCGGTTTCTACGACAGGCCGGCAAAGGGAACAGCCGTGGTATTATTCTTACACCCCTCACCACAGGGGGAATATTTACCTCAACCAAATCATCACACCGCCATTATTGGCGGTTTGACTTGGTTAGCAATGGTCAACGCCCACGAGGAGGACTATTGAAGAAGATTTTCGACATTCGCAAATTTTCAAATCTAAGTCCTCGAAATTTATATGCTGTTCGAAAGCTAACAGAATGGGACAATTTTTTTTTGTCAGCCTTGCAGTTTTGTGAGTTCAAAGTGCCGTTGTAAAATAATCATTTGAATTTCCGATGAAAAATCGGTTTAGAAATTTCTTTTAAGTTTTAACAGTTGTATCTTTGCAGTAACGGTGATTTTCGCAGCCGGATAAAAATTGTTTCATATTAACTTTTATTTAGTTTCAGAAAGTGAGGTCAAATCTCGGATTAAATGATTGAAAGAGTGGCCAAATTTTTATTTTGTTCGGCAAGTCTAACTTTTTGACGCAATTTGCAAAAAATGCTATAACTCTGTAACGGTTAAAGACAGTGTCCATGTTATGTGTCAATTTTCCACAAATGAACAGTTATATCATTAAAATATTTACAATCTGGAACCCGGATCCTGTATAGAGTAGATCGAACTGTATTCAACACATTTCCCAGGAACGCATTTTAATATTTCTGCGTTTATCGCAGATGCCTGGTTGTTTTTCAAATAGACAACATCAAATATTTAGGAGAATAACCTTTCCTTCTTCGTCCGGATACGTACCGTCACCAATTTTCAGTAATAAATCTAAAAACTCTTGGGCATTTTGATTACTCCCAATTCGCGCCCGCATATTGGCTGACAAATGCATGGGTATGACAATGCGCCATAGATGTGAGTTTTTAGACATGCCTTAATTTCATCAGCCCTCATCCCTCCGGGTTTTACTGGTAAAGTTTGCCTAAAGTCGCCACAGAGAAGTAATATAATACCGCCCATAGGCCGGTCGTTTTGTTTGATTTCACGTAAGGTTCTATCTATTGATTCAACCACTTTCCGATACGCCTTAGTGCACTCGTCCCATATTATTAAGAAACAATCGCGCAAAACCCTGGCTTTGTTACTGTTTATTGGCTGTGGCTTTTCTGCTATACCAGTGCAAATATTCATACAAAATTGCACTGGATAAGTTCTAGTGTAAGTTGATTGAAGAAATTTTGATTGAAAAAGCAATTATAATATTGCCACATTTGCAAAAAAAAACACAGTCAATAATAGAATAATTTCATAGCAACGAACTTTTGCTCGTAGCAACTACAGTGAATTCATAGCAACAATCTTTCGCTCGTGGCAATTAGAACAATTTCATTTGTTTTTCTAGATATTACATTATATATTTTTTTTACTCAGAAACCTTCTTTGGTTCATGCAGAACAACTTTGCTAAAGATCATCACATGATCAAATGCATAGTTTACGATTCTATAAAGGACATTCATTTTTATATATAGAGATGGCTGAAATCTATATGAGCAAATTCACGGTTCATTTGCAATTACCATTCTAAGAAATTCTTTGACATATCAATCAGCTGATATTACGAATTAAATTTATTCCAGGCTCGCGTCAATTGTAGTGCATATTGTAGAGAAACTACAATACGTTTAAAGTCAACATCACACCGACGCGAAAAAATTCGCAGCACGAAAACCCGCGGCGGAAATTTGTGGCGCGGTATGGCCATCCTCGTAAGATGCCGGCCGTGGTCGAATTTTCGACGCTGCGGAAATTTCACCGAGAAATTTTTTTCGAATCGGTGTGATGATCATTTAATGCGGGCCTGGAATAAATTTAAATTCTGCTATCAGCTGATTGATATGTAAAAATGGCCAAGAATTCCTTGGAATGGTAATTGTAAATTAACCGTGGATCTGCTGAAATAGATTCCCGTCATATTTGATAGCAAATTCCCTGCGCTAAAAATGGAAAATTTGCGAGCTGATTGATGAGTGCAATTTGGTCCGATGCAATTTTTGGGCGGTTTCTCGTTGGTTATAGCCTCCGCGGTCAGAGTTGACCTTAAACGAATTAATATGTTAATAACGAAACCATTAGCTATCGATTGGCATATCTCTCATCGGTTCCAAAAAATTACCGAGTAAAATGTTAAATTGATTACACATCTTCTCCTAATACAAAATAAACATTTCCAAGTATTATCATCAATTCTATTTTATTCTTACAGTCTCCTTTCAATAATCTGATAGTTGATACTACATATTTGAAACAGGTTTTAACGTTGAAGATCAATTCAGCTTTTTGTATCTGTTCTGTACGTCAGTTGAGAAAAATCTGGTTAAAGCAACTCGTTTATGCCAAATTAATACTTGGTTTTTTAAGAATTACTAAAGAAGAACAACACGTGTTCCAAACGACTTTCTTCGAATTGTTTACGATTATTTGACATGGAAAATTTAGTTAGTTTGGGTAAAGCAATGCAATAAGAATAATCAACAGAATCAACTCATAATAACCAGGTGCAATTAACGTCAATAAAAATAATTTTATAAGTGTTGGACGAAGATGTGTTTTTTTTTTGTCAGAAATAAAATGGGAAAGGTTCTGCGTCATTAAGCAAAGATATTTTGATAAGTACTACGTATGGTTTTTAACGAATTTGCGTAAATAAGCAAAGTTAATTTACTTAAAAAATATATGTAATAGCCATTTTTTGCCTTTAGAGACAGTATGTGCCGAAATTAAGTGCGCCACATTCACATACGAGTGTCTACCACACAATTCGCACGCGACAGCGAGTGAAAACTGGTGACCGCATAGCTAACGACAACCACAACACCTGAAAAGACGTCCGCAGGTATCATCTGTGCGCTGTCAGAATAGTTTGGATAACATGGACCACTAAATGCACCGGAAAAAAATTATCATCCGAAAAATGACGTTACCTGGAACATGTTCCATTGGATAGGAACCGCACCGGACAGTGTTTCTATAAGAAAATCAGAAAGAGATCCAAGAATCAGAAAACTGATCTGTCGTAGAAACTCGCCCTATGAATCTCCGCTTCACTTGTTTTTCATTGATTACGAGAAGGCTTTCGACAGTGTGGATGGGGAATTACATACATACGAGTATTCGAGTTGGGTTGGGTTGCTTTGCGCAGGAGAGGTATCCTTGTGAAGCATATTGTTGATTGCCTACGATGGCGTGAGATGTCGCGTTCTACAATACATAACGGTAAGGTGTCGGGGCACTTTGTCACTTTGAGGTTTGGAGTGGAGTTCGACAGGAGTGCATCCTCTCACTGATCCGATTCCTCATAGTGATTGTCCATGTGTGGCATGCAGTCCTTTCCGGGTCACACAGAGGAAAATCCAAATTTGTAGTTCTAGCATCACCACTCACGCTCGGTGGCGATGGCCGTTCGGTCACCGCTCAACGATACTAATCTAGAGCTCGGAGTTCAAATCTCGTCGTGATCAAAAACTACCGGTGGGTACTAATAAAGCTCTCACAGTGCTCCGAGCTTGTCAGTATAAAGACGGCGCAGATAGGAGGGTGCATGCTAGCAACTGCACTTCCGAAAAGTAGATATGCTATCAAAACGTCGACAAGATATAGACATTCTAGAGATGTTGAAGCGCCCATGCCCCTGGGAGGTCAAGGCAATTAACAATGACACTACTCTTACGACAATTGCAAAAAAGTAACAGCCACTTTGTCAAAAGGTCTCGGTAAACGTTTTTGGCAAATAGAACCAGCTATTGAGTATGGCCCCCTCTTTTGGATCCACGCTTCAAGCGAAGAGGAATCGCTACCGAAATTGCTTTGCTGGTCTGGAAAGATTCGGTTGAGAATTCGCTCAGGGAAGTATTGGGTGAGTCGGTTGTTGTTGTGGAACGCAATGTCTTACCCGATAACCAAATCTCGGTTTTGGAGAATTTTGCCGCTAATATCAGTGACAGTGGGATTGAGAAAGTATTGGGATGAACTCACAATTATGAGATCTCACGATCCTCTACAGTGGTGGCGGGCACACGAGGTTTATTATCCGCAAATCGGAAAACTTGCTCGTAAACTCTTGTCGTTCGTAACCCCATCTGTTCGGAGTGAACGCATATTTTCCAAACCGACGAAAACGCTGCAAGAATATTGTTCCTTAATAGAATCGAGGCAAGCAGAATGGAAGTAAACAAATGAAAAATATTTTTCATATTCACTAAAGATCTGATTTACAGAAATATTTATATGCAATATCTAATATGTATCCACATTTTACTTTTTTTTTAATAAGAAAAGTTGAATATACTGAATTGCGTTGACTATGTTACACATAAAAACTATTTATATTTTCGATATAAATATAAAGTACTAAGTATTACCCCCCTACAAAGTAACGTAACAGAAGTAAGTGTTACTTTTCAGAAAGTAACTAACTGTTACATAAAATTAACTAAATTGCCTATCCTTACTCCTATCCGTAGCCGTCTACTATTGATGTGGGAGTTCTAATAGTACTTAAAGGTGGTTTTCTACTTTATTACCGCGCCGGGGAAATGAACCCCTGAACTCTAGATTCAAGAATCGTAGATTGGCGACTGAGACCTCACGGCTACCGAGCGCGTCTTATCATCAATGGGAATTATTGGCTAAGTTCATAACACACAGCGGAATCGCAACATACTGCGGCAACAGTATCGAAGCAGCATTGCAACACGTTGTTGTTTTCTGAACTGCACTCGCATCTAGTCATCCATCAATTGTCAAATTTCCAGTTCAAAACTGACTACTGACGAAAAATCGTATGAATATGACAGAGCAAGTGTCATTTCAGGATTGTCATCATATGCTGGTCCTAGCCAGCGGAGAAATTTTTGTGATGGAGAAAATGACATTTTTCACAGCATGTTGCGTCCATCAAAAACTCAGTGGAGAGAGTTCATAAAACAAATTGGCAACAGTATGCCAACTGTTGTGTGATATGAACTTAGCCATTATTACAAAAAAATCGTATTGTCATTTGATTTTTTGTTTCACAAACGGAAAATGTGCTTCAATGTCACAATAGGAATTTCAATTACAAAAAACAAATGCCCGCTTCACTCGAAGCGTATATCAATCTGTAATGTCACAAATCACAATACCTGGCATACATACTATTAATTGCGGTGACCGTGACCTTTTATCAGTTCCATGAGAAGCTGGAAAGCCAGTCTAAGTAGATCAACTTCCAACATCTTGCTCTATTCTAATTAATAGAACAAGTGGATAGTGGAAGGTTGTATCTGAGGATGAAATTGAAATGAAAGCCAAGAAGACCAATATGTATCAAAATACATTACAAACAAATTATTACAAATTAAGTTTTTTTTGTGATTTTGAATTGAAAAACAAGTACATAACATATAAGAATGATTGCATCTTAATTGGTGATTATTGTTTCTTAGAAAGGCTATCCAGCCGAAATAGTGGCTCTCAAGTTTTAATACTCGTACATAACTACTAAACCTTGGTCAGTATTACGCTTGCGCCGCCTTTACTCATTTGGTTGGTTGGTTAAAGTGGCGGCAGAACCAAATCAACCCCAAAAGGGGGGAACACTCAATTAGTGCTGGTGTCCGCCGTTTTGATGCCACAAGCCTCGTAAGAGCAAAACTAATGAAGTAAAGTCTATCTAGGGGTTAACCGGGGCACTACTTTAGATCCATCCTGTGGAATTTAGAAAATGAAGTATCTCGCCTATACCCTTAGAGAAGATCTCGGTTATGTCTGTGAGAAATGCACTGTCCAAAGCTCGGTGTCGCGCCCTAGCCTTTTCTGTACATTTGTAAAGAAAGTGTACCAGAGTCTCCTCCTCCGCACTATCCTTGCAACTACGACAGCACTCGTAGTAGGGAATACCAAGTGTGACTGCGTGCTCTCCCACTGGCCAGTGACCCGTCATGACCGTGACAATCCTGGCCACCTCTGGACGGGTCATATTCAGAAGGCCATTAGTTCTTTGTGTATTATAGGATGGCCATATTTTCTTAGAGGTGATCCACGTCCTTAGTGCGCCCCATCTATTGTTTGCTAAGTTTATATAGAATTTACGAACTTCCCTCTTAGTGGCACTAAGTGGCGCATTGACGGTCATTGTATAGGATCTGTCAAGGGCAGAGCCCGGCCCGCTCATTTCGTGCTATACACCTGTGACCTGGAACCCAGATAAAGTTGACTCTATAAAGGGTAGCCAAAGAGTCAAAGAGTGACGGCATTGTTTTACTATTTTTGATGACACTGTCGCCGCCGCTAGGGCCATTATGGCGGCCTGGCTATCCGTGAAATTTGCGATATCCTAATCCTGCACCGACTCCACAAGGCATTTCGATTCATCGATGAAAATCCTCAAGTCATATTTCGACATCACATCTTTGTCACACCATTCCCCTATTGTTGGATAGCCAGTAGCAAAGTGTTTCATGAAGTCTGTTTCGGCGACGATATAGTCCGATGGTGTCATATCGAGCAACACGCCTTCTAGGGTGGACAGGATGTTACTATGCCCATTGGTTTCGCCATCCAGTTCGCCGACTCGCTAAGTTTCACCGCGTTACACGCGGCGTTGAACCTTATTTGTAGGTCGAGAGGGAGTAAGTGCAACATGGCATTAAGCGCGTCACCTGGACAAGACCTCAAAGCACCTATGACCCCGATGGATTCAGTCCTTTGCTTGCACCTTGTTCACCAGATCGATATTATATTTCCTACGCACCGCTGGCCACCAGACCAGCAACGCGTATGTGAGTATCGGTCGTACAACAGCAGTGTACAACCGCAAAAGAACATTCTTGGTTGTAGTCCCTAGTTCTTACCGCAGTTTCTCCTGCAAAAAAAAAGAGCTATATAGGCTTTCTTGATGCGATGCTCGACGTTCAGTTTCCATGAAAGCTTCGAGTCGAGAATCACTCCCAAGCACTTTACATTGGTCAATAGAGTTAGTGAGTGTCCGTTTAGTTTAGGGACGCAAACTCCTCAATTTTCGTTTTGTGATGAAAAGCACTAATTCGGTTTTCTGTCGGCTCACACTTTGATCGCACTCTGCCGCCCAAGTGGTTACTATCTTCAGGGTATTACTCATGATGTCGCTCATCACTGGTAAGAATTTCCCTGAGATCAAGATTACTATATCATCCGCATAGGCGACTACTTTAGCTCCCGACTTCTCTAGTTTGCTGAGAAGGCCGTCCATAACTAAAATTTATAGCAGAGGAGAGATCACACCACCCCGTGGCGTCTCTCTGTGCACATATTTAATCATCCGACTTTCGCGCAGGTCAGACTAAATCACCCTAGTACTCGGGATGGCTATAATTCATCTGCTGATCATAGGTCTCTACTCCTAACTCGACGAGAGCTTCCATAGTCTCAGTTTTGACATTATTAAAAGCGCCTTCAATGTCTATGAAAGCCACCAAAATGTATTGTTTGTAGTTTAAGTCATGTTCAATTGTGCGTACTACCTCGTGGAGAGCCGTTTCGGTCGACTCTCCTTTGAGATAGGCATGTTGGCATACTGATATTGTTGATTTCAGCAGTAACTGTTGAATGTGGCTATCCAAGTGTCGCTACAACACCTTCAAGACAAAAGAGATGAGGCTGATGGGTCGAAAGTCTGTAACGGATGGTTTGGTGGGCATCCGAAGATGCCCGTGGGGACGGAGCGTAAGGTAGCATAATGACCGTGAAGGTCGGGGCGTGCCATCTGGCCAAGAAAAAAGGTTCCTCAACGAGCTAAGCAGCAGCCTATGCTTGCTGTAGCTCAGTTCGGGAGACGTGGGCGGGGTTTTTGTCGCTTTTTGCTCCTGTCCTTTACGTATTAATAAAAATTCACAGAGCTGGGGACGACTAAACAAACATGGGAGGCTAAAATGGGGAATAATCAAAAAATGGGGCGATAAGAATGGAATGGTTGAAGGAGGGCCGTGGTGCCCCCGCGCTCGCATCGGGGTTCAGGTTTAATGGGGCCCTTGGTCTCTGGTTTCGTACCACTGACAGATCAATAATCATCAGGTGCTGCCTTTGATCTGCTGGTGGAAGCAGACTAGAATATGATTGATTACAAGTCTTTCGCGGAATCTTGACCGCGTTACGGGCAGTTGTCATTCTTGGATAGTACCTTGTACAATCTTGATGAGGCGCTAGTATCTTCCATCGATTTACAATAATCGCTCCAAAGCTTTTGGCTGCTTTGACAGCGTTTTTGTATATATTTAGACAGTCTTTATAAGGCTGCCAATACTTCGGCTTCGACTTCCTCACCTTGAGATCTAGCGCAAAGAGAATCCAGGAGTGATCCGAAAAAGACTTCAGATTAGAGACTTTCCAGTCTTCAACTCTAAAGTGTGCACTGTGGGTGATCAGTATGACGTATCTTACTTAGTATCAAATTATGAATCGACTATAAGCTGTCGACAAAATTGACCATTAAAATAAGCATGGACAGGGTGAATTTTAAAATTAAATTTATTTTATTCTTGAATTTCTATTGTAGTTCAACTGTATCTTGCAAAGTTTACATAATAATAAAACAGTTGTATAGTAATAGTACAATAGTAGTCAGTGAACGAAAAGTTTCGGTAAGAACGTACAGTATACGGGCCTTTTCCGAAAAATTATTTCCGAAGTAATGCTAGTCCAGCTGCCATCAGACCTGCTATTACTGCTGGTACCAGGATTGATAGTAGGCCTAACGGCAGATTTGGTAGCAGTTTCGACGACAGGTTTGACAGCAGGGTCGACTGTAGGATTGATAGCCCCTTGTCGGCAGGGTTCATGGCAGGATTGACAGGTTTGTTAGCAGTCCTGACGACAAGTTTGGTAGCTGGACTGGCATTGCGTTAAAAACTCCATTCGTTGGCAAGGGGACTAGGAGAGTGTGCTAGATATATTGTTTTTCATCGGTAAAGCTGTGTCCTAGACTAAACGACTTATGTTTGCAACTATGAAAAAAAAACTATCATAACGGAGCACTATTCGTGTGTATTTTAAAGTTTAGAGGATCGTCGAATGCTGGCTGTAGTTGTACAACTGTACTTCCACATAACGTACACACGAATAGTGCTCCATTATGATGTTTTATTTCAGTCGCAAAAGCAAGTCGCGTCGCCCAGTCGCGACCTAGGAACTCACACTATAAACGAAACCCGCGCATATGATTGCGTTCTTATTAATGAACAAAATATGCTTCCTCCAGTTAAACTTACTGTAATAAATATTTTATAATGTACATAAAAAAAGGCTTACACATTACATAATGTAGTAATGTTTTCTTTTATTTTTTTTTTAGATATTTAGCTGGGCGTCTTAAGATAATATCAAACTCCGAAACAAAGGGACTGAACACTTACGTTGGCACATTCGCGCTACCATCACTTATATTTCAATCGTTAGTTGAACTGAACTGGAAGTCGGTAAACTGGGATTTTTTGTTATCAATTTTGGTTTCGAAATCCATTGTATTTTTTGCTGTGATTGTGATAACACTACTGGCTGTACGTCCTATCAATTATGGCCGTGCAGGAATGTTAGCTATATTTTGTACACAAAGTAATGATTTTGCTATAGGATATCCCATAGGTAATTTTGATATTCCCTTAAACTTCAGAGAAGATTTATTTTTCTATAATTATTTTGTTTTCCAGTCGATGCGCTCTACAAAAATATCCATCCAGAATATGCGTCCTATTTATACATCCTAGCGCCTATATCGTTAGCGATTCTAAATCCGATTGGTCTGATTTTAATGGAAATTGAAAAGAGGAGACAAGATACAAATGTGGTACGATTCCGTAATTTGGAAATACACACATAATTATATTATTAACTAAAACACATACATTTTCATTCATCATTCCAGCGAAGCACGAATCTGCCTATATGTCCTGACGCTCAGGGCGGAAACAATAATGCACTTCGTGGAAAACTTATGGTCGTTGTCAAAATATTGGAATCAATTTTTTGCAATCCGATTTTATTGATGACACTTTTGGGCGTTATTGGTGGTGTCATATTTCCAAATGGTTTGCCAGAGATTATATCCAGCGGTCTTAATGTTCTGGGAAAATCGTTTTCTGCAACGGCCTTATTTTTGCTGGGCCTAAGAATAGTTGGCAAAGGAAGTGAACTGAAGGGTTCTGGTCTGCTGATACCCGGCATTTTGATCATAGTAAAATTGTAAGCATGTTTCTCAAAGGCTTTTTGGAATTATAATAAGCACACATTTTTCTGTTACAGACTAGTCTTACCTTTAGTTAATAGACAAACTGTTAACATAATGCATGCTGGAGGAAATTTCACGGAAACAACAGAACTCAGCACCTTTGGCTTCCTATGTGGTACTTTTCCAGGAGCTCCGGGTGCATTCGTAATTGCTGCACAATATAATGTTGATGCTGATTTGGTGAGTTGGTGACTTTAATAAGCGTTTTAATTCCGAGTTGCATTAGAGTGGTTTTTATATACTAGTATAGGCGTGTTCTTTTGTGTATCTATCGCATTACACAAACAACAAGCGACTTGTTGGGAGCATTGCAACAAGCGACTTGTTGATTGTGTAATGCGTATTCGTTACCCTACCCTACACTCGATAGATACGAAAAAGTAACTACCTTGTATAGAAAAAAAGTTTTTTTTCCTTCGGAATTGAGATTTTTTGTAATGACACTCTTTTGGCTATGAGTAATAACTCCCTAACTCTAAGAGGAGCGTTTTGAAACTGTTGTCGTTTTTCACTTCTGGTAACGTTAAAAGGCGTGATAAAAGGCTATAAAAGGATAACCTTAAGAGAGGGAACTCCGGGTAGTTGTAGGTGCGTCTAGTGCTGTGGAGATCGAGAAAAAAAACTACAGGAATCGACTGGAGCAAATGCTAGTTTCCGTAGCGGAATCTAGAGAAAATGATGAGCCTTGGAAAACCAGTGCCGACACGGCAGTGCGTCTAGTGCTGCAGAAGAAACGAAGACATGTCATCGTTCGTTCCTGCGGCAGCCGGTTCTTCATACCGGAACGACCCGTTTTTCAACGGCCAAGAGCTGCCAAACCCCCTCGATGCAAGAAGAACTGCAGCATTCGAAGCATCGCTACCACAACCACAACAACATGTCATCGTTCCTACGGCAGCCGGTTCTACGTACCGGGGCGACCCGTTGATCTGAACGACCAAGACCTACCAAACCCCCTTCGATGCAAGAAGGAAGTGTGTATGTGTCTCTCTCTATTGCTCTAACCCCTTGTGGGGCATAGCGCGTCAACTGTTCCATGTTGACGTTTCTTGGCATAAACTGGTTTCGGAGAATGCAGTTGCCAGCATGCATCTCCTGCACATCCATGGCCACGAACTTCGTCGTGGACGGGACTCGAACCCGAAACGCCGGTAGTCAAACATGAGACTGATGCCTCAACACACTGCGCTACCGGTCGCCCCAAATGTGTATGTGTACTACTCCGTTTTTTACGCATATTGGGAGAAATGCATCTTGGCGCAACTGCTCTTAATTCTTCTACTCCGCGCCGGCATTGAAGGTAACCGGTCCTTGGATTCGCTGCGTTTGCAACAAAGTGCTGTACCCAAATGCCACATCTGTGAGATGCAACTGCTGTAATGAGTGGTGTCATTTGAGGAACTGCTCTGGGCTTGACGACGACAAACACTGGAACTCCTCCTTCACTGCTAATCTGTGTAAAAATAGAGGACAGCCATCTTCAACCTCGTAACCTCGTCTAATACGCCACATTCTTCAACACCAGTGAGCGCCCAGACGGGCTTCCAGTCATTCAAGGCAACTCCAGCGAATGGTTCCAGACATAGTAGAATCTCAATGTCTAACCTTACGCCTAGTGCAGCTAAACTGTAATAGGGTACAAAATAAAATCGCCGAGTTAACTTCATTTATGGACAGATATCGCGTCATGATAGCAGTCATACTCAATTGCCCTAACCCCTTGTGGGGCATAGCGCGTCAACTGTTCCATGTGGCCCAGTTGACGTTTCGTTGGCATAAATTGGTTTCAGAGAATGCAGTTGCCAGCATGCACCTCCTGCACATCCATGGCCACGAACGTCGTCGTGGACGGGATTCGAACCCGAAACGCCGGTAGTCAAACATGAGACTGATGCCTCAACACACTGCGCTACCGGTCGCCCCAATTCTCATGGAAACTACGCTGTTATTAGGAAAGACCGATTAAGCATCCTTATTCATCATTCCGTATAATATCGAAAAATTAATATCTCCATAAATGATAACATCATGGAAGTGCAGGCCATTGCCATACAATCCGGTAACGTTGATATCGAAACCTATAACCACCGGTATCGAGCTATCCCTCGGGATACAACGTTAAAATCAATCCTTTCCTCAATGGTCAACATCAACTTTTACTTGGTGACTTCAATGCCCACCAAGAACTCTGGCACTCCAGTCTTAACAACGACGCCAGGGGCAAATCAATAGCAGAATAACGTGATGCTTCGGATTTCTGCCCACTGAATGATGAGACTTCCATTCGTATTGCTGCCCATGTCATTCGTTATCAGGCTTCACAAATCAACAAACATTCTACCCGCTGAACACCGCACGTTTGTCAACCATAATAAGGCTGACTGGAACAGTTTTCTATCCTAAACCAATGCCAAAGTTCTTGCTCTGCCAACTCCAACCGATGTACGCCAGGCCGAATTTAATCTAAGAAAAGTCATGAGTAAAGCGGCTGCAAGATTTATTCATGCAGGACGATCGAAAGTAAGGCCTAACTTTCCCATCTCAGCCGTCAGACTGGCAGGCAAAAGAGATCAAATCAGAAACCATAACCCGGACGACCCAAGAATTCATGAACTGGACTGCAAAATATATAAGCAAGTAACCGAACATAAGAGATGAAAATGAAGCAGTCATCTGAACAGCTGTAACTTGACAAGAAAAAGGGAATGTCGCTATTCAATTTGGTGATATTACGGTAAGCGACCCCACGCGCTGCGCTAGCCACTTTAATAAGCACATTCCCTATTATTCACGCATAAGCGCATTTTTCTATTTTTTGAGAATAAAAGTGGAGTGTACCATTGCATTGTGTACCATGGTACACTCCACTTTTATTCTCACTTTAATAAGCAACTTATTGAACACCCAATATCTGACAGGCATAAGCGCACAATTCGAGGGAAAATTCACAACCGAGCCACCGACCACACGCCATGTTTTACCGCAAATGAAGTAGCTGCAGTAATCAGGAAAGCGAAAAACTCTAAAGCCATGGGACCTGGTGGCATCTCCATGGTTATGCTCAAAAACCTCTATATGCTAGCAATCGAATACCTTACGGCTACACTCAACCTATCCATCTCTTCGGTGATCGTTCCTAAGTTCTGGAAGAAAGGGAAACCAATCCCGATTTTGAATCCAGGCAAAAAGCGACACTCGACGAATCTTACCGGTCCATTACACTATTATCACCAGTTGCTAAAATGCTAGAGGCTTTGATCCACCCTGTTCTTTTGGGCCACATCCAGCTACAAGATCACCAGCATGGCTTTAGAAGGATGCGCAGTACAACAACGGCCTTGGATGCCATTACATTCCGCATTCATGATGGCCTTAATCAGGCCCGCCCATATCATAGAACCATTTTAGTGGCGCTTGACTTGTCGAAAGCCTTCGACACAGTCAACCATTCATCGCTTCTATCTGATATATACTGCTCATCCTTCCAACACAATACGTCAAATGGATCACCAACTATCTCGCTGGTGGGCAATCCTACACGGAATTTAAGAACAGCAAGTCGAAGCTCAGGAAAATTAAACAAGGTGTTCCCCAAAGAGGAGTATTATCTCCCACCTTGTAATCTGTATTTATCAGGAATTCCAACACCTCCTGATGATCTCCAATTAATTACATATGCTGATGGCCGTTCAATTCTGGCAACAGGGAACGTCATCAATGAAATTTACGCGCTGATTAATGGCTACCTCATTCAACTTAACCGAGTTCTTTGAAAGTAAGAACTTCGTTTCTGCGGCAGCCGGTTCTTCGTACCGGAACGACCCGCTTTTCAGTGGCCAAGAGCTGCCAAACCCCCTCGATGCAAGAAGAACTACAGTATTCGAAGCATCGCTACCACAACAACAAAACAAGAAATCATCTGCAACCCTGTTTACCACCTGGACAAAAGAAGTAAAAACGCAGCTTGAGATCTTTATAGGCAAAGAACGCATTTTCACCACCAATCATCCAAAAATCCTCGCGGTTACCCTGGCTAGAATGGCGACCTCATCTGCCCATGCGACAACTATATGCAACAGAATGTGTGGCAGGAATAAAATCCTTAAAGCCTTGGCCGGTAGCCCATGGAGAAAAGACAAGGAAACGCTACTGGTCACTTACAGAGCAGCCGGAAGACCTGTGGCCAACTATGCTGCTTCTGTGTTGGCTCTGAACCTATGTGACACACAGTGGAAGTACATTCAAACTTGTCAAAATGCCGCTCTCCGCACTGTAACTGGATGTCTCCCCAAGACCATCTACACCAAGAAACAAAGACGTTGCCTATCAGATACCACAACAAACACCTTGCGAAGCAATATTTATTTAGTAGGCTGCTACCGGAAGAAACATCCTAACTTGCACCTTATGGACAAGACTCCATCACCAAGGCATATTCGCCGTGATCTGAAGGACCTTGAACGCGATGTCCAGGCATATAAAAGGAATCCTTTCGATGATACCGCCTACAAATCTGCCATTCCATTACTATATTAGCAAGAGGTGCCTTCATCAGTTACGGGATTAAAACCAAATCCAATACTTTTGGCGCAACCACCAGCCATAGCACCTGCCGAGAAGAGGCTTCCTAGAGCCACCAGGACGACACTTGCCCAACTTCGATCAGGCTGGTGTTCACGCCTCAACTCATATCTATCCCGTATTGATGAAAACGTCCAAAACATCTGTCCAGCCTGCAACAGAACACCTCACGACGTGGACCACATTTGCACGTGCCCAGCTGCACCCACACAGCTTACCCCTAGGTAGTTGTGGGAAAACTCCATTGAAGCAGCTACATTCCTTGGCCTTGACACCGAGGAGCTCGAAACGGAATTGGACATATAACGCACACACACTGCAACTGTGAACATCTCTATAACAAGAACAACTACAATATACAATATGTTATTAATACGGCACGAAATCAAGAGCCAGATGATCAATGGAGTCTTCTGAATTAGCGCTTCCAGCATTCAACTATGATGCACGCAATATGCTGCAATAACAAAAAATGGGTCAGCACAATATCTATTGTATTCACCAATTGAACTTCAACACTTGCCTAGCCAGGTACTCAAACAAGTTCACAAAACAACAAGTTTTGAGCATTCTTTTGGACCCCTATTTTCGCAGCTGAAAACTTGATTGCCACATATTAGAATCAATATTATTATTCTACTACTCTCTTATATTACATGAAGTACTTACGTATTAACACTTCATTTTGAAACGTATTACTATAGATTGCTAGTAGCATGGTTGCAAGTACATTTATCAGCGCCCCATTAATGTTCATCTCGGCCAAAATGATATCTCTGACAAATTTAAATCCGGCCGACTACATACACGAATTGGATCAATTTTCTTTCGACATAAGTGTCACTGGAGTGGTTGCATGTTTCTGGATTCTCTTGCTATTTGCGGCCACAAAGAAAATCCGTTTAATGCCGCATCGAATAACTTCTTTTTTGGTGATATCTCAGGTAAGTTACGATATTCAAAGTAAAAGTAAATATGTTACCCATCATTGATTTTTATAGCTCCTATGCTGTGTCGGTGTGATATTGTGGTCGAAAGTTGAAGGTTCATCCAGATGGTTAACATTTCTCCAGTTCTATCTTTTTACTGTCGGAACTTACAGCAGCCGTCTTTGGACAGCAATATTAGCAATAGCGCTTTTATTTCTGCAATGTCGTAGTTTATGTTTTGTTTTAAAACTCTGGCCATACATGGTAATTATTCTGAATAAATACAACTGTCGATGTAAAACGTTAACAAATATCTCGATTGTAGATCGCTTTCGCTTGGGGTGTGCCATCATTGATTGCGGGGATTCTCATTTTCGTTGATGGCAATAATTTACCGTCCGATAAGAGAAATCCAAGTTTTCAATACGGAAATGCACAAGCAGCTATAGCCGTCTTCCTGCTTGTGATGTGCTTTATAGGTAACAAACAGTTGAACATGTTTTAAATATCAATGTAACATGAAAATTGACTTCTTTTCACACAACAGTTACGGTTGGATGTCTGGTTTTACATCAACGATACAAAAAACGTTTCGAAAAGTATGTCACACTTTCACGGGAATTGTCTAATCCAGAACCAGGTATTTTCTAATTCATTCGCATTCAATGCGAAACTCAGTAACAATTATCCTTTTAGAACTCGTAATAAACTCAACATCGACCGCAAATCTTTTGGCCAATTCCGAATCAAATAAAAATGAGAACGACATTCGTCGGCGAACATATTCTTCAACAGACGAAGATGACAATCCGAAGAGTGGTTGCAACAATTCGGAGAACTGTTGTTCATCGCCCACAACCGCAGTCGTTGACATTGAAGACTTGCTGGAAAAATCTCCTGCAACCTACAACGAGTATGTATCCAAAAATTTAAGGGGGTAAACCACATAGGAGGTTCAAAAAATCCAATTTTTTTATTGCATAAATTGTTAACTTAACAATCCAAGAATACGCTGCACAAATTTCAAAGCGAAATTCGCATTCGTTTAGATTTTATAGGCATAGAACCGAATGCTCATCGGGTATAGTCTACAGGCTCGAGCGCACAGCAGGTAGAGCGGAGCACTACCTCAAGTAGTCGCTTTATGTACTTACGTAGCCTTGAAACGAAACCCCACCATCTTTGTTTTCAAATAACGGTATTATAGAAGGTACTAGAAGCATCAACACATATTATTTCGGTTATATTCTGTATTTCAAACGCGTTTTTATCAAAATGACTTTTTTCACATTTGCGGGAAGTCTAACTCAAAAAGTAATGAACCGATCATTATGAAAATTTAAAGTATGATTCTTTATAAAATTATGAAAAACATGAAGATGATATCATACTTTTAACGGTGTTTTTTTGGTTGCATAATTTGTGAACATAAATGGTGAAAATTGAAATAATTTTTTACAACACCTGGAACATTTTCAATTTCCATTATTTTCACCTGGATTGAGATTCATATTCTTAAAAAATAAGTTAATAAAGTAAAATTAAAACTTTTTTGACTTCGGATAAAAATTGGAATCGCTACACCTCCCGCAATTGGAGAACTCTAGTTACTGCCTTTAGCGGACATCAGTGCGTAACTTTGTTATTTTTGGCTTAAATTATTAAAAAAAAATCACAAAAGTTGTTCCAAATACGAATAAAATGATGTCAAAATTTGATTGAATTCTAATTAATTCTTCCCACCCAAAAAAGAAAAATCCTAAATAATCAGTGAAAATGAGCCTCCTAATATGCCCCCCCCCCCTAAGAAACGTCAATATCGTAGATATTAATATTCTGTTTGTTCCAGTCCTCATGTGGGTGGGCGAGATATGTGCAGTTCTTCTTTTAGTTGTCCGAGTACCTCTCGTGAAAATTGTCAAAGTCGAGTCCAGAAATACAAGGAGCAAGCAAGGAGTGGGTTGGAACCGCTGGAGTTTACTGATGATACCGACGAACATCAAACATTGAAACATACGGTGCTGCTTATTTTGTTGCTGTGTTCGATGTTTGTGGTAGGTTGCGTTTCATTTGCATTCTATACGTTTTGTTTGTTATTTTCATCTTTGAATTCATTATTGAGAAAAGTGACAACAACTGACTTTATATATTTCTAGGGCCTAGCACTCTCTATTTGGACCCTTGTAATGGAAGCAATGTCGGGAATATATTTGGAGCTTAGTTTCCTAGACGCATTCTTGAATTTTGGTCAAAGTTTAATTGTTCTGGCAGTTTTCATCACAGACACAGGGGAACTTTTAAATCCTCTGGTTGTTTATTGGCGAAAGTTGTGGTAAGGTTTTATGTTATTTCACGATAATGCTTTAAGATTAATAATATGTGCATCTGTGAAATAGGTACGGAGCAAATGTATTAAAATTGCCGACTTGGTCTGAACTAAGCCCCGAAACAAGACATATATGCGAACAATTCAGCACACATCACTTGGAAAATTGCAAGAAAGCTATAGCGCAGGATAAAAGGTATTTTAATGGCATGATTATTAATTAACATAATGATAACAGATTGGATAATAGCTTTATTGAGTGATAGAAAAGAATGTAAAATATAACAACAGAAAGTTCGTAATTTAAAGGTCTTAGACGGAGTGCATACGTCTATATTCTATGGTAGCGAAAATATTTTATAGAGAATTGTATCAGGAAAACATTGCTTAAAACCTATGGAAATTAAAATAATCTAAAATTTGTGTATTTGCTTTTTATTTCAGATGGCGAATCAAGATTTATAGAAAAGTATTCTATGGCAGTGATCTAGTTAATTGGCTTATAGAAGTCGGTCTAGCAAAAGACCGTTTAGAAGCAACACAGTATGCTAGTCATTTAATAGATGGTCGAGTTTTACGACATATTAACCATGTCTATCACTTTCAAGACAAAAATCTGCTTTATATGTTTTGCAATCGAATCTAAGAATGAAAAAGCGCCTATATATTGGAATAGTGTTATTAATTGATGAAAGTATTTATTTCTTACGAGACAGCCATCGTAAGATATAAATTTTATGTAAAGAAACCCCTATTTATTGTTTTTTTTTTTAGTTTTTTTTTTATGAAGAGAAGATTGTATTTTTAGATACAATTTAAGATAGATAAATATATATTTATAGGCAATTCTTGAAAAGTAACTGTGACGCTTCAACGAAAAGCACAAATTGTAAATTTAGCTTCAAAGACGAAAATGATGTATTATATAGTAATAAATTCTTATACTATAGCGAATAAAGTCTTATTATTAAATAAATTGTAGTTGAGTGTACATATGGAATGATATATATATATATATGTATACTTAATGAACTCAGATTAGAGATAAGTATGCCACTTCATCCTGGAGGGCTTCAAACTACAGCCAAAATAAAATGGCGCTTTAATTGCACGATGCACAATCTCTCTCTCTCTCTCTCTCAATTGCCCTAACCCCTTGTGGGGCATAGCGCGTCAACTGTTCCATGTGGCCCAGTTGACATTTTGACGGCATAAACTGATTTCGGAGTATGCAGTTGCCAGCATACACCTCCTGCAAATCCATGGCCACGAAACTCGTCGTGGGCGGGACTCGAACCCAAAACGCCGGTATTCAAACACGAGACTGATGCCTCAACACACTGCGCTACCGGTCGCCCCAAGGTTTTTTTTATTATTTAGAATGTTCACTTATTTGCTGATGTTGAATTGAGTTAATTGCCTTGACCCCTCCATGAACATCAACAACATCTCTAGTATTTCTGACTTGTTGACGTTTCAATAGCATATCTACTTTTCGGACGTGCAGTTACTAGTACTAGCATGCACCTCCTATCCGCGCCGTCTTTATACTGACAAGCTCGGAGTGCAGTGGGAATTCTACTAGTACCCACAGGCAGTTTCTGTTCGCGCCGAGGATAGAACCTCCTCGCATGATACAAACAACAAGTCGCCTGTTGTTTGAGTAATGCGTGTTTCTTACCCTACACTACACTCGGTAGATACGCAAAAGAACGCCCATTCCATTAAACGTATGGTTTTTTTTAAACCATACTTCAAGTTTCCTAATTGGACACTCAATGTCGGCATTTGACAGTTTTTTATTTCACTATATTTCATAAGCATTCGAGCAAACCGTTCGATCTTCAGCGTTATAAATCAACGTGTGGTACGAATGTTAATGTAGAGCAGCAGAACGAAGCTATTGCTATTTTTTATGCCATGAAAGTGGAGTGGCAATGGCTGCGCTCCTGTGATTATAATTCTGAGTAGAGTAGATTATCCTTTTAGAGTCAGTTCAACAAGGTAATCTTGGTGTTGTGTTTGTCTTTTGTGGTTTTGCCACATACCTAAGGCCTCCATACACACTATCCGTACCAGCATTTGGAGTTTCTTCGGTGTCCGGACAAAGCGCGGAGGAGCCCTGGGTACCTTTCTGTTTGCCAGGATTGTCCTTTCACGTCAGTTTACAATTTTTGATGGCCTAGTATTGCATTTTTGCATTATTCGTGCGCTCAGCAGCTTATAGAGTTTATGAGTGAATTACGGCAAGGAATGCAGTGTTGCGCCTCTGCTCGCCTCAGGACTCTCTGTAACCGGTTGATCATCTGGATGATGGGAGATGAAGTATTTTTTTTATACCCCAGTTTTCTTTTCTCTTTGTTATTTTTCTCCTCTTCAAGGGTTGGCGGCTAGCTCAGGAGCCCAGTTCGTTTTTTTTCCTCTGTATACTCTGTACTCAGCTTCTACTACTTTGCAGGCCTCGTAGTAGAAGCTGTCCTGTAATGAACCATATTCTGGTCTGGTTCCACCGGTAGATCAAAGGCAGCACCTGACAAGTAGTGATCTGTCGGTGGTACCAAACCAGAGGCCGAGGGTCCCATCACACCCGAACCCCGATGCGAGCGCGAGAGCATCTGCGGCGTCCGCCAACCATTTCATCCTTATCGCCCCATTCTTTCACTATTCCTCATTTTTGCCTCTCATGTTTGTGTTACCTTCCTTAGGCCTATGAATTTGTATTAATACGTAAAGGACGGGGGCAACGAGCGGCAAAAACCCCGCCCACGTCTCCCGAACTAAGGTACAGCAAGCATAGGCCGCTGCTTAGCACGTTGAGGGGCATTTTTCTTCGCCAGATGGCATGGCTTGACCTTCACGTTCATTGTACTACCTTAAAGTCACCACCCATGAACGAGCACAATCACGACCAAACTTCCATCGAACCATCAATTTCATAGAACGTGTGGAAAAAGAATTCCCCCTATTTCCACCGTTCTATGACATTTGATGGTTCGATGGAAGTTTGGTCGTGGTTGTGCTCGTCCATGGGTGGCGACTTTTAGCGACGATCCAATTCAACCAATTTTGCATGGAGAATATAGTGTAAACAAGCTTGCCGCGAAGCGTGAAGGGTATCATACCTTCGTTGTGACTTATGGTGCATTTGCCACTTTGAAATTATGTAGTAGGAAAATTTGTTCCGATTTCACTGTTCCTATGAGAGGTATATGAAATAGTATAGTGGGCCGATTTCAACCAAATTTAGGAACGCGATTTGGCAGTCAATATGATTGACTAATATGAAATTCTGTAAAGATATATTCAGAAATAAAAAAGTTTTTCTAACAAAAACTTGCTTTTGGAACGGTCGTTTCTATGACAGCTATATGATAGAATATTCCGATTTCAACCAAATTCGGGAATATGATTTGACTAAAAATACTTTTGATTACTGAGAATTTTTAAACAGATATCTTTAGAAATAAAAAAGTTTTTCTCACAAAGACGAATTTTTGGACCGGTCGTTCTTATGGGAGCTATATGACGTAGTGGACCGATTCTGTTGGTTCCGACATATTTAAAGCGTGCAATAGAAAGAAGGCTTTCTGCAGCATTTGAGAACGATAGCTTTAGAAATAAAAAAGTTTTTCTCACTAAGACGAATTTTTGGACCGGTTGTTCCTATGGCAGCTATATGACGTAGTGGTCCGTTTCCGTTAGTTCCGACATATTTACAGCGTGCAATAGAAAGAAGGCTTCGTACAAAATTTCAGCTCAATAGCTTTAAAACTGAGGAACTAGTTTGCATAGAGCCAGATGGACAGACGGACAGAGCTTAATCGACTCGTCTCATCATACTGACCAAGAATATATATACATAGTTTATATGGTCGGAGATGCTTCCTTCTGTGCGTTGCAATCTTTATGACAAAGTTAATATACTCTATCACATCCGTGAAGGGTATAAAAAATAGTTTCCCGTCGGATACCGCATCTATTGACCGACAGAACAGAAAGCCGCTCGGGTCAATTGGTGTCAAAAAGCTCTAGACCGCTTCAACACAGGAAACTCTAACAACGTGTACAGCATCGTCAGTGGTGATGCATCACCACTGATTCATGAATCGTGGATTTACTCTTACGAACCCGAAAATAAACGTCAGTCGTCTGTTATAGCCCCCATATACGATGCAATCCGTCGTCAGATCGATCTGACGATGGATCGCCACAAAATATTTGACGATCTCCGCTGCACATACACGGTACGATTTTCGTTAACTATTTGGATTTGTGAGGCATTTTCGTATACTACATATTTGATATTTGTATTACACATCCATTAAAATCACCAGAATCCGTCAGATTTCACAATTGAATAATTTGATAATTTAACATTTACTTGCGATAATCACATACACCGTCCAATCGATCGTCAGACCGACGGATTGCAGTAAAATCGCACCAAAAAATCGGCAGATAAAATTTGATCGTCAGATCGGTAAAATCGTCAACGATAGTCACATACACGGTGCAATCGATCTGACGATCAAAATATCGTCAGATCGATCTGACGATGGATTGGATCGTATATGGGGGCTATAGGGTGTTCCAAAATGAAGAAAAGCCGACAAAAGTGATCCGTTCTCGAAGTGTCTCCAAAAAGATGGTCGCGACATTTGTCTCAAAATCGGGTCATGTAGCAACAATTCCTCTGCAAGATCAAAGAACAATTACTGCCGAATACAGCCATTTCTTTGGCAGAAGTCATCGCTGAACTTCGAAAACCCAACCCCGAACGACGAATCATACTCCACCAAGACAATGCAAGTTCGCACACAGCTCAGAAGACAATTGAGTTTTTAAAGCAACAAAACGTCGAATTGTTAAACCATCCTCCGTACAGTTCCGATCTACCCCAACGATTTCTCTACCTTTCCGAAAATTAAGAACAAACTGCGTGGTCAAAGGTTCCAGTCACCAGAAAAAGCAGTTGACGCCTTCAAAAACGCAATTTTGACTGTACCAACAAACAAGTGGAATAACTGCTTCCAGAGTTGGTTCGAGCGCACGCAAAAGTGCGTTAATCATCGTGAGAAATTTTCGAAGTATTTCTCACGATGATTAACAATAAAGTCTTTAAAAACTATATACTGTATTAATTATATGCAAAACTTAAAAGACAACCCTCGTAGTGAATTGAAAAGCAGACAGTTTTTTTCAATCTTGCCAATTTTTTGTCTTTAGCCTATAACCTAAAAACAAAAACAAATCTATGATAAAAAATTGGGTACGTTTTCAAAATAAAACAGTGTCGACACTGTTACATGTGTGACAGAGATGTGAAATGTTGTGCATCCGTAAGTGGGTGAGAGCTGAGAGAGTCGCGCAACAGTGTCGACACTGTTTCGTTTTGAAAACGCACCCATTTTATTAATAACATAATTTTTATATACTCCAACAGGTTGTTATAGTTGATTTTGCAAATTTTGGCAAAGAAACGAAGCACTGTGCGTTGCCAAGAGATGAGTGATCTCAGTATGTCCACAGCATCCAGGGATCAAGATAGCTATGGGGACAACATGTGAAGTCACGGGGTACGAAGTGCAGCGAGTGATCCTTTCTGCCGTGGTGGAGCGCTCATCTGTTGGGAATGACGACAGCGATGCAGGAACTATCTGAAACTACCAGAAAGTGGCTAGGTCAAAGCCTTCAAACTACAGAGGCATACATGTAATATCGAATTAATGTTTTTCGGTAATTTATTTTATTTTAGTTTCTATGTTATGTGTATCTGCTTACAATCCCTGTTCGTCTTAATACATTACATAACATTACACAAACAATGAATACAATATTCGTTATGTAAAAACTGGCTTAATATTCATTTTCTTCCTCTATGTCACCCATATCTGTATCGCCGGAAACTTCCTCAAAATCGCGTTCTAATGTAGCCAAATCCTCACGGGCTTCCGAGAATTCACCTTCTTCCATTCCTTCGCCGACGAACCAATGAATAAACGCCCGCTTCCTAAACATCAAATCGAATTTCTCATTAACACGCACAAACGCTTCAGCAATGGCCGTAGTGTTGGACAGCATGCACACGGCTCGAGGTGTGTTGGCCAGATCTCCATGCGGGACTTCAGCGGGTTTCTGATAGTTGATACCAATTTTAAATCCTGTCGGGCACCAGTCAACAAAATTGATATTTCGATTCGATTTAATTGCAGCAATTGCATTATTGATGTCCTTCGGTACAACATCGCCTCGATAGAGCATGCAACAGGCCATGTACTTTCCACGTCGAGGATCGCATTGTACCATCATATGTCCTGGCTCGAAGCAGCTGTTCGTAATCGATGAAATCGTGTATTGTTCGTGCAATGCTTTACTATTGCACATCAACGGTGCATAGGCAGTCAATGGGAAATGAATACGCGGATAGGGTACCAAATTTGTCTGAAATTCATTCAAGTCGACATTCATAGAACCATCGAACCGCAACGAAGCCGTTGTCGAAGATACGATTTGGGCAATCAGACGATTCAAATTTTCGTAGGTGGGTCGACCAATGCCCAAATTCTTCATACATATTTCATACAGCGCTTCATTGTCCATCATGAAAACACAGTCGGCTTTGTCCATCGTTGAATGGGTCGTGAGGACTGTATTGTAGGGCTCCACAACAGCCGTGGATATTTTCGGAGCCGGATACACTGCAAATTCTAGCTTGCATTTTTTAGCATATTCTTCGCTTATACGCTCCATGAGGAGTGACGTGAATCCAGATCCTGTGCCGCCACCCAGCGAGTGGAATATCAGGAAACCTTGTAGACTTTGACACTGTTCTGCAAGCTTACCTGTTCTCATCATCACATTTTCGATTACTTCCTTGCCAATAGTATAGTGTCCGCGAGCATAATTGTTGGCGGCATCCTCTTTGCCGGAGATGAGTTGTTCCGGATGATAGAGATCCCGATATTTTCCCGTACGCATATTATCAATTACGGACGGCTCGAGATCAATGAAAATTGACCGCGGCGAATATTTGTTACTGTCCGTTAAGGAGAAGAATGTTAACATATTATCATCATGCTGAGTTTTCGCGAGTATGCCGCCATCCTCTGCGATTCCATGTTCGAGTAAATATAATTCCCAGCAGTAGTTGCCGATTTGGACGCCAGCTTGACCAATTTGAAGGGAAATCACCTCTCGCTGTTGCAAATAAAAGACGAGTGTGTTTATGTGTCCTTGGGATTTTCAGGAATATACTTACGCCAAGACTCCTTGACATGATGCTGGTAATCTAATTGAAGTTAATGTTTTTAAGAAAATATAAAAATAAATCCTTGATTTTTGGCGGAATTATAGTTAGTGACAGTCAACAGATAACGGGTTTCGTTTCATTTTCCAAATTTAATGGTTATTTTCATTGAATTTCTACTCTTATTATTTGAATGCGTTCAATGACATGTTTTTAACAGTTTAGTCCGTTTGTATGTCTGTCCATAGAATATCTCATGAATATTATTTTTCTTTTGGGGAATATGTAGAAATAATTATTGTTCTTCGCTGGAGAAAGCGAACAGTACGTGTTTCGAAAAGGTCAGTCAGGCTGTTTTGGATCCTGACCTGTGGGATAGAGTTGGTTATCGTCCTCTTTGTCAGTCGCACTAGTTTTACTGGTATACTGCATTTTTCAGCATGATATTGTACAGTATACGGTGCGTGATCGATGTCATATGCTTGCTTAAAATCAAAGAAAATTTGGTATACGTCGACATATTTATTCTTTATTTCTTTATTATACCCTTCACGGATGTGATAGGGTATATTAACTTCGTCATCATGAAGCTTGCAACGCACAGAAGGAAGCATCTCCGACCATATAAACTATATATATATTCTTGGTCAGTATGACGAGATGAGTCGATTAAGCTTTGTCCGTCTGTCTGTCTGTTTCTATGCAAACTAGTCTCTCAGTTTTAAAGCTATCGAGCTGAAATTTTGTACAAAACCTTCTTGCATTTGCTCGCTTGTTCTTTATTCAATTTTTCAGAATTCTCGTCATTACTTTGTAGGATGTACAGACAAGTGAAATGCCTCTGTAGTTTTGCACCAGTCCCATCCCCCAAGTTTCTGTAGCGTTTTTCAAGCGGAGTTAACTGCAATCTCTAAAGCTGGATATTCATAGTTAATCCATTTGGCCTGCGGCCATTTGACCCTCGTCTTGTGGCTTCAAGTGCAAAACTGGAGTTCATTTACGAAAGAACCCAATCGATCGAGCCAAGTAATCAGTTAACAGCCGTCATCCCGTGCTTTGATAATTAACAGAATTATATTTACTCAATTGCCCTAACCCCTTGTGGGGCATAGCGCGTCAACTGTTCCATCTGGCCCAGCTGACGTTTCGTTGGCATAAATTGGTTTCAGAGAATGCAGTTGCCAGCATGCACCTCCTGCACATCCATGGCCACGAACGTTGTCGTGGACGGGATTCGAACCCGAAACGCCGGTAGTCAAACATGAGACTGATGCCTCAACACACTGCGCTACCGGTCGCCCCGATGTTTTGGTTATTATTCGTTTGCAGCATAATTGCTTCTTTGTCCGGACAGTTTTTCCTTTCAATTTGTGTGAGCAGTTAGTGACGTCACGAAACATAAACATAACCAAATTTTGTCGCAGTTTAGTTTGAGTGTTGCCCACCAGGAAGCGGGATATTAGAGTGTTTCGGTGGCTTTGGCTTCGGGATATTGGGCGAGATGAATCCAACTTGGCTTCCCCAAACGTCACTTGGGTGGTAAAGCCATCAGTTGACCCCCACACACGGTGAGTTTTGGCTTCGACCGAAGTCATTTGGCTCCGTGGCGTGGCGTTGCCATGAATGTCCTGCTTAAAGTTTTGATCTGCCATAAATGCCTAACATGAACATATAAATATATACTGATATATTATATATGATTGATCGGCTATAAAATCGCTAAGCTCTGTTTGGGCTGGACATAGTAGCTTTGTCGGAAATCGCAAAGCCCATGAACTGGCTCGCGCGGGAGTTAAGAATTAAGATACGTTGATTCCAAACATAATATTCCTTATTTTCGCTTAAAAAGGACGGACTCCTTATGGTCCGGCGATACTTTTACACAAGACCTTTTCCATAGTCCTCCGCGTGGGCGCCCCCTGGTAACGGCAGTGTATCAAACCGCTGACGGCCAATGTCTTAGCGATAAGACAGTTTGGAAAAAGACAGAAAGCTGTAGCCTAAATGGCTGACGAACACCTAAGCGTCTCAGGTTTAGTAGGATGGAATGACTTGCGTAGTTGGACCTGCAACATAGTTGTGTGAACTCCAGCACGTTTATTAAACCATCTGAAGCAGCTATCTTCCGAGGCCATCCCCTGAATGGGGCTAAGCAACGTGCTGACAACTCGTCCTTGCAAAAACCACTCCATGTCAACAAACCTGGATTGAACGGATCAATAACGACGACCACGCAAACGACTCTCGTTGGGAGAGCTCAGTAGGTGTGGACGCCGCGCAGCTACTGGGCTCAAAAAATTGGAGGACGCGGTCACGTGACCGAGATAATTGGAGGACAATGATCCAGGCGGCCAAGGCCCGACGTCGGGCTGTCGCGGCACTATGATGATGATGATACTTTTACAACCGAATAATGGGAACCATACGAAATCCCCAAGTGAAGAAAAATCCCCAAATACAGAATCCCCAAATATGAAATCCTCAAATGTAATACCCCCAAATACACAATCCCCAAACAACATTCAGTCATTCCCAAATTGAATAAAGTTTCTCATTTCAATATTCATTTCATTTCCATATTCCAGCAAAATCAACCTTCCTGTGGTGCTCAATTTCTGAATTTGAACAAATCCATTTTTGTCAAATTTTAGGTCTAGTAAAAACCAGAGAAAAATTCTGATATACATATAGTATATAAGTTAGGTTGGTACAGCCAAAATACGTTGAAGACTCACAAGGAGTGCTACTGGTTGAAGACACATCAATCTGTAGCTGAATGCGTGAGTACTTTGACGAACTTTTGAGCAAAGAATTTCCACGTGATGCTCGGATCACATATTTTCCCCTCTACCTCTTTTCCCCCTCTTTTCAAATTTGATGAAAATACCGAAAGTGGAATGTACTCGATGTTACCTTTCTCATGATACCCCACTTGTCTATACCAGATGAAAAATTTTTTTACCATCATCTCCCCTCTATGGGGTCCTCCCCTTAAAGTCAGCCTATTACAACGAATCGTCCAGCGAATTGTAATAATTCTACATATTCCCACAAAATTTCATATATGTAGCTTCAGCCGTTCGTGAGATATTTCACGGACAGACGGACAGACAGACGGACGGACGGACAGACATTTGACCGATTTCATAAGGGTTTTGTTTTTACTACAAAACCCTAAAAAGTCTTCCTCAGCGGCCTAACGAACCCCCTTCCAAAATCAATCTCCCATTCACGTTTCCCAAAGCTCCTAACCAAAACTATCTCTCCAATTCCATCATAAGGACCACTCGTCGTCCTCTAACGACGGCCATTGACCCGATTACTCCGCCATTCAACTACATCACATTCCAAATAAACAAATTTTTAAGGGAGATGTGTGCGGGTGTCGTGATGCTATCGGAGTATCATCATGCTACAATCGTCTGTATTCAAAGTCGTTCGTTTCATATTCACACACGGTATAAACGTGGTCAATTAACGTATTTAATAAATTTCTTAGATGCAAAAACAATGAAGGGAAATAACGTGCTCAAGACTAAATAATAAATAATTATTAAATAATAAATAAATTTTCCACGATCAACCCTTTTGACTTTCAAGTATTCATTTGACCCTTGACACACATACTCATTTACCGTAAACCCTAGTGGGGCATAGCGCGTCAACTACGTCCGAAAATGGTTTATGCCAACGAAACGTCAACTAAGCCACATGTATAGGCAGATTATACATACATAGCTACTCTTCGTTCACATCACACATGCATCATCGAACATTGAAACACTTCATTAAAATTGTGTACATAGTACATATTTATTCAATCAAATTAGTGCATAAATCATTAGATTGCAATATCCATTATACACATTAATAAGTTAATATAGTCCACACTAATACTGGTACCTGCAATAAACAAGAAAAAGAACCGTTTTAGAATAGTTCAAATACAAACACATTCTGAGTCACCCCACACTGTCGAACACGAACCTGGTACAAATATCCTCTGACACACACACTTCACATAAACGTGAATAAAATCGGTCCACTTGTACCAGGTTCGTGTTCGACAGTGTGTGGTGACACTGAGAAACTACAAATTCGTGTACATTATACTGATGATGAGCCAAATAATAGCTTGAATCAAATTTTTAGGAAATACTCACCTTAAATTACGTAATTTATAATTTTTCTCGTGTTCACAGCTGAAGAGAGTTACATATCCCCATGTTGCCAAGAATTTTATCAAACCATCGAATTGTGGATCCGTATTTATTTATAACAGTGTTTATTTGTTGTCGAGATTCTTGTGTAATTTATAATAATTATTACAGGCTCTGTAGTTGCACATTTCAATACTTTTAAACGAATACCTGTAGAAATAAAAACACTCGACATATTTAGGACATTTTTAAATTGGTTTACGATGAAGTATTTATTTATTTTATTTATTCAGAAGGGTCCTTGTTAATCATGGTATATCATAAGTGTCCCAAGGCACCAAAAACATCATTTGAATTTGAAACACGATTTTTTAGTCGGGCGACACATGTCCGTCGAAGAATTATACGAAATATGCGCGTAACATCGTAGTTACTTGTACTTTGTACGCTCGTGTGCCGCCAGACTTAGAAAGCTTTTCAAAATTTATGATATAGAACAAAAGTCTTACCTAATGATTTTCTTTTTGTTTTGAGAAAATGTTTGAGTGATGATATTGATTTTTCAAATGAACGTTAGTTAATTCGTATCCAATCCTGAAAAGACGACACAAAATCAATATTTAAGAACATTTCTTTTTTTTTCTTTAATGTGAACTTATAGGTTATTGTAATCAATTCAGTCAAATTTTAACGGAGTTTGTAATCAAGGATTCTCATAGGTGTCCCAAGATCCGATGGTCATCACCAAATGAAAAAAAAATGTCAAATTTTTTAAGAAGTATGTCTTACCTTATTGTTGTAGTTTGACCAAATATGTTTACTAAAAAAACCTCGGCAACATTACATCAGTGCTACTATCTCCTGAAAAAAAGAAGAAATCTCTTCTTAGCCAGTCACCATATAATTGCGCTCGAATTAACACTTTGTGTTTTTTTTTTCAGTTTGACAGTTTTAATCAATGTAAATTCTTTAGTCTAACATGCATGACAAAAGATTCATCATTCAGATTTATTGTTGAAAATAAATTAAAGAAAATTAAACTCACCTCAATTCTACATATTAACCCGTAAGTTTAGAAAGCATATCTTGTTCTATAATCCTCCAACCGCTTGGCAACTTCATTTGGCGTTCGTCCCAAATCCGATGCGATACTCTTCTGCTTATTTGGATCCATTGACGTAAATTGTTCACACAAATCGCCATCCATGATATTCTTCACCGGATAGTAAGAACTACGATAGCTCAAATGATCGCGACCACACAGCGGTGGATGTTCATTTCGCATGTGCATCTCTAAATGTTGGAAGAAATCGTAATCTTCACGACCGGTGAATGGAACCAACGCGCCCACTGTGCCACTCAGCGTAGCATAGAGTAGACATTCCGATCCGCCAGGATTGAGTGTGGCCTTTTGTAGGGACATGACAATTTCGCCGACATGGAATGTGCAAATATTCTCGGATTTTTGTGATGCACCGCTTAGAAGACCACGATCCCAAAGCGACTTGGTACCGGTCGGATCTTCGTCTACATCATCCGTAACTGAATGTGGCAAACGTAATATGGATATGTTGCCGAATTTATCAGCCGTAGCGATAGTGTCGTAATCCAGTAGAGCCGTGGCCGTTATCCATCGTGGATGTGTGTCATCGGCAAAAATAATAATTTGATTCTCGACCCGTTTGTAGCGCACGAAAAAGACGGATTCTTGGACATCTGTCACGTAAACTCGATGTCCCATTGCTTGAATGTTGACAATTTGATTTGGTATATGTTTGTTTTCGCACTTGCGAAGCAATTTCTTCTTTCCGAGGTCATAGATGCGTAGAATTCGGCCAACTCCAGCCAATAGACGGCCCTGGAAGGCACAAAGCGCACCAGGTACTTCATCGATCTCCGTGCGATGTACAAACTCCAAATTGGAACACATCGGATCAATCTATTTTGCAAAAATGTGTGATTAAAATGTTTCTCCGCTTTAATTTTCCCCAATCAAACTTACCCTGTAAACATCAATAGCTCCCCCTGTTACCACACGAGGATTAAGCTGCAGTTCCTTTGTGACACCAACCGCCAAGTAGTATCGACCATCCGTACCAGTGGCAAACTTTACCAAAGCCATAGACACAATCGCGTCATTTTGTTGTAACTGGACTTTGTGGATAGTCTGACCATTGATTGGATCCATGATTCGTACTTGAGACGCCCACATACCCTGCCCCGCTTTAGGCGCCGAGAAAATATCTTCGGGTAAAATTTCATTGATAAATGCATCAGCCATTTCATTCGCCAATTCCTGTTCGTCCTCGCCGGCAGCTTCTCGCATTTCGTCTGCCATTTGTGTTTTACGCGCCGTCTTAGTTTCTTCCGTGTATGCGTTATGATCGGTTTCCGCAATTATCATGCGTCCCGTATCGTTATGGACAGCGAATCGACGCGGAGTATACTCGAGCGGGAATGTTATCTGATTGAAGACAGCTCCTAATTTTTCCAATGCCAAAATTCGCAAAGTGTTGGTTGAAATGGCGACAATTCCTTCGTTACATTGTTCGCTCGAGAAACCCGATGCATACTCCAACGTTTCATAGGAGAGAGGCGTCAAGTGGAATCGATTCTGATAGTAATAAGAGAGCCATGTACGACTGGACATAGCCAAGACTGCTTCGGATCCTTGCATTTTAATCCGGAACAATTTCACTGGCCGCGTACCCAGATAACGAGTCCTGTTGTCGGCCAAATCTCCTGTCACTGGATCAAGAACTGTTCGCAGAAGACATCCGTTGCTCAATCCGATATTCAAGTAAATCGATCCAGCCGCATGCGGTTGTCCTTCATCCGAAGCTTCGGCATGGCCCATTTCAACTAGGCACAGAGACTCGGCTGGCGACGGCAAAGCTTGCATTGATCTCGGGGCTAGACAGTCGGCCGGGTCCAATGCGATAATTCGAACAGTATTGTCGGCTAAACCAACGGCCAAAAACCATGATCGCTGTTCGCCCTGTGGCACAGTACCGAGAGCCATGCACATGACTTCAGCGGGCATTTCCTTTCGTTCAGTGTACTCGTTTAGTTCCCCAGTCTGCAAAACAAACAAAAAAGGGGTCATAAGTCGATAATTTATTCGTCAAATCACCACTGAGTCCAAAGTTCGCATAATCAGTACTGCAGGACACAAAGTGTCGTTCTACATGAAATTTCTGGGTATCGTGGTTTTGTCATCAAGTTACGAAATTGTGGAAAACCGAAGAATTTGCTTTTAATACTTACCGGATCCATTTCAAAATAGACCAATTCCTTTCCATTTAAGGCTACGACGACTTGCCGTTGATTAACGGCACATTTCGTAACGGACTTCTTGCCTGGCGCCTTCCACTCATTCACACGCTTGTCGGCCCGAATGTGTCGAATTCCGTCGGGATATACTTGCACCAAGGCATCATCGCCTAGCGAAGAGCAACTCAATGTCGGTGTAGTACCCAGGAAACCACTGTCTGTCACTTCCTCGACAGTTTCGCCGATACTCAATACGAGAGTGGCGTTCACGAAAGACACGATAATGTATGCATCAAACTCGTCTGTAAATACAAAGAGTAAACATGCCACTTTACTTTTACATAATCAGGAGCTTGGACGTATTGAAATATTCGACATTTTTCGTCTTTTTTTTCAGCATGATCAGGTACAAAATGCTAATCAAAGTATTTCAGGTGAAACACGGATGTAAAATTCATCATTTCATGCTAGTGAGGCACGGCAATTGGCTTTGCACTCATTTTCGTCTAATTGATCGTTTTATTGGTTTTTCGAGTTTTCCTTTCATATCTTACCTAAGTCGCGATGGATCTATTAATGGCTCTTTTTCTCATACCCCATAGTTTCCGATTATTTTCTGAAATAGGGAGAAGACTGGTGTTTGATAGGCGTTTATCAGTGTCCACCAGTTGCTTATTAAAACTGACTCTACAGGATATTGGACTATGGTTACGTAAGATTACTACTCGCGTCAAGTGCTCGTAGTAAGCTTACCAATGTGGAAGAAAGAAAAATTCGAAGTGTGCAAATGTTCATAGAATAATTTTTCAACTAACCGTCAATCCTTTTCTTCACCGTCCATACTGCATTCGGATTACCGGGAAGCTCGGAAACGGCCATTTCGGACACCTCCAAGCCGTGCCGCAGCACACGAACCGACGATCGTGGTCCACGACCGCACAACAGATAAACTTGAGGCGTATCTTCATTGGCCAGATCAGCCACTTGGCACGCAATAATCGGCGCGAAGGAATGTAATTCGTCGACCATTACGAGATTTTTCAGCGGGCGAGGGGCAAAGAAGAAAGTGTCGCCTTCTTCCAATGGCATGGCGGAACTGAACTCGGGCTCGTCGTCATCGTCTCCCAAGTGTGCAATTTGATACAAATAGCTGCAAAAAAATAATTTTTAGAAAAGTATCACCAGAGAAAGCTCATTAGAAGCTTCAGAACACTTCAGACGAGAAGGTTATAATCAAAGGATATCTCAGTGGTTCCTTAGATGATATTTCATCATTCGAAACGAATAGATATATAAAAAGAAAATACTTACTGGTTGCCAAATTCAGAAGCTACAAACAAGAATCCCGTTTTCAAGACGCACATTGACGTTGCCGGTGGTACAGTATCGAAATATTTCAACTTAATTTCAGATACGACATCATCGCACTCCAAAGTGACTTTGAAAATGTCTCCCTGCTCCGTTTGAACCAAGAAAAAGTACATGGACTTTGTTCGATGCGTGGCCGAGCAGATGAATATCATCCCTCTTTCGGGATCGTCCAAATCATTCCTTCGACGTGGAATCGGACAGCGAATGTCGTGTTGATCGCCCAAATTCTTATACGTCAGATAATTTTCGGAGCAAATAAGCACTCCCGATGGACCATCACTGCCTCCCGGGACGGATATCAAGAAGTTGGCATGTTCTTCGAGGGGCTCGGAGTACTTGCGAACGACATGATTCGAACCAAGATCGAGCGTGTAGAAGGTCAGCGTCTGTTGTGTTTTCTGTGCCGCCTCGCCTGTAATTGAGAAATTTAAACATTAACAATGGTTCGTGTGGCGATCGTGATTTTGACCAAAAATTTGCATGAACAAAACTGTTCACTCACAATCAGTGCAAAGCCTACATCTGTTAGTAGGCCCCAATGGTTCAGGAGTGATAAACTTTACTCTGACACCCGTCTAAGTTTATGCTAAGATGTAAATACACTTTACAAAATGCACTGCAAAGGTGTCGGCTGCCCAATTTGGAGGGAACAATAGAACTCACCTGTAGGATCTGCATCAGCTTCCTCGTAATCGATTTCCAAGCATGCAAACATTGGATCTTCAAATCCAACATCGACACCCACCATATGATAGGTAAGCGTGTTCGATTTATGCGCTTCCAGTGGCGAGGAAATGGTTAAACGAGCTTCCATATCTCGATTCAAAATATAAACCAACTTTTGCTTTTCAATTGCCCCAATCATGACAGCTCGACCTTTTGGATCGATGGCCAAGTACTGGCCGGGGACAATGCGGCGGCACCCTGACTTTCCAAACGTTTCTTGATGAACTTTCTCCAGCGAGTTTTTCGTTGGATTATATTCAAGGATATTGATACGTCCCGAGTCGGTTCCAACAACAGCATAATCTAATGACCAAATAAAAGACCAAATTAATTTCTGGTAAATATGGCTAATACATACATATTTAGAATTCTAACGAAATAAATTTTTGTATCTCGAAGTTTCAGTTCAATAAGAAATTGACAGTTCTTATCAAATGCGACGCCAAGAAATTTATATAGCACTGTGCCAGGAGGCTACCAATAAACTACAGTACGAGTTTTACTCAGTAAGGGACTGTGCATGCAAATTGCAAAGTGGACAGGATTGAGGCGATAGTTACCTTTCACGGCACCCGTGAGACGAAAAGCCATTAGTGATCTAATCACACCGAAAATTTCTACGGTGAGTAAAGTGTGAACTTTGCCGGTGTTCGGATCGGGTCGTAGCAGCTCCAAACTTTTACCGCGCGATATCAACACCTCTTGGGATTTCGTGCCCGAGAAACTTCCGTGCACGGCATGTGTTATGCCGGTGGCACGTTGCAGTGTCAGATTGTATAAATACATGGTTGTTTGCGGTATAGTCGTGTACGCTAACACCGAATATCTGAAATAGAAGAAATTGGGAAATTAGTAATGAAATATTAACGTTAAGGATAAATTTGAAACATGTTTCCTTGTTAAAATACTATTCCTAAAGGATGGTAAAATAGGCTTTTGCTGGTAGACATACGAAAAGAAGAAAATTTAAAATAGCATCCTGTGTCTGAGAGAAGTGTGCGAAAAAGAATTGGAGCCTCACAGACTGTAATAATTGGAGAGGCATTTGTGTGCTTCCTGCCGTTGCCAAGATAATAGCTAAAATCGTCCTGGAAAGACTAAAGGCCCACTTAGAAAGCACAATTGATGAAGAGCAGGCTGGCTTTCGATCCGGATTCTCCTGTGTCGATCACATTAACACCTTGCGAATCATCATCGAGCAATGCGCTGAATACGATTCTCCGCTTCACTTGCTTTTCATCGATTTCGAAAAGGCTTTCGATAGTGTGAACCGGGATTCTATTTGGGCGGCCTTGCGCAGGAGAGGCATCCCTGAGAAGCTTGTGGCTATTATTAAGGCAACCTATGACGGCGCGAAATGTCGCGTTCTGCATAAAGGTAAGGTGTCGGGGGACTTTGAGATTCGCAGTGGAGTTCGGCAGGGGTGCATCCTCTCACCGATCCTATTCCTCATTGTGATCGGCGATGTGTTGCATGCAGCCCTATCCGGACTCGACAGAGGAATTCAATGGACTTTGACATCTTATCTACAACATCTTGACTACGCTGACGACATATGCCTACTCTCCCACAAAATCATGGATCTGTCTGCAATGGCGTTAGATCTCGAGAGGGAGGCAAGCAAGGTTGGGCTAAAGATTAATACCAACAAGACCAAGGTTCTTAGGCCACCGTTGTGAAAAAGAAATCCGACACCTATTGCCATCAATATTAATGGGCAGCCTGTGGAGAAGGTGGACAACTTCGTCTACCTGGGTAGCATTGTTGCCGAAAATGGTGGTACGGAGCAGGACATCGCTCGTCGTATCAACCAGGCTAAACGCGCATACGGCATGCTGTCCAAAATCTGGCAGAGCAGTTATCTCAGCATCAAGACCAAGCTGGGCCTGTTTCGCTCCCTGGTACTATCAGTGCTTTTGTATGGGAGCAGTACATGGAAAGTTTCCGTAGGAGTTACCAGAAAGCTGCAAGTTTTCGTCAACTCATGTCTTCGTCGAATTTTAAGAATTTTCTGGCCCGAAACAATATCAAATGAAGAGCTAAGTCGGCGTACGGGTCAGATGCCAATCGACGAATTGATACGCAGGCGAAAATGGCAGTGGATAGGTCACACATTGCGGAAGAGTGATAACTGCATTGCTTTGCATGCCATGAAATGGAACCCCATTTCCAACCAAGGCCGACCAAGAGGGGGTCCTCGAATCACATGGCGTCGATCTGTGGCAAAGGAGTGTCAGGTACTGGGTAAGTCTTTTGGGGAGTTGCGCCCCATTGCCCAGAACAGAGTACGATGGCGCGCAGGAGTAGTTGACGCGCTATGCCCCGCTAGGGGTTAAGGCAAAGTAGTATAATACGATATACCAACTTTCACCGATTAGAACCAATGACAGCGAGATTTGTATGTACGATCACGGAATGGAAATTCCATTAGCCTAAATGTTGAATTCTCTTATCGTCCCGTTATCTTGTGTCACATAAGCCGAACATACACCATCCGGAATTCCTGTCCGGAAAAACTGATCAGGCCCGGCCTTGAGGAATTCTGGATCGTGTATTGTCGTTTCAGGCCGCCGGATTGGCCTTTCAGGCGGCCGGAAGGAAAATCGTTCTCACCAGGCCTTCACCACACACGTGGCCGCCTCAAGCCGCATTGTTCGGCCACGTGTTTCAGATAGTAGGTGTACAACTTTGCTTCCGCAGTTTTCTGACAGACGGCTGTTTAGGAAAACGGCGGAAGCAAAGTTGTACACCTGACACATTTGTCTATTGAAATAAACGCCTGAAAGCGGCTGGATTGGCCTTTGAGGCGGCCGGAAGGAAAATCGTTCCCACCAGGCCTCCACCACACACGATCCGGCCGCCTCAAGGCGAACTCTCCGGCCGCGTGTTTCAGATACTAGTTGTACAACTTTGCTCCGCCGTTTTCTGACAGACGGCTGTTTAGGAAAACGGCGGAAGCAAAGTTGTACACCTAACACATTTGCCTATTGAAATAAACTCCAGTGAAAATTCATTCTACTCACGCGGCCGGACAGTTCCCCTTGATGGTGTGTGGTGTATTCTATATTCAGACAAACCGGAAGGCGGGCCTCATCAGTTTTTCCGGGCACGAATCCCGGATGGTGTATGTTCGGCTATAAGTTATCTCGATTTTGGCAATTTGTATCTCCCTGCACGAGAACATACAGCGTAGTTTCAAAATTTCCTAGAGGCTCTACCCAGTGAAATACGGGACATGCTCCCAACAGACTACATCGTCACCGTGGAGGAATTCGAGAGGCACTGATTTCCCCACAAGAGCGGAATGGGATAAACACATCTCCACCAGGAAGTTGATGGCTTCCAGGGCAAAGGAATACAGCGGGGAACGAGACGGCGGACCAACTGGCGAGGCAGGGCTCCACTCTTCGCAAGTCCTATGCGATAGTAGCCCACGCAACGCTTAATACTGTAAAAAAAGGTTCCATAGATTCTATCTGAAACGGGCTAGCGATAACAGGGAGCAGGCTATTTACAAAGAACAGATGATTTCCTGAATATTTCCCGACCCGACGTAGCCAGGTTCACAGCCATTATAACGGGACAGTTGCCGGTGGGAGAACGGAAGAGAAAACCCTAATCGACTTCCTGTGTGGATTAAGAACTAGTCTCTTAACATTTTTAAAACTAAAACTATTTAAAGCGGCGTTCATTTCGATTGGATTTCGGCTTCAGACCGATCCCGGGTGAAAAGAACGACACAGATCTGCGCCGAGCGAACTTAAGCAGCTGCCATACACATGGTAGGTACGTAAAATAGACTGTCATGACAATTCACAGCACAATTAGACTATAGAACTGAACAGGTGGTACGAACTCGTCAATATCTCCATCGTTTCTGCAGACGACTTCGATTTCTGAGGCGCCAAATTTTAATGATGAGTTTCAATCAAATGTGGTCTGAAATGAAAGAATCTGAAGTTCTTTTCCGAACTCATAACCGTTTTAGAGATATTTACCTTTGAATTTATTATATAACTTTTGTATGGGAAATCCAGTGCTAGATTTGTATATGAAATAAATATCCGCTTTAGGTAGTTGCGAACCTACTATGATATTGTAAATTTCTTTTTCAAATTTTCAGGCCAGCCGATTTAGCGTGAATGACCCGCCGATAACATTTGGCGCCTCAGATATCGAAGTCATGTCGCCGTATTAGTGCTTAACCGACACGTGGTAGCCCTTTTAATAGCCTCAGATTTTAAAAAGGAATTGCATGCCCTGATGGGCATAAAAATGCTACTATGCAGTTGCAGTCGCTCAAAATAACCAGACACATACTTCGCTGTCGTGGGGGCAAATTGCGGACTCAGATTACATTTAGAGAGGCCAAATAAGTTGACGTTCAACCAATTCACTTTCAACTTTGATCAGATGAGATCCCATGCGAAACCTGGATAAAACCGGTCTCTCGTTTTGTATGAAAAATGTCTGAATGGTCTGTGAATCGAAAGCGGCTAATACGGCGATTGAATTGTTTGCACCAAACTGCATATTTATTGAAACTCGTATCAGGAGAAAATAAATTGTATACCTCAATGCCAGGCTCCATAGGTATCACTACAGGTGGATAAAAAACTGACGGAGAAGAGACAGGCCTGGAGAATACTATTTATACAGACAACCAACTGTGAAAGATTTCTAGAATCAGTTTTGTACACGACGTAGCCGCTTCGTCTGTAATAAGGGAATTGAGGAGCAATCGGATATCGTAAATGGTCACATCATTCCTATTACAGCATAGGATCATGCCATGTGATATGGCCGTCAGTTATCGCCCAGACTGGATACCATCCACTTCGATTTTCCACACCATATCTGCCGAAGCTTCTGCTGACGCGGAAGGGAAGTATCCCACATCTTTTCAGTGCCTGTGTTGGCCTAAATTTTTGGTTCCTGTTGCTCTAGTTATTTAGATGATCTAAAATACGAAGTTCAATAGTGAAATAAGGGGCCCTACCATGTAATTCGATCTGCTTTCCAAAGGATGGAAATGGAGCCATGTAACTCGAAAATGAATTTAGCCATTTCAACAATCAATATTCGATACGAAATTTTTCATTCAAAGCAAATGCACAAAGATTTCTGAAATTGGGGGATTTCAATTCGAGTTACATCGTACCATTTTCATACTTTCAAAAGCAATTTCGAGTCGAATTTAATGATAGGACCCAAGGAGTTGGACAATATTCGGTTACGTCCAAATATGACCCGTTGCAGGTAGGATGGTAAAGGCAATGCAATATTTAGGCGGGCCGCATATTGTTCACAACCCACGCACAAGGAATTGTTGTTGTAAATTATTTCGGTACTTGTTACAACCATACCATGTGGCTTAAGCGTGGATGAGATCAAATCAGTTGCCTCGCACTAGTGGACGAAAACGATCAATAGGATTTTCGACCGTTCGGAGGATTTCGCCGCACAAGCTTGTGTTCTTAAAGGTCCCGGAAGAGTACTCGAACAGAATGGAACAATCAAGGCACCCCAATAAAATTGTAAAATGAAAGGCAATCGAAAATTACAAATTGCGCCAATGAGTGGAGAAACTAGGATACGAATCCTTAAAAAAAAATGAATACTATTCCAACCGCGCCAAAATCAACATGTGTAGCAAACGCCTAAACGAATCGATCGATTTAGGACTGAGAAAAGCGGATGGAAGTTTCATAGCAAGACAAGCCCATCCAGGCGTTGATTTGCTTCTTTTATGTATCGAATCCAGACAACCCAAGATAACAAAATCTGACTATCATAAAATGGTCGCTGCGGCTAACAAATCCGCACGGCAATCACACCCCAAATACTACTTTCCACAATATTGTCCTGTTTTGAATACCATGTCTGCAGTAAATGTTATAATCGTGCAGGCAAACGATGCAAAGTAAACAGAAGTTTCATTTAGCACGGAAAATGCGACCAAAGCGAAGACATTTCAACGACTCTGGAGATACGTCGTGCATACGAGATTTTCTTAAAATTTCATTTAATCACAACTCAAACTACTTCTTACAACATATTGAGCCACTTGAAAGCTTGCATACCTGATGGATTCGATCGATTAACAACGATTTCACTTCTTCCAGCACCAAACGAGAAAAATGTCCGCCCGGCTTCGATGCCGGTGTTAAAAGAAATGGACAGAGGGAGCGGCGAAAAGACGGCAACGTCATTTGTCAGAAAAGTTTCTACAAATTGCAGTTCAATGAGGTAGATGGCGGTAAAAGCGTTGAATTACAACGGAAACGGTTAGAATTTAAAAGAACGTTCCCACAAAATAAAATTACTTCACTATGTGCATCCACACTAGAGCTACATTACTTAATTTGGCCCAACGTTTCATAGTTAGTAATTTAGCCCTGTACCTAGTCTAGCCATAAATATTGTTACAAGCTTTGGCAACCCTGCAGAAAGGAACCGTTATATGTATTGCATTTCTTAAAAATTGAGCTAATCGCTATAGTACGCTTGTGCTTGATGCATTTGTCATCATTTGAGTTTAATTTTTAGTGAAGTGAACATGGATTGGGGTGACAAAGAGATAGAATTGCTGTGATTGCACTTCATAAAGTAAGAATGCAACCAAGTGATATTTTTAAGACTCTGCATACCCTTGGTATAAGCCCAATGTTTGTATATCGGGCTATTGAAAGATTTAATGATACGTCTGGAGTAAGTGACCGTGAAAGAAGTGGCCGTCCGCGAACTACTCGAACACCTCAAGCGGTTAAAGCGCGAGAGAATTCGCCGTAATCCTCTTCGGAAACAAAAAATTTTATCGCGTGAGATGAAAATATCCCAAAGAACAATTTCACGTATCATCAAAAGTGACTTGGGGTTGGGTGCTTATCGTAGATCTACCGGGCATTTACTAACAGATTCGTTAAAAAAAATAGAGTGGAAAAATCAAAACGATTACTTTGCCGGTACGCAAACCAAGAACACCGTAAAATTTTGTTTACGGACGAAAAAATTTTTACTGTCGAAGAAACATTTAATAAACAAAACGATAGGGTTTATGCTTGCAGTGCCAGAGAAGCTTCTCAAGTTGCCCAAAAGGTTCAAAGAGGTCATCATCCAGCCTTAGTAATGGTTTGGTGGGGTGTTAGCTACAACGGGGTGACAAAGTTGCGTTTTTGTGAGAAGGGCGTCAAAACGTCTGCCAAAATTTATTAAGAAAGTGTCCTTGAAAGTGTAGTGAAACCTCTCAACACGTCATTATTCAAAAATCAGCCTTGGAGTTTCCAGCAAGATTCTGCACCAGGTCATAAGGCGAAGTCAACCCAAAAATGGCTTGAAGAAAATGTTCCAGATTTTATTAAAGCTGAAGATTGGCCTTCCTCTAGCCCAGACCTGAATCCGCTGGATTACGAATTATGGTCTGTCTTAGAGCAAATGACGTGCTCTAAAAGACATTCTAATATCGAATCCTTAAAGAAGTCTCTTACACATGCAGTCGCCAACTTTCCGATTGAAGTCGTGCGTGCTTCCATAGATAGATGGCCAGCTCGATTAAAGACTTGCGTAATAGCAAAAGGCAATCACTTCGAATAACTTGTTGCAATTTCCGTTGTTGACAATGCATTTAATAAATAAACAATGATTTCTTAACATATAACACCTCTTTTATTGAACAGTGCTTCAAAAAGTTTGTAACAGTATTTATGGCTAGACTAGGTATATATAGTAATTTAGCCCGTATACCTATATGACGTAATCGCGCGGGTTCCAAATTAAAGCATGTATTTTGATTTTGATACACGCGGACGTTGAACAAGTTCTCTCCATGAAATCATCTGAAATTTTGGCTGGTTAAGACCGGACAAGATTGAACGCAGAATGCAGCAGCAACGAAATATTAATATTAGAAAGCATGCATTTCCCTTAAGCCGCCTTGATTGAACGCTGCGGCAGTGACAACAGCCAAAGCAGATATGCCTGTTGTTGTTATTGTTGCTGCCGCTGCTTTCTGCGTTCAATCTGGTTCGGGCAATAGGCAGTCCAAAATACGGAAATTCAGCGGATTACTGGCGAATGTCAAGGCGGCTTTAGACCTGGCCTATCAAGTTGTAACGGACGGTTTGGTGGGCATCCGAAAATCCCCGTGGGGACGGAGCCTTAGGTGGCATAATGACCGTGAAGGTCGGGCCGTGCCATATGGTGAAGAAAAAGGCCCCTCAACGAGCTAAGCAGCCTATATGCTTGCTGTAGCTCAGTTCAGGAGACGTGGGCGGGGTTTTCGCCGCTCTTTGCCCCTGTCCTTTACGTATTAATGAAAATTCATAGGCCTAGGGAATACAATACGAGGCAAAAATGGGGAATAAAAAAATGAGGCGATAAGGATGGAATGGTTGCCGAACGGCTCAGCTGCCCTCGCGCTCACATTTGGCTCCAGGCGTAATGGAACCCTCGGCCTCTGGTTTCGTACCACCGACAGATCCTTACTCATCAGGTGCTGCCATCGATCTGCCGGTGGAAACAGCTCAACCAGACCAGAAGATGGTTCATTACAAACTATCGATCAGCTTTTTACGATCAAATCAAGCAAATCTTGTTTACACATTGCTGAAGGGTGATAAGTGCATTGCTGGGCATGCGATGAAATGGGAAGGCCGACCGAGGGGGTGTCCTAGGAAGTCATGACGCCGATCTGTAGCGAAGGAGTATGCGTTGCTGGGTAAACCGCGGGGGCGGATGCGTCCCATTGCCCACAACCGAGTACGATGGTGGGCAGGAGTACTTGATGCGCTATGCCCCAATAGGGGTTAAGGCAAAGTAGCAGCAAATAGGATTGATATTCTACCTAGTAGTAAATATTGGAAAAGTGCTCCGAATACAAAGTCGAGCTATTTCGGTCTACCACGTGCTCTTCTACCTCTAATGTCTATTCATTGTCCATTGGCTTAGTAGCTTCACGAATTTGGAGACCTCGGATTCGTCGTATATTTCGTACTGCTCGTTGTTGTACCTTGTTCGTCATCGATTACAATCACCAGTTGCTCCAATGATTCGCTTTAAGACTCGCTTCTTTCGACTATGTTTTCTCCGATGACTGGATGGAGAATTCATCAGCGCCTAATCTAACGGTTGTTAACAGGCCCAAATCAAAGTATCCGGAGACCCTGGTGAAACATTTGGTGGGCCCTTTAATCGATTTTTCTCCATTTTTTATTTCTTCGTTGGGATTTGTATTCCAAAATGTTCAAAGCAATTTATCTAAAACTTTCCGTGAATCCTTCCGTTTTCCCCGGTGCATTAATAAAATAAAAAAAAACTACCTTTGGGTACTGTTAGAACTCCCACAGCTTTCCAAGTTTGTTAGCAAAAGACGACTAACGGCGTATGCTATAGCAACTGCACCATCCAAAATTTTCAAACGTGAACAAGGCATTGCTAGAGGTGTTGAGGTGCCCATGCCCCACTGGAGGGGTTAAGTTATTCGTCCTTAATCGTTAAGCGTTGACCTCTTTCTCCGTAAAGCATTAGCAACCTAGAGCATATACAGTTAATTTGTGACCCGACCGTTTGTAATGATGGGTCCGAAACCGGGTACACTTTTTTTTCTGGGTTGACCAGCGAATTAAAAAAAAACAACGGGAGATCATATCAGAAAGTTTATTTCTTATCAACATCTGTGTTACACTCTATTTCTGAGCCCTCTTCTTCCTGCTTTTCATCGATGCTTTGCTTCTCTTCATCTTTTTCTTTCACTTCATCAGTTGTTGATTCCTTGTTTATTCCAACGGTTGTTTTTTGTTTTCCTTCATCCTTGTCGTTCTTCTTTCCTTCTTTCTCAGTCTTGCGTTCAGACTGCCCGGCCAGTTCGACAAGATTGTATTTCTTCAGTTGGATGTACTCAGGCACGACGCTTAAACAGCACAATCCCTTGATGACTTCGACGATAATACACAGTTCGGGATCACCCAAATTAACTTTGTTGTTCATATTCTTCTTTGCAACTAAGTCGGCCAGCTCCTTGATAATCTCGTCGCGACTAATGCTATTATTGTAGCGTCGATTGTATATTATCGCAAACGTGTGCGATTCCTTCAAAAAGTGTTTATCGAAAAGCGTGCCAGCTGCGTCCACGATGTCTTTTAAATTAGCCCGACATACAATGGATATTGGCACCAGGCGTAGCAGGAACCTCGATTTTTGCAACTTATTAGCGGCAATATCTCGAACAATTCTCGCTCCCAGCTCCACAGGATCCGGGAGGGTAGTTTTGATGAAAACGCAATTGCTGGTTCCCGTATCGACCACTTGGAATCTGAATTTATTCTCCTTGGCTTCAGTTTTCGCCTCACTAATTGCTTTCTCCAATTCATCGGTGATATCGCATTCGTCGCCTTGGTCGTCGTCGGCCTTGTTTATTTCCTGTTGTGGCCCGTACAATTCGTCGGCATATTGGTTGAGGATATTGTAACATTCCCGGACACAGTCCTTCTCGCGATAGTTGCACGTTGCCAGAAAGCCTCGTTGACCAGCCTCGATAAACTGTCGCTTCGACTTCTGAGCATAGAAATTCTTGGTCTTGCTATGGTGCGTGAATTTACGCTTTTTCGTTGAAGGCTCCGACATCGTTCAAGAAAACTAAAATTCCGTAAACAAATTCAATTAACCTTTTAGGTTAGAATTAGGATAACCATTCGATATTTTGACATCCAGCTTGCGCTGGATTGTATTTAATTTGCTGAATGCCGGTAGTGGTACAGTCAGGTTAAACATTTCAAGAGGTTTTTTTTTAATCTGGGATGTCATGTCATTTCTGTGATTGCCCGCTTGGTAGCCCGGTCTGGGTAGTGAGTGCTTCGCATTTCGGTGGCAATTGGCGTAAATGGACCGTAATTTACTTGAGATTACAACTTGGAGGATGACCGCCTCCGCATTTGCATTCAATAAATAAACGTAAATTGTATAATCCATTCAGACGAAGGAATTAAGTTCTAACGCGAACTTTGTACTATAGAAGTTTTATGACCGTCACATTTTAGCGACCGATTATAAATTAAAATTTTAACGAGGCGGAAAAGTGGTGTTATAATGGCACAGTCTAAGCAACGAAATCAAGTGTTCAGCTACCAATCATGGGTTCATGCCGTCGCCGGTGCTACGGTGAGTATGTCTTCTTACGGCGGCCTTTGTTTTGACGAATGTTTTCATCTACTTATCAATGCAAACGATCCTACATGCGAATGGTATTCTGTTAGCATGACGGTAGGCCACCCATTCATAGTATAGGCTTACTCATCGATTGTACCCATAATGTTGTGAATCTACGTATTTGACTTCAGTCGCAATCACTTCCCCACTGTTCCAGTAGTTGGACCTCATACCAACAGTAATGAATCAAATTAATTATCGATTGCTTACTAGCAGTGTTGTCTTTGAGGTAGAGTCTTGCGACATGCTACTGGATAATTTTTATCAGTGGTGACGATAACGCCTGAAACCATTTTGCTCTTACAAATGTAAATGTTTCAAGCTTATCGAACAGTGACGTTGATCACAACGTTCAAAAGATTTTTATATCTCCACGCAAATTATATATGTATGTACTGCAAAGTGCAGTCCACAGTCGAGTTCAGTTAAAAACAAAAATGTAAAATCTGGAAAATTATTAAAGCTGCGAATGCTATTGATAAGATTATTTGTGCAGCTATAAATCCAAAATATAAAAGTCCTCCTAGATTGTTGTGGGATTTTATAAAGAAAATGATTCATACTTTACAACAGGGGTCGGCAACCTTTTTAGGACAGTGTGCCACTTTCAAAAGAAATATGTTTAGGCGGGATGCACAGTAGGAAAAAATCCAGTGACAGGATGCCGACCGAAAAAATCTTCGATGTTCTTCAGGAGTGGGTTACACGCTTCAAAAATCAATCGTAACTCAATAGCCCTACAACCTTCTTGATCTCAAATTATCCAGTTTGTACTGCTCTATAATTTAAGGGTTAACACGCGAACACTAGCCCGACCGAAGTTGGACAAGTGTCGTCCTCGCCGCTCTCGGAAGTACTCTCTCACCGGGAGAAATGGCTGGTGGTTGTGTCGAGAGAACTCTATTTGGAACTAGTCCTGCGACTGATGTTTGTACCTCGTGATATATTGCTGCGATGGCTGATCTGTATGCGTTGTTGTCAAAGGGAACCCTTTCGTACCTCTGGACGTCTCTTTCCAGGTCCCTCAAATCACGCTTGACATGTCTTGGTGGCGGTGTCTTGTCCATGAGGCCGGTTTTGGGGTGCTCCCTTCGGTAACAACCCACCAGGTACTGTTTCGCAAGAAGCTTGTTGTGGTCCCTTAGAGGCATCATCCTTGTTTCCTGATGCAGATGGTGCTGGGATGACATCAGGAGACAGCCAGTCACAGTACGGAGAGCGGCGTTTTGTCAAGCCTGAATGTTATTCCATTGTGTGTCACAGAGATTCTGTGACCACACTGGAGCCGCATAGTTGGCTACTGACTGCTTTGTATGTGACCAGTAGGGTCTCTTTATCCTTGCCCCAGGTGCTACCGGCCAAGGCTTTAATGATTTTCTTCCTTCCGCGCATCCTGTTACACACGGTTGAAGCACACGTTCCTGCGGCAGCCGGTTCTACGCACCGGAGCACCCCGTTTTTACAACGGCCAAGAGCTGCCAAACCCCTTCAATGCAAGAATAACTAACGATAATTTGAAGCGCTGTCGACAATTTGAAGGAACCTCTGACGATAATCTGATTTTTTTCAGTTTTGCACATCGGCGCGGTGGTTCAAATTGTTGTCAGTTATTCCTACACAATTTTCGTCAATTTTTTTCTAAAGGAATATCGTCAGTTTGACGCACTTCCCTTTGAGGGCCTGTCGTTAAAAACGACAAACAAAGGACAGGATGTGTATGCCAGCAACTTGCACTATCCGAAATCTTTATATGCTAACGAAACGTCAACTATGCCTCGGATAAGGACTGACTCAACGGTTACGACTTTTGGCTATCGTACAATGACAAAGATTGCATTCTGGAATGTGCGTACTCTCCTGGACAATAGATCAGAAGGTCCCCAGAATGCACGATTTCTTCAATTAGAGAGTGAATTTCTGAGGTGCAAATTAAGCATCTTAGAAGTTAGTGAGATAAGATGGTGGAACAGCGGAGAATTTACCTCTCCAACGGACAGCACTGTAATGTTGTACTCCGGTAAAGCTACCGGTAGTGGTCGTAAGTCAGATGTGGGGCTCCTTTTAACCAGAGCCGTACGAAACTGTCTCTTATCCTGGGAGCCGGTCTCTGACAGAATCTTGACCGCCAGGTTCCGGACCAAAATGAGGAACATCTCAATAATACCATGTTATCCTCCAACTGAACCCGACAATATCTCAAAGACTCTTTCTACGAACAACTAACCGCCGTTCAGAGCAGAACACCTAAAGATGACATTATAATGGTTATGGGTGATTTGAATGCGAAAGTTGGCGCTGATAACTATGGGCTCAGACATGTATGTGATGGGGAGACACGGTCTTGGTGATCGTAATGACAACGGTGAAAGATTTGTAGAGTTCTGCAACTTTCATAGTCTCTTCATCGGTGGTACTATGGAGGACCACCACAAAATCAGTTGGTCCTGTGTTGATTGGTGCAGAACACAAAATCAGATCGACCATTTTGCCATTAGGAAAAGATTCAAGAGTTGTCTCCTGGACGTGCGAAACAAGAAGGGTGCCGATATTGGGATGGGAAGAGACCATTATCTTATGATCGCTAATGTTCGATTGCGTATTGCAGTCGTGCGCCGCCCTAGCAACGAAAGATCCAGGCGCCACAAATTCAACACCGCTCGATTAAAAAATCGAGCTGTCTTACAACAATATAATGATCATCTTGCGCAAAAAGCAGCTGAGATAACTAGTCATCCAGATAGAGACATAAATGAAAACTGGGATGCCATGAAAAATGCGTACATTGATGGCGCAGATATTCGGTGTATAACTTTGCTTCCGCCGTTTTCCGACACACGGCTACATCGGTGAGGACTGGTCAAAATACGTATGTAGTTCAAAAGTGTTACAACGTGAGTTTGGACGTCTGTGAACGTATCGACATCCCCGCATTAGTAAAAGTTGTTCGCATTTTTAATAAGGTTCGCGATTCAAAATGTCTGCTTTCGAGCCAAGTTCTCGTCATTTGCGGGAAGTTTTGATATTCTGCTTCCATTTGGAAAACACTGCAGCGGATTCTCATCGAATGCTCTCAGATACTTACGGTGAGGTTGCTCTGAGTGACAGAACATGTCGTGAGTGGTTTCAACGTTTTAAAAGTGGCGATTTCAATGTCGAGGACAAGCATGGTGGTGGGAGAGAAAATTTTTTTTCAAAGACGACGAATTAGAAGCACTGCTCGATGAAGATTCGTGCCAAACGCAAGAAGAATTAGCTGAATCACTGGGAGTGACTCGGCAAGCCATCTCGAAACGCCTCAAGGCCATGGGCATGATTGAGAAACGACCACAGTACCAAGAGAGAAACGACAAAGTCATCCTCCAGCATGACAATGCTCGGCCACACGTCGCAAAAGTGGTCAAGAGATACTTGGAAACCCTGAAATGGGAAATCTTGCCCCACCCGCCGTACTCCCCAGACATCGCTCCTTCCGACTACCATCTGTTTCGTTCCATGGCGCACGGCCTGGCTGATCAGAATTTTCGTTCGTACGAGGAAGTCGAAAAATGGATCCAATCATGGATCGCGTCGAAAGACGTCTCCTTTTTCCGAGATAAAATCCGAAAATTGCCGGAGAGATGGGCGAAAGTTGTCGCTAGTGATGGACAGTACTTTGAATAATATATCTGTAAGTACTTTTTGACTGCTTCGACTGCTGTGTGGTTTCTGGCGTGTAGTGGTGGACCCAAGTGCCATCTATGGTGGCAAATCGCTGCACAAAATCGGTCGGATCCCGATTGAATCGGTGCAAAGATTGCTGCGAAAATCGTTTGCGAATTTGCTTTTGATCGGCATTCAGCAAATGCGGCACCAATCTTGCGCAGAGTTTTCGCATCTCTAATTCTTTGTGCAAGATGTTTCGCACCCTTTCTTCCGATATCCCCACAGCCTCAGCAATATCACTCACTTTCATTCGCCTATCGTCCAACATGATATCATGCATTTTTTCGATGGTTTCCGGTGTGATTGCGGTTTTTGGCCGTCCTTCAAGTGGGTCGTCTTCGAAGGACGTGCGACCACGTTTAAATTCAGCTGCCCATTTTTTAACGGTTGACATCGAAGGAGCAGAGTCCCCGTAAACTTTTGTTAACTTCGGATGAATTTCCTTAGGGGTTAATCCCTCCAAAACGAAGAATTTTATGACCGCACGATATTCACGTTTCTCCATTTTAACGAAAAGCACGTAAGACGTCTACTGCAAAAATTCGTTTAAGCAAACTACTTGAGAGAACAAGTTAAAACTTGTCATACGAACTAATGACACGTGCACCCAGGCAGGAAACATAATTTTTTGCTGATTGTAACGGTATTTCTGTGTCAGGCCGAGAACTTTTCATTTTACCCTCGCATAAATATATATGTGTCTTGAGAGAAGGAGAAAAAAAGTTTTCTTTGCTCATGTTTTTAGGCTAGAACTCCAATTTCACCGACCATTTTTGATGGCTAACCTCAGATTCGGAATTAGCATCCCCAAAAATATAAAGTAGAAAAAAATTCAAAACCACACTACAATTTGTTTAAGGTAAACTAGACACAAGATCGAATATTTTCATTTCTTTAAAAAACAAAATTCAATGTTTGATGAAATATTTCTCAGAAAAACCTAGACGAACGGAGCTGATTTTTATATTAAACTAGCTGCGAGAGCTAGCTTCGCTCGCTCTCTCATCTAGTGCTCGCTGTGCTCGTGTTGTTCGCTTCGCTCACAACTTGACACTAACCTTGAATATTTTTTCATACATAATTAATTTGTTCTCCGCTTGCTCAACACCACGACGATAAAGCTAAACTTCAGTTAAATTAAAAGTAACTTCACTTTCAGTCGGGTACCTTTACATAGTTTTGGCGGTTCAAATTTCTAAGCAGAATTACAGAGACCCCGCCTAGGTGCGCTTAGGGAATTTGAAAACCGGATAATGGGTAGCATCTTCTTGATCCATTACTCGGTTGATTGAGCTGTATTCAACACATTCCCCAGGAACGCATTTTAATATTTCTGCGTTTATCGCAGATGCCTGGTCGTTTTTTAAATACACAACATCAATTATTTAGGAGAATAACCTTCCCTTCTTCGTCCGGATACGTACCGTCACCAATTTTCAGTAATAAATCTGAAAACTCTTGGGCATTTTGATTACTCCCAATTCGCGCCCGCATATTGGTTGACAAATGCATGGGTATGACAATGCGCCATAGATGTGAGCTTTTTAGACATGCCTTAATTTCATCAGCCCTCATCCCTCCGGGTTTTACTGGTAAAGTTTATCTAAAGTCGCCACAGAGAAGTAATATAATACCGCCCATAGGCCGGTCGTTTTGTTTGAAGTCACGTAAGGTTGTATCTATTGATTCAACCACTTTCCGATGCGCCTTAGTGCACTCCTCCTATATTATCAAGAAACAATCACGCAAAACCCTGGCTTTGTTACTGTTTATTGGCTGTGGTTTTTCTGCTATACCAGTGCAAATATTCATACAAAATTTCACTGGATAAGTTGTAGTGTAAGTTGAGTGAAGAAATTTTGATTGAAAAAGCAATTATAATATTGCCACATTTGCAAAAAAAACACAGTCAATAATAGAATAATTTCATAGCAACGAACTTTTGCTCGTAGCAACTACAGTGAATTCATAGCAACAATCTTTTGCTCGTGGCAATTAGAACAATTTCATTTGTTTTTTTTTTTTACTCAGTGACCTTCTTTGGTTCATGCACAACAACTTTGCTAAAGATCATCACATGATCAAATGCATAGTTTACGATTCTATAAAGGACATACAAACCAACATTCATTTTTATATATAGAGATTTTGCAGAATTCAGTGTACATATAAAAAGAAATGTGTTATTTATTTACGAGAAACATACTTTAGGATTTATTAATCATATTTAGATTTTTTCCCCGCAGTGGTTTTCAATCGAAATTTATTTTTCCTATTATCTAGGCTACTATTGTGTCTATGCAAAACCTCACTTACTATATCCCAAATGAAAGCCGATTGAGTTATCAATAAATTTATCCCTCATCATTTTCTTCGTAGGAAATATATTTTTTCCTATATTTAGCAAAATACATCAGAGAAAAACGAAGATTTTTTTCTTTTTTACTTTTTTTTTGTATTTTTGAAGTGAGGGTATCTCGATAACTATTAAATATACGGAAAAATACCTCTTCAAGATATTTCAATATGTCTCAGAAAGTTGTTGCTAAGTTTAACGGTTTGAAAAATATTTTCAAAAACAAAAAAAGGTGTTTTTTTTTTGTGATTTTTTAGCTATAACTCAAATTCCACAAAAAATATTTGTCAGCAAACCTCAGATTCGTAATCACATATATGAAAAAAAAAAAATTAAAACTACACCACAATTTGCTTTAAAACAGTCCCCATAAACACGAAATGATTAGGTTAAATGTCGAATCCGTGCCATTCGTACAGGCGCTCACGAGCCGCATCCCGGCTTCACCTTGGACAACATCCACATAGGAGAAATGTCGGGGGCAAACTTTTATACCTAGGAATTTTGCAAAGCACAAAAATCGGCATTGTTGACTTGCTGGTGGAGTTTATGCGCAGGTTGAAACTGGCACTCAAAGCGAACCTGTCAGTAAGAAACAAAATAAGCGCGATAAACCTCTATGTCATTTTGTGCGTTCCTATTTTGGACCGTCTCGGAAGCGCGTCGACACGGTTTTATAGATTCTTTGCGAGAACGGTACGATTTCAGACACCGATACCAGAATCTTTTTGAAGGGCAAAAGTATCACGAATTTTTTCCGATCAAATTACCCCTTCAACGATTCCTAGTGTTTTGACAGTTCGCTCTTGACAAGTTCTGTCACTCCATTTGTAAATAACTGTTTGTTGGCCTCAAAGTGCGTATAGTGACCGGAAAGTCTGTCCTCGCTCGTAATTTTATTTGAAAATTGTGTTTGAAAGTGGAAATATCCCTAATTAAGTGGCGTATGTTTGTGTGAAATATATTCATGGCGGCAAGGGAATCGTGTCGTTCACCGGAGAAATCACGTATCGGTGAAGGGACAATGGATAAGTAGCGCATTTACGATACTTTTAGGAACGCACCCATTCTTTCACTCACCTATTCATTCGGGATAGTGCCATGGACTGCAACCGATCTGGAGGCAATCCAAAGGCGGGTTTGTGTTTTAATGTCCAAATTTCGAATGCTACACCCAAAATCATCAGTGTATCGGATTGTGTCTACCGTACTCAATTGCCCCAACCCCTTGTGGGGCATAGCGCGTCAACTGTTCCATGTGGCCCAGTTGACGTTTCGTTGGCATAAACTCGTTTCGGAGAATGCGGTTGCATCTCCTGCACATCCATGGCCACGAACGTCGTCGTGGACGGGACTCGAACCCGAAACGCCGGTAGTCAAACATGAGACTGGTGCCCCACCACACTGCGTCTACCGTGACACCAAAGGTATCCGTTGACAATTGTAATTTACACCATCAGCAAGTTAACTTACTTCGCACTATTGCAGAGGCAAAGGAACATCGAGTCCTCTGCATGATGCTGCTGTCTGCAAGGTACATGATGGTTTGACTCCGCTCAATTTAAAGGATCAATCATTTGCTCCCGTTACGGGTATAAAACCGGCCAATGGGCCGAGAGTGCGCCAGCAAGGCGCTAATGAAAACACAAAAAATATCCCTTCTTATACATTATTCATTTCATACTTACATACACACTTTTACTTATTTTTCTCTTCTATCACAGGGTGGTGTTGTGGCTATGTCAGTATTTTACCCTTTGGACACAGTTCGGGCCAGATTGCAGCGTACGTTTTACTTCCGTACTTGCTTGAATAAATCGTAATTTATTGTCGTTTCTCTATTTCAGTGGAAGATTCTAAGATCCGAAAAGATGCAAACACAATTGAAATACTCAAACAACTTGTCCGCGAGGAGGGTTTCAGCACACTATATCGAGGATTAATGCCCGTCCTTGAAAGCTTATGCATTTCCAATTTTGTCTACTTTTATACTTTCCATGGCTTAAAATCGCTTTTCGACAATGCTGGTCAGCCGAGTGCTCTCAAAGACTTACTGATTGGTGCTGTTAGCGGAGCCATCAATGTTATGACAACGACACCCTTCTGGGTAGTGAACACTCGTCTCAAGATGAAGGGCTTGAAAGGACAAAGTTCAAACAATGCGGACAACTACGAAAATTTACTTGGTGGATTGTTGTACATAGCGAAAACGGAAGGAATTCCTGGTCTATGGGCCGGAGCAATACCATCGTTAATGTTAGTCATAAATCCGGCACTTCAGTTCATGATGTATGAAGCGATAAAACGACGATTGGTGGCCGCGCACGGAGAACTACCCGGAATAACATATTTTGCAGTGGGCGCTGTGTCAAAAGCCTTTGCAACGGTACTAACGTATCCATTACAATTGGTACAAACGAAATTACGTCACGGTGGCAAGGATTCGAACATGAACGTTCCACGAAATGCCGGAACTTTGAAAATGTTATTGTACATTCTGAAAAGTCAAGGCGTTGCCGGCCTGTTTCGTGGACTGGAAGTTAAAATTTTACAAACTGTTCTAACGGCAGCATTGTTATTTGCAACATATGAAAAAATTGCTCAGTATGTTATAATGATATTGACCTCGTCAAAAATTCGTCGACACTAAATGTAATTTCAGGATTCATGCTAAAACATGGCATTTTTTTTATAGCATTAGTTTTGATTTCGGGGTAACTGTATATTTATTTCGTAGATTTATTATGGGCATTATTTAGTTGAATTTGTATGAGAATGCAAGAGATTTTCATGGGTAAATGGTTCGTCCGAGTACACGTATTTATTTCCGAATCGGAAGATTGTTTTGATAATAATTTCACATTTTTTTTTATTTTTTTCTAGTCTGCTTTTTGACCTTTGTGATTATTGGCTATTGGTGAAATCATGAACAAATTTAATAAATTTACTTTCGAAATGAATACTTATTTGTTTATTGTGGTAGCATAATCCTATATTCTTGTCTTGGCGTCAATCTGTATATACACTCGGGAAACGATCAATAAATAAAAAAATAATAAAAACAGAACTTTGAAAATAATAACCTGGCTCTTTTTGCCAGAACTACATTTCTATGAGACTACATAGTACACAATTAATATGAAAGTCTGCAATATTAACGGAAGGATAAAGTTTGAATTATTGGGGTGAAAGCTTATCCAAATTGATAGTTTGATTTCCGACGCCTGTAGTTCTGTCCAAATTAATGAAAAACAGTAGCTCTCTCTACTTGCTAGCAGCCGGATTAATTTCGATGAGCCATTGCCTTCGTCGGTGTTGAGTAATTTGTTTCGGTTTTCACGTAATATTGCCAAACTTTCTCATGCATCGAGAGTGTTGGTTTTTTTTCACATGTTGCATCAGTTCCAAGTTCCTTGTCCACTGTATGGTTTTCTTCAATGACAGATGTTGCTACCGACGACCTTATCACGTTTTTTTCCACGTCGGGCGACAGATACCTCGCTCATATGCTCTTTGTACCGTGTTATGAGGCGCTTTGTTTGATCGATGTAACGCTTATCGCAATCCTTGCATGTGATTCGGTAGATTCTCCTCTGATGTTAAAGGGTCTTTTTCGCTTGAGTGTTGAATTCTTGCCCGATCCGACTACTTGGCTGTTGAACTGTCCTAGGAACGACTTGATTTGGTGAAAGTTATAAGATACTGGTATACTTATCGTTTTAATATCTTCGTCGGTAATTTGATCGAACAATGTCGAGCGTTCTTTTGTGGATTTACGGAAGATCTTTTTTATAAGTCGTTGGATGTAGTGTTCTTTATACCCATTTTCGACTGCCGTGTCGAGTAAGTACTCCTTTTTCTTCAGGTGTTAATGGGTACGTAATGAGCCTGTGTGTGTTATTGTTCTCTGTGTCGCCATCGATTTTATGTATATATCGAATTGGATTCTACCATCGGTATTTGATATTCATAAATCCAGAAACGGTATGCTTCCATTCGATTCTCTCTCGATTGTGAATTTTGTGAATATTTTTGGGTGGATGCTGTTGATTCCGGCCAGGATCTTGTCTACTTTATCTTTTTCCACGACCGCCAGTACATTATCGACGTACCTGTAACAAACCCCGCAGGTATCAGCTGTTAGCTGTCAGAAGTTTGGGTAAAATGGACCGGAGAAAAATTATGTTCCGAAAAATGACGTTACCAGGAACATGTTCCATTGTACCGGAACTCCGAAGAATCAGAAAACTGATCTGTCGTAGAAACTCGCCCATTGCTAAACACCCGTTCCATTTCTGCTTGTCCCAGGCCTGTGTTTACTATCAGCTGTCAATTGCGCTTGGTTATGACATCCGATAGAAAACTTGACAGCCGAGTGCAAAATTCGTTTCGGAAGAAGAGGCTAGTGATGAGCCTCCGATGGCTTTTTTGATCGTTGGTGGTATTTGAATATTAATCTAGTATTCGTGAAATGGTCTCAAAAATTATGTCGAACCACCATAATTCTTTGGAGAAATAAAAGCGGTACGATCAGATGCGATTCGGAAGCAATACAGACCCGAGTATACATACGTAAATTGCATGGAAGTGATAAGATAAGGTAGCGGGGCGACGCGGCATAGTGGTTGCGGGTGATAAACATTTGTTTTATTCGACAAGTTTCAAGAACAATGTCTTCAAGTAAGGAGGATCCGAAATTGTTGATTGCATTTGTAAATATGGTTAAAAAGAATCCCTGTTTGTGGAATTATACATTAAATACCTACTCCAGGACAGATGTGACTGGGTTGGCTTGGAAAAAAATTGCGGAGGAATTAAACGACAATGGTAATTCCATACTAATATATTATACTTACTTTTTTTTAGACTGTTTTTATACATTATGTGTGTGTTTCCATTTACATATGTACAATTTACACAAAATATTGAACAGGGGTTTACGGAATATCCACTTGCATATGTATATGCAATTAATACGGCGGCATCTACATCGTGTCCTGTTTCCACAGGCAACGAACATGGATTCACATAGAAGGAGCACTCAGTACATTAATTTTTGTGAAGCGGGATGCAAATAGTCAGCCCCACACATGTTTACCCATTTTTGACAGGAACCTAAACGGGAAAATGGATTGGGTAAATAAGGACAGCATCACTTCGTAATCAGCTGTTCAAATGACAAGCGTCCCACGTTTTCAAATGTATTGGTAGCCTGAGAGAAAACAGCCCTCGTTTAAATTTGTATTGGTATCACTTTTACCCGCAATTGCAGTGGTGTGTGTACTATTTTTCATGCATTTCGGGTTCGACTTCCTTTTCAGACTCACGGGATCATATGAAGAGGTGTATATCTGTCTATTTTTCGCAATCCTCTCGCAAAGCGATTGTGTACGGATAATGAAATTTAACACATTGACAATTACGGGAACAGAAAACAACCTTTGGGCATCTGTACTGAGTGCCCCTTCTAGTCTCGATGTTCGTTGCCACAGGCAAGAAGAAACCAGCTTGGTGGAATGACAGAATTTCCGTGCTCGCAGCTGTGTGTAGGACAAGTTTCAATAAGGCAAGGCGTCTAAACAAGCATCGGATTGGCGCTCCTAAAAAGGACAACTGAGTTCTTACAAAAAAGAGCTGAGGAGAGCTAAACGGAATTCTTGAAGGAGCTTCTGCGAACGCGTTGAACAGTCAAGTAACGTCTCCAGGCTTCGTAAAGTTTTGTCATCAGATTCATCTATGTCCAGCTTCCTGCAAAGACAAGATGGATCGTGGACATCGTCCAGCAGGGAACCATCGAGCTTCTGCTGGAGCCGTATTTCTCTGGCAGTAAAGTAGACACTTCTTTGAGGGACTCACCCTGCGATTACGAATTTATCCAAGGGAAAAGATTTTGTGGGCTATTAATAATTTTGAGCCCTTTAAATCTACTGGACGCGATGGAATCATCCCTGCGGTTCTCTAGAACTCCGTAGATACAATATCTACTCGTGGCTAGAAGCTATTCTAACGGCATGCCTAGCATTAGGCTACGTTGCGGGCAGAAACTCGCATACCTATCCAAGTGACTTCAGACCAATCAGCCTCTCTTCAACCTTCGAAAAACTCGAACTCCTAGAGGACTGATTGACCGCCACCTTCGTAACACCATCCCACCACGCCTTCTAGACATCTCGCAACATGTCTGCTGCAAAGGAAGGTCAGCTGATACAGCTCTACACTCTCTGGTTTGCCAGAAAAAAGCATTGCATTGAAAAATCCCTAGAATACAAGGAATATACGTTGGCTGTGTTCTTAAACATCGAGGGCGCTTTCAGCAACTTAAAGCCTAGTGCGATAATAGGAGCATTAAGAAACCTGCAAGTCGATAAATCGCTCTGTAAATTCATTGGCTTGCTGCTCACACCCAGGCTCATTCATTCTACGCACCGGAGCGACCCGTTCACCAGAGCGGCCAAGAGCTGTCAAACCCCGAACGAAAGTATGCTAATACACACACATACTCAAACTCGACGCTTTGCAACAACAGCATCATTCCCAGCAAACAATTTCGTATCATTTGGAAGGTAAATTGCCCAGATGATACGATGGCGATTCTTCCATGCGATAAATTTATAGATTAATTGTCGCCTTTTCAATAATTAGGGGATATCCTTGAGGCGAAAGAATCGCGATACGATGGCGATTCTTCATTAAGATAAATTCATAGATTATTTGTCGCTTTTTCAATAATTAGGGGATATCCTTCAGGCGAAAGAATCGCGATAGGATTTCAATTCGCCAATCTATCGCCAATATGATATTTCGCCAATTCACAATAAATACGAAATGGCGGAGGGATATCCCCTAATTATTGAAAAAGCGACAAATAATCTATGAATTTATCGTAAGGAAGAATCGCCATCGTATCGCGATTCTTTCGCCTGAGGGATATCCCCTAATTATTGAAAAGACGACATATAATCTATAAATTTATCGCCTAAATTTCTTCTACGCGTCATTTTGTCAATTCGTAAATTTATCCCCGCTGCGATTCGCTTTCTTGTTGCCAACTCGTTTCGCCAAAGTTTCTCCAGGAAGTTTCGCTTTCGGTAACTATTTTCTCCCGAAGGGGGTGACTTCCGCGATAAAATGGCGATATCCCCGTGTATAAATTTATCTTCCAAGGCGAATCGCATTCTTATCGCGGAAGATAGAAATTCTTTGTTGGGTTCGAACTACTTTGGAAACGTCATATGTCAGTAGAGGTGTCTGCAATGGCACACCCAAGGGCGGGATACTGTCGCTTCTTCTTTGCAACTTAGCCGTCAATAGGCTGATTTTGAAACTGGAAGAGATTGGGTGCTGCCTATGCAGACGATATCGCCATTGCTAGTTCCGGTAAGTTTCCGGGAGTCCTAAGTGAGATACTCCAGAATGACTTATGTATTCTAACTGAAAGGGCAGACACCTGCGGCGTCGGGGTAAACGCTGACAAAACAGAACTTGTGCACTTAACTAGAAAGCGGAAAGGAAAGACAAGAAAAGCCTTTAACCGTTACATGAGGGAGAGAGACTCTCACTCTTGGGAACTATACAAGGATAAAAAGAGGGAGCTGAAAAGAACCTTACGTCTTCGGAAACGAAATACGTGGAGGGAATTCTGCTCTAGCATGAAGGATACGTCGGAAGTATGCAGATTACAGAAGATGATATCGAAAGACACTGCTTCGAAAATGGGGCTGATACGCAAAGTTGATGGTTCCATGACAGAAACAGTGGAAGAAACGTTGCAGGCGCTGATGGAGGTACATTTTCCTGGAAGTTTCAAGTCAAACCAACCATGGCCTCAAACTAACATGGGAGCTGGTGGGGGAAGTCAACAAGAAGCTGAGAGGATAATAACTCCAAATGGAGTCAAAAGTGCTATAAACTTTTTTGCTCCATTTAAAACGGCTGGAATGGACGGAATATCCCCGGCACTATTACAGTGGGGCGCTCTACTAGATAGGATCCGGAATATATTCGTCGCCTGTCTTTCAGGAGGCTATACCCCGAAGGCATGGAGGGAGGCTAAGGTGGTCTTCCTGCCTAAACCGGGAAAGAAAGACTATACAGAGGCAAAGTCCTTCAGGCCGGTTAGCCTTACATCATTCCTGTTGAAAACAATGGAAAAGGTGTTGGTGGACTACCTGGAGAACACCACGCTAATGTATAGTCCTCTGAGTAGGTGCCAACATGCTTATAGAGCAGGCAGATCTACGGAAACCGCTCTACACGAACTTGTTAGAGTTGCAGGGAGAGAGATTAACAATGGCGGGATCGCTATGTCTACTTTTATGGATATAGAGGGTGCTTTTGATAAAATCTCCTTTACCAAACTAAGGAACGCCCTGACTGAGCGGGGGGTTGATTACATTATAATTAAGTGGATCGACTCTATGCTTAAGCAGAGGGCGGTAAATCTTAGCAGTGGATGTGACAGAATACGGGGTAAGGTAGTCCGAGGATGCCCACAAGGAGGTGTTCTTTCGCCTCTACTGTGGAACATCACCGTGGACAGTCTTCTCTGGAAGCTGGACTCGATGGGCGTACATACTGTAGGATACGCCGATGACTTGGCACTCACGGTCAGTGGAAAGTTCATGGACACAATTCTAGGTTGCATGGGACAAGCTCTCAAAGTAACCGAAGAATGGTGTAATGAGCAAGAGCTAACCATAAACGCTAGTAAATCAAACACTATGATTTTTACTCGTAAGAGGAAAGACATAGAGATAACGGCGGCGCTTTCGGCAATACGCATGGAAAGGGATGCCATATGGCATCGCTTTGGAACTAGCAGCGGTCATAAGAGCAGCCTAGACATTATTCATGATGAGGTCAGGGAGACTCTAATGCCGGTAGAAGGCATGAGTAGACGTAGGGTAGTTGAAAGACTACACAAGACTCACATTGCAGATGGAAACATACACAATAAGCGTATGTACAATGACATCAGCATTTTTACTGATGGCTCTTTAATGGACGGCAAAGCGGGGGCTTACTCTGAAGAGCTAAACCTAGCATGTGCGCTTAGTCTAGGAGAGTATGTGTCCGTATACCAGGCAGAGATGCTTGGCTTGTTGCATGCGTTGGACCACCTGCTTGAAGGTCAGGTGCGAGAGGAAGAAAATCCTTATTGCACTTTACAACCAATCGGTGATCAGACGCATGCAGCAGACGAACATAAACTCTAAACTGGTACTAGAGTGTGTCCGGAAGCTCAACACGTGTGCCTCAGAAAATGAGGTTACGCTGATGTGGGTTAAAGGACACATAGGTACAACTGGAAATGAAGCGGCGGATGCCCTAGCAAAACAGGGATCTGCGGCAACTTTCATTGGCGCAGAACCCAGAGTTGCTCTGGGGAAGGGCAATGATTGGAGCGAAGGTTGGGAAGTGGATGGACTCCATGCATCAACAAAGATGGCAGGAGCTAGTCACTTGCAAACAAGCTCGGAACGCAATGACCAGCCCTTTAGGCAGGGAAGCGAGAAAGGTACTCAGTTATAAACGGAGTACCCTAAGCTGGATAACTGCCTTGGTCACAGGGCATGGTAATTTTAAGGCTCATCTGGCCAAGATGAAAATCGGGGAAGATGACGTTTGCAGGCTATGCCTGGAGGAGGCCGAGACGGCAGCACACATTGTGTGCGAATGTCCAGCACTGGCTAGCACGAGGTTGAGGATCACAGGCAGGCACACGATAAGTGTGGAAGCCATGAGTGAACTCAGCTTTAAACAAATGCTAGCAATAACACGGGACTCAGTGATGAAGAAAGAGGTTGACAATTATCAGTCGACATCTGGAAGCCACTGATGACCGGGAGGGGGCGAAAAGGGACCCAAACGTTAGTGGTCTGCTTCGGCTATCCCCCAGAATATATAATAAATAATAATAAAACTAGAAAGCGTAAAATTCCCTCCGTTGAATCTCCCCTTTTGGATGGAACGAGACTGGCCTTTGCTGATAAAGCAAAGTTCCTCGGACTCATCTTCGATAAGAAGTTGACATGGAAACTGAATATTCTAGAACGGGTGTACAAGGCAACTGTTACGCTTAATTCGTGTATGAGGGCCATAGGTAAGAACTGGGGCCTCCAGCCGAAAGTGGTGTACTAGTTAGATACTGCAGTGGTACGGCCTATCCTATTATACGGCATATGCGTATGGTGGGCGGCATTCAAAGTGGCGTTCTACTGTAACAATCTGTGGAAAGTGCAAGACTTGCTGCTATCTACACAAATAGTCAAGTGGCGGTACGTTCGCTTGAATCGGCCATTTATATTTTCTACAATAAAAACGTTTGGGAATTGTTGCTCGACAATCATGGAAATGAGCAACTTCTTCAATATTACTGTCTGTTGGATTCCAGGTCACAGAGGTTTCAGGACATGTAAGAGTGTTGAGCTGGCCCATGAAGGTGAAATCGGGGCTGCTTACACCGGCAGATCCAAGGCAGCACCTGATGATTGATCTGTCGGTGTATGAAACTAGATTCGGGGAACTTCGGCGTCTCGCCGCAAACCGAGGAAGGCTCAATCCAAGCAAGTGGCTGGATCTTAAAGTAGCCTCCTCTCTCTCACTCCTTCAATATGAATGGGCTTACCTGAGCATTCAGGAAACACACACATTCGTTTTCACAATAAGTCGCCTAGAGCAGTGTGTAAAATGGCAACCGAGTCCGCTGCGATCGGCAGGGACAATGCTAGATGGCTCGGCGGTAGTACTTCCCAAACAACTAGGATAATATGTCCTAGGATAGATCCTAATCACTCTGCTCTCAAGTCAGTAAAAAAATATTCGGATAGGAGGTGTATGTTAGCAACTGCACTATACAAAATTTATATGCTAACGAAACGTCAACAAGGCATCGCTAGAGATGTTAACGCGCCTATGTCCCATTAGAGGGGTTAGGGCGAAATTAGTAGAATTTAGAATGTATGACTTCCGTCAGTAATTGTCGGTACATTTTGTGTAACATATATGATATGCATCACGCATATAACTTTTACTGAGCGACTACGGAATTCTTCTCGAAACTGGTTTTCCGTTCTCGCAAAATTTGGATGTCAACGTTCCGAAAGCGCATTCACTGCTTGTGTAATTTTGTAATAAATTGTATAGTCCCAGCAATAGTCCCTCTGTAAAAATAGCTTCATGTAGCTACAAAATTAAACTTATAAAATATATTATTGTAATTATTAATTAGCGGCTAGTTGGCTTATTCCCGTCCCTTCTCTTCCTATTCTAATATATAAAAGTGCATTTTATTATTGTATGTTTGTCGTGCAAAAACTTTTAAACTACTGGGGTATATATTATAATTGGCGAGCTGAAATAGATTGTAAAGTGGTTCGCGATCACATACAGTAAAACCCCATTTAACCGTACCCAAAGGCGTCATTTTGGATAACGAAATTTTTCATGAGTACTTTCAGGAGGGCGGGGAGGAATACAGGGTGGTTCACGACTACAAAAGGATACGACATACAGTAAACCCTCGATTAACTGAACCAAATAGTACGACGACATTTCACAAAACGAAATTTTTCACAAGTATTTTCGGGAGGCCGGGGAGCAAAATAAGTTGGTTGGCGACTTCAAAATGTTATAACATACAGTTAAACCCCGATTAACCGAACCAAGAACCAAATTTGACACGACACACGAAATTTGGGAAGGCGAGGATGAAAGTAAGATGATTACTACTACTCAATTGCCCTAACCCCGTGTGGGGCATAGCGCGTCAACTGTTCCATGTGGCCCAGTTGACGTTTCGTTGGCATAAACTGGTTTCAGAGAATGCAGTTGCCAGCATGCACCTCCTGCACATACATGGCCACGAACGTCGTCGTGGACGGGATTCGAACGCCGTCAAACATGAGACTGATGCCTCAACGCACTGAGCTAATATTTTTGCATACGGTAAAATCCAATTTAATTCCGGTCACACACTGTCGAACCCGAGCTCGAGCACCAACATGGTACAAGTGGATAATTTTCTCCAGATTTGTGTGAAGTGTGTGTGTGTCCTGAGGCATTCGGAGGACACTTGTACCAAATTCGAGTTCATGTTCGACAGTGTGTGGCCGGGCTAACCATACTAAACAGGGCGGCGTCATCTCGGTCTACGAAATTTACGGACAATCCGTGGAAACTATTATATTGTATTATCTGTATCAATCTTTCTATTTTCTTTCTATCTATTTATTTATATATGACTCGATCCAATTCCATTAAAATTAGTGTCAATGTGTGAGCGAAGCGAACAATATGAGCGTAGCGAACCCTAGCGCTTCGCTCGCGCTTTCAGCTCTTTAATTATATAATTATTAATTATTTTATCTTAATTATTTTCCAGAACTGGCATGCCGTAATCGATGGAAAAACATTCGAACGGCTTTTGCAAGATCTTTGAAACCGGGAGGCTTGGGAAAATTAAAGAAACCGTATTATCTGTCTGCATATCTTGAATTTCTGCTTCCTTATCTGAAGGGAGCTAATAGTGCTTTCTGGAATTCAGCGCAAAACACAGAGAGTAATTATGATATTACGGAGAACAGTGAATTGGGTGACCTTGATACACACGAGCAATCTACGTCTGACACGGATAATGACGAGCTGCGCCAGTCTGAAGATTCTCTAACAACAGTACAAAACGGAACAACGTCGAAAAGACGATTATTAATGGCCAAGAATGAAACAGAAAACAATTTTATTGAGTGGCTCAATTTGAAAAATCAAAATGAAACAGAAAAGCCCAGCGTGCAACAAACTGATCCAGATTTGTTGTTTTTTCAGTCTATGATGCCAGATTTCAAAAAACTTGATGATCGTCGGAAACGAACCCTGAAAACAAGGTTCATGCTTCTGTTAAATGAACAATTAGATGAAGTTGACGAGGCATCTAATCATTTGTCGAATTGGAGTTCTTCTACCTTTTCCGCTCCTGTTCGGTCAACCCGCTATCACAGCCCACCGCCACCACCGCCATCAACGACTGGACACGACTACAATACAACATCTCCAACTTCATCATATACTGACTTTACTACTGATCAAAAACCATTGCAGTTTAATTAAATATTTATTGTTAATAAATAAAATAGGAAAATACACTTATTTATACTTTCCTTTTTCGAGTTTTCAAAGTTGATTATTTTTTAGCAATCCTCTCTTATTTTGAAGAGCTTCTAAACCGACCATCTAACATCCCCACACAGGAAGCTCTCGATGATATTGTTGATCTAGGCCCACCCATTCAACCCCCGACAGTAGAGGAAGTTGATCTCGCGTTGCGGTCACTAAAACGAAATAAAGCGCCGGGCGCTGACGAGATCCCAGCTGAACTGCTAAGATTCGGTGGAACGAGTCTATTTGATGCCACACATCAATTACTCCTGCGAGTATGGGAGAACGAGGAGATCCCAGACGATTGGCGCAGAAGCATCATCTGTCCAATCCATAAAAAGGGAGATAAATTGCGGGGTGAGAATTACAGGGGCATCTCACTAGTTTGTACGTCCTATAAAATTTGACGAAAATTCTGGAAAATAGAATAAAACCGTACGCAGAACGAGTCATTGGCGAATATCAAAGCGGTTTCAGACCTGGTCGCTCCACAACCGATCAGCTCTTCTCAGTCAAACTGATACTCCAGAGGTGCTGGGAATACAACGTAAACGTATACCAAATCTTTGTCGACTTCAAGCAGGCATACGACAGTATCGATCGTGGAGTACTGTACAACATCATGCTGCAATTTGGTATACCAGCAAAATTAGTGCGACTGACAAAGATGACGATGACCAACTCCGTCTCACAAGTCAGGATCCAGAATAGACTTACTGATCTATTTGAAACACGCACTGGTTTGAAACAGGGCGATGGACTGGCACCGACGCTCTTCAACCTAGCACTGGAATACGTTATTCGGGCCATGAATATGGACAACAGCAAGACGCTGCTCATCAAGTCGACACAATTAGCAGCGTACGCCGACGACATCAACATCATGTCCCGAAGTTTGGCTGACGCAGAAGAACTTCTGCATACGCTCGATACCGCTGCAAAGGAAGTTGGATTACGTATTAACGAGGGTAAAACTAAAATAATGATGCAATCGGTGACAAGGACACCTGCACAACCGAGCATCAACGTGGGCGACCTCAACATCGAGTTCGTGAACAACTTCATCCACCTGGGTTGCAACCTGTCAAGGGACGCCAACGAAACTGACGAAATCAAGCGACGGATACAGTTAGCTAATAAGACTTTTTTCTCGGTTCTCCCCATAATGAAATCGAAACATGTGCACAGAAACACGAAGCTCCGCGTGTACAAAACCATTATACGACCAGTGCTATGCTATGGCTGCGAAGCATGGACCCTAACTCAAGCCTCCGAAAACATGCTAGACACTTTCGAACGTAAGGTTCTACGGCGAATTTTCGGGGCTGTTTGCGATCGAGATGGATGGCGCATCCGGTACAACCATGAGTTGTATGAAATGTACGATGAGCTGAGCAAGTCTCGAAAATCGTCAAACTACAACGACTTCAATGGGCAGGGCATGTACAAAGAATGGACGATGATCGCATGCCTAAGAGAGTAATGAATGCGGAACGAGTCGACGGAGCGAGACTGCGAGGACGACCGAGATCTCGTTGGGAGAGCTCAGTAGGTGTGGACGCCGCGCAGCTGCTGGGCTCCCAAAATTGGAGGACGCGGTCACGTGACCGAGATAATTGGAGGACAATGATCCAGGCGGCCAAGGCCCGACGCCGGGCTGTCGCGCCACGATGATGATGAATCCTCTCCCATGTTACCACGATGTAATTTCTCAGGCTGTCCTGCTTTTTTAGTGATGACAAAACGTACTTCCAACAAACGAAATGTACTAGCGTTCAGCCTGTTGAGCTGATGAAATCCTATAAAACCGTTGTCGATCTATGTTGATGTTTTTTTTTATCCTAAAAACGTGCAAATACTCATCATTTTCTCTTTCTTCTTATCGGCGTGAAATAGGAAACTATGCATCCTTTAGGAGGATATCACGATTGTAGTAAAGGTGAGTTCACACGTCTCAAATATTTGTCCAAATTTTTTTCAGGAAATATTTGTCCAAAGGGAGCAATAGGCAAAGCAGTTTCCTCGCATGTTCATATGGCGGTAAAGCCGCGATTTCGCATACAACAGAATTAGGAACAGGGACGCTATAGCGACAGGAACAGAATTATGTCACAAATGTACTGAATTCTGTTCCTGTTCCTAATTCTGTTGTATACGAAATCGCGGCTTAAATATTTGCTACATAGTGGTTTTCTCTATGTTTTTCTCGTAGTTGTCATGGGGTAACTCATATTTGCCAAAATATAATAAAAAAAAAAAGATTTTGTTTGTTTGCCTTGACCCCTCCAGTGGCATGGGTGCGTCAACATCTCTCGTATTTGTATTAAGATATAAGAAAATAAGAGGATTGGAACATAACTCATAAATACATGTGAAAACTACAACAAAAACTGGGCCAATTGTCGTGTAAATTACGCGAAACCGTGTCCAAAAAGATATTCATTAGGTGAAACACCTTTAATGAAAAATTTCCCCTCAAAATTATTCTTATGTTCCAGTCCTGTTATTCCCTAGTCTACGGTATTTCTATGGCTTGTTGACGTTTCGATAGCATATCTACATCGTACTCAAATATGCCGCTCCAATTATTGCAATCTGTAATAGCCGCCATACATTATCCGATCCGTCGTCCGATCGATCGGCCGATGGATCGCCATAAAATATCTGCCGATCTCCACTGCACACACACTGAGCGATTTTCGTGCGATGCGATAACGAATGACAATTCAAAATATAGGTTATGGTTCACTCCCAATCCGACCTAGATTCATTTTTGTTAACTATTTGGATGTGTGTGGTATTTTCGTATCCCACATATTTGATATTTCAATTGCAGTGCCATTTAAATCATTAGAATCCTTGAAATTTCATCATTTAATAATTTGGTAATTTGACATTCACTTGCGATAATCACATACACTACCCAATCGATCGTCACCGATCGATCGCACGAAAATCGCACTAAAATATCGGCAGATCAAAATTGATCGGCCGATCGGTGCGATTTCCACATACACAGGCCGATCCATCGGCCGATATCGATTTCGGGCGACGGATCGGCCGACCGATCGGTGTGTGTATGGCACGTTTAAGGCTGCCTTTTTTGGAAGTTTGACGATCAATCCTTCCTTCCACTCAGTGGGAATGGTTTCTATATCTCACGCTTTATCAACAACTCGGCAGTTATGTTTGGCGCTGCTTGATAAAGCTCGACAGGAATGCCGTTGAGACCGACAGTCTTATTAATAGTATATGCACATTAGACACCTAAATCTTGATAGATTTGCTAATTACGAAACCCATGCACACCATCCGTTCTTCTTCCGCCACCATGATTAAGTGCTGCACATATAAATTTTTTTCACTAGACTATATCACGTAGAGTGTGGTGAAATGTGGAAAGCATATATTCAGGCGAAAAAAAGAACATTTCAATAATATTTCTGCTCGGTTTGTTTTAAATCTCGGTCGAAATCTAGATTAATAAATATATGTTAATGTCCCTTGCACACTACAGGAGATTTGTATAAATCTCGAGATTTAAGTGAATCTACCCCCAATTCTTCAAGATTTACCATACATTTATTAATCTAGATTTTGACCAAAATTTAAAACAAATCTGGCTGAAATCTTGAAATGTTCTTTGCAGCGACTATTTTCTTTATGTATTCAATGTTCATGCAACGTGCAAGTGCAATTTTCATTGAAAATTGGAATTTTTTGTGACACTTGGTTGGTTCATTCTACACACCAACTTAGTATACGTCTGTGCCCCCACGGTCGAGTTTTCAAGTAAAAATCACGCCTTCACGACTTACACTAACAGAATTCTCATACTTTCGTGGTCGTCTTGCACATGGATAGCTGCAAAGATGCAAGACCTGATGGGTGCTTCTATCCATACGAAACCACTAAGCTTGGAGAAATTAAAGTAGAGGGAATTTGAGAACAACAAATATTTGTTCCCGTTGCGGGGTTTGAATCGCAGACCACCGTGTTTCGAGTAGCAATACCCGCCCGGTGCGTTACCGAGCTAAGCTACAGACGCATACTGAGTTGGTGTGCAGAATGAAACCAAGTGTCACAGACTATTTTCTCTTTAAGAATAAAGTGGAGTGGGTCATTGCGAGTCTAAGTCAAAAAATGACTCAAACTCGCTCTCCACTACCACACAAAAATTATCAGCTTAAAGCCAATTCATTCTCCTGTCACTTGGTTTCGTCCACACCATGGATTCACTCTTCAGGAGCTGCCTTAATCCATGGGGGAAGCAGCTCGACCAAGCCATGGGTTTGTATTCCGACCTAAATCTAGCTCGTGAAGAGTGACACATCGAGCTGTTTGGCTATAGTAACTCCTCTGGCATCGCTGTCAAGGTAAGAGTGCCGCAATTCGTGATGGGCGTTGAAGTCACCGAGTAAGAGACGATATGGGCCAGTCAGCAGTGGGCTGATATTGAAATTGTACCCCGAGGGACAACTGGATACAAGTGATGTATATATGTATATTGTAGATTTCAATATCGATATTGCCCGATTGTATGGCGGCGGCCTGCACCTCAAGATGTCGGCGACTGTAGCGACAATTTCACGATAGGGTACTAAGCGGTGGATTAGAAATGCGAGTCCACCACCTGCATCGGACACTATACTTACTTAGGTGGCGTTAGGGTGCAGTGTTTTGTCGCAGACGCAGCAGATCCAAGGACCGTGATTGAGCTCAATACCGACGCGATAGAGGAGAATTGATATTATAATTATCCCGCAAACTTGAACTTCGGTACAAACGCCCTCAGCGGCCGGACGGCTCACGTGTCGTGGAAAATATTGGAAGTATTGGAGTCAATTTGCCCGTAAAAATTCGAATAGTTAAAAACATAGTAAGCAGTATGTGAAGTGTGAATATGGGACAGTGTTAATCTGATCGGAGAAAGTTATCGCAGATTTGTAATGGACAGATGTTGCGGACACCTAAATGTCCATGGGGACGGAGTGAATGTCTGCCGAACTGACCGTGAAGGTCCGGCAACGCCATCTGACGTAGACTCCTCAGCGGGATAGGCGGCGGCACGAGCTTGCTGTAGCTCAGTGACGGGAGATGTGGGCGGGGTTTTTGCCCTCTCGCTGCCCCGTACCATTAGCAATCAAAAAAAAATCTCGTGCCTTAAGGTACAACTGCACACACACGGGTATCAAAGGTCCCACGACCTTAAAAAAAAAAAGAAACTACATGAAGGCAATGGCCGTCGACCGGCTCATGTACCTCGACACTGCTCCGGGTCCAGCTGGAGCGGACGGTGGCTTCTAAACCCACCCCTGGCTAAGGTACCTCCCTAAACGAACAAAAATACAAGGTTTTCACCTCATGCCCACGATGACCTGAAAAAGGATTTCGGGGGTCTTCCTCAAAGGAAAAACGTTTAAGTTAAAATTTTGGAACATATTGTATTTATTTAGAGGCAAACTAATTCATTAGTGGAACAAAGAAAAAAAAAACCGGAAATTCCATTAGAGTGTGTTAAACAAACGGCAATGGAAATATTGCCGAGGCATACCCAAGAAAAAGCAATTTAAAAAAAGGTATAAAAAGGAAATATATAAAATATATGAAAAGTTATAAAAAAAAAATAATAATTACAAGATTAACCAAAATAACTTACCCCCGGATCGTTGGTGGTTACCGCAGACGCAGGAGCAGCTGGCAAAACTAATTAATGTATTAATCACACAAAAGAAGAAAAAAAAAAACTAAACCAATGAAATTTTAATATTACGTTTACACTATCCCCAGATTACTTCATCTGCGCCGGCTGAGATAATCTGCGACTGTCAAATACATACAATTTTGAACTCACCACACCCAGGTTACGCAGCAGATGAAGTAATCTGGGGATAGTGTAATATTACGTTTACACTATCCCCATATTACTTCATCTGCAGCGTAATCTGGGTGTGGTGAGTTCAAAATTGTATGTATTTGACAGTCGCAGATTATCTCAGCTAGCGCAGATGAAGTAATCTGGGGATAGTGTAAACGTAATATAAACGTAATATAATATTAAAGAAATAAAAAATAAAAAAAAGGTAATCGTCAGAAGGACACACTGTATCGCACTACAATCGGCTTGAAAGACCACCACACACAAAGAGCATCGCACAGTATCTCGTTGCTGTTGTCGCTGTATGACTAGGGATGTTCTGTAGCACCTAACTGCACCGCACTCGAATCACGCAAGGAGGGAAAACTAGCCTCAATTTGACCAACCTTACCATCCGTATCTCGTATCTGGGCTGCTACCCTTGTCATAAGCGGGGTTTCTCCAACTAACTGCCAGATTTCTGTCAAGCTCTTAGGTATTGGCTGCTGACTTCTACTATAGTTCTCGGGCGGTACACCTACACCAATGCCCATGGAAGCTCTCTCTCGTATCGTACGTCGTCTTAGCGTCGCACAGTGGAGTATTTGTATCAAAAAGCTGGCCAAAATTATTTAGTACCATTTTTCATGTGCAAATGCATTGAAATACGATTTAGATATTTTTTTTTATTTATTATAAAAAAGTATAAAATTAAATATCAAAACTAAATAAAAAAAAATAAAAAAAATAAAAAAAATTAAATTAAATTAAAAAAAAAAATTAAAATTAAATTGAAAACAAGCTAGCCTTCGGCTAGCTTGCCGAAAGTATGATACCCTATCATACCTTCCTTTAGTTTCACGGTATATTTACCACTTTGAAATTAGTAATAACACTTGTTCCGATTTCACTGTTCCTATGGGAGGTATATGAAATAGTGGGCCGATTTCAACCAAATTTTGGGATATGGTTTGACGATAAATATGATTGAATAATATGAAATTTGGTAAAGATACGTTTATAAAAAAAAAAGTTTTTCTAACAAAAACTTGTTTTTGGAACGGTCGTTCCTATGACAGCTATACGATAGAGTAGTCCAATTTTGACGAAATTCGAGAATGTGATTTGGTTGTATATACCATTGAATGATATCAAATTTGAAAAAGATAGCTTTAGAAATAAAAAAGGTTTTCTCACAAAGACCGAATCTCGGAACGGTCGTTCCTATGGCAGCTATATGACGTGGTGGTCCGATTCCATTGGTTCCGACATATATACAGCCTGCAACAGAAAGAAGGCTTTGTGCAAAATTTCGGCTCGATAGCTTCAAAACTGAGAGACTAGTTTGCAAAAAAAATCGTTAATTACGCATATTACCTGGAAGTTTAACCACGTGGTAAAAGGGAAGGGGGGGGGGGGGGGGGGGGGGAAGTGGAATACATTTTTTTATGGCAATATTAAGGAGGCATTAAACTAAATTACCATGAAGGTCTGATTGCCGGAGACCACAGGGAACCCAAACAAAAACACTATTGATTATTTTTTTCACGAAAAATATCACATTTTGCCCTTACTATTTAGTTATATGAAAAAAAGAAGTATTTTCGTAACTAAAGGGATGATGAAATATTTTTTTGGGTAAAGTACACACCCCAATGCTTGATTATATAAAACAATTTTTTTGCTGATTGAATCGGAAACTAATTGAAAAAAACATGAAATTCAAGCAAAAATATGACTGCAAGAAAAAATACAATACAAATTGCACTTTTTTTGAGTTCTAACCCTTCGCAAAAGGGGTAGAGAGGGAAGCGGCGCACGAGTGCTTAGGATATCATTCAGCCATTAGTCTTGTACTAGAAAAATACAATTTTAACGGGATTTGCTAAACTTAAGATTTTTGACTTTTGGCCAGCTTTTTGGTATAAATACTCCACTGTGCGTCGTGCCATGAAGAAGTCGAAGAATATGCGCCCGGGTAAACAAGCTGATACATTAACCACCATGTACATACATAAAAATCGTTTCCGTCGGATATCTCTAGTCACTATCGCGTTATCGATCTGTCTTGGGCGGCGGAGGAAATTTTTACATTCGATCACACTCCTCAAGACCAATATTCGAATTACCCGTTCCACAATGGAGATACCGAATTCCCGGCCACGGCGGATCACCGAAAACAATCACCTTTCCGGGAACTTTAACAATATAGTGCTGACGGCTTTCACGGGTGAAAGTCCACTTTTCGACCCGGATAAAAATCTCCTTTCGCAATTTGCGTCGATCTGGCTCGGGCCGCGGGTAAAAGTCGACACCTCTCAAAAAATAGCACGTCTCGGCGGTGGTGTGCCGATGTCACGGCTATGAAGGGTGATTGTGGACTCCCGAGCGATCGCTCTCCCAGCAGGTCGCGACCCTCGATACAGCACAGGCATCAGTTGAAAAATCTCGTCAATCGAGTTTCATGACGGAATTCTCCGTTTACATGAAACTCGACCTGGAATACCGCTACCGGCTTGCCTCTTCTATCCCAATGCGAGGTCGTTGACACCAGATCAAACAGCATATTCTTACAGGACACCTAATGCCGGGTTTCCACCAAAGAGACAGTTTTGAAAAACAGTTTTGTTCTCAAAAACAAAAACAGGAATAAGTTTTGTTTTCTGAAAACAGTTCTGTTTTATGTAAACAAACTGTTTCAACTGAACAGACTTGTTTATTATTTTGAAGAAAATTAATTTAAAATTAAACACCTTTAATTTGAGTCCGCATAATTTATTTGAGCCGAAATCTCTATATGCATTTCGGGCAGTATTCCGCCCATCATCAGCAACACGACTCTGAGTCGTGTTGCTGATGATGGGCGGAATACTCAAACTCAAATTAAAGGTGTTTAATTTTAAATTAATTTTCTTCAAAATAATAAATAGTGTGGAGTTCGCGCATATCATTTCGGTTTAACCATTAATGAACAGACTTGTTTTGTTTCTAGTTCTGTTTATCTCGTTCAACATGTATCCCAAAAAAATTCAGACAACGAAGATTTCATAATAAGCTATGGCTTTTTTTAATAATGACATCTAAAACAGAAAAAAAAAACCGAAATATTATGTCAATTCTCAATTTAAAAAAAAAACTAAAAGTTATATAACTCGAACCTTTAAAATGACAACTGATTGTGTACTTGGATGCTGTCGCAGGAAACCAAAGTGCGTGCTTCAACCAACCAGACAAAAAACAAGAGCAAATGCGTTTTCCTTTGATCTGTTTTAAAAAACAAGAACATTTTCCCATTCGCGATGGGAACGTGTTTTGTTTCCTAAAACAGTTTTTAGAGACACAAATGTTTTCAAAACTGTTCTGTTTTTACAGAACATTTGTGTTTTTGTTCAGAAAAACAGTTTTTGTCCGTATTTTTCAAAACTGTCTCTTTGGTGGAAACCCGGCATAAGAGTCCATCAGAATATAGCGTTTGCAAGTGTCAACGACCCACAGTGTGATAGAATGACAGAGTTGTCGTTCTTGAAAAATTCCTGACGGAAAATTCGGATAGTTAGGTGGCAAATATTTTAGAAAAATATTTGACAATCAACAATGCGAATAGGCCATCAGAAAAGTCATTCAGTACAGATTACAGACTAGAAACATAATATTTTTTTTTTATATTAACAATCATTGATACCAATTCTTCTTCTCATCGCCGTTATAACGTAAGTAAGCACCTACGGCTGCGTTAAAGACGCATACCACGTATTTTGCACGTGCACCGATTTCAGTGATACATACATACATGTTCCATACTCTCAGCTTAATTTGACAAACGAGGGAAAGAAGGTAGGCTATGAGAAAAATTGTGGAAGAAATATGTATGCATTGTGGGTAATGACAGCTTCTCTTCAATACATGTTCCATACTCTCAGACTGAAACGGTCTACAGGTTGCCGCTACAACAACAACGGGTTGCTGAAATTGAGCTCGTTCGATATGTCGATAAATAATTTTGTCTAACAATTGGAATAAATAAAATAAATAAATAGGTTTGTAAAATATAGTATAATTAACTTACTAGGCAGATATATTAATATTTTACACAGTAATAATCCATTTATACAATTTCAAGTCCAGCGGAAATAAAAAAAAAAACAACAAAAGTTTGCATTCAGTGAATCGTAAGTCCGTGTAGAAGTCGCTATTAGGAGATTTCATACAGAATTTGTTCAATGACATTAAACGTTGAAGTCGTCCATCATCAGACTTCTTTGCTTTTGCTAAGGCAAATAATTTAAATCTAAATACTTTGTTTTCTTTCTATAATTAATGTACTTATATTTATTTATATAAATGTTGAAATTTTCAGTTGTTTTATCATCTTCATTTCTTATACTTCAAATAAACAATTTAATAGAACTAAGTCAATCATGTACATATACAAAAAAAAATGTTAATTATATCGAATCCATTTAGAATGTAAACTAAATGTTACTACGCCACTTTTCTTAAAATTATATTTCACTATTTATGCAAGTGAGCCTGTAGCAATCCGGTTTCAAAATGCATCGCTCTGTTACAATTAAAATGGGATTCGGGTCGGAAGTTGATCCCTAACTTATTCAAAAACATATTATAGTCTTACCAAAGAAAAACTTAATGTCAATGCTATATATACTGTATCATAATAATAAAATTAAAAACAAGTAACAAGTTTCCCCGCTAAAATGAGGAGAAAACTAAAAGTAAATTAGAGAATATTAAGAATCACGTCTATGATGAAAACCATTGCTACCACCACCGCCACCACCGTTGCGATGATGATGGGGTCTCTTGTGGAAGTTGTGTCGTCGGAAGTTATGATTGCGATGGTGGTTCATTGGACGATACGGTCGATACGAACCATTCCAACGGCGATGTTGATTCGATTGATTCTGATGCTCTTGGAATGGGTTGTAACCGGGATTGTCACTACCGACGAAACCATGATTGTTGTTCTTCATTTTTTTCTGTCGGCCGCGATCCATTTCATTCTCGTCGTCATCTTGCATCTCACGTTTGCGCTCTTGTCGAATCTCTTCAATCACCTGTGGATGAGAACAAGTGCAATTAGTTATAAAAACCGGAATCTTTAAATATAAAAAAATGTATTCACCTCCTTCTCAATTGTCGACTGTTGTCCGTTCCACTTCAAAACAGGAGCTCCGTAGCCTCGATGAGATAGAGACATTAAGTGTTTCACTGTTCCATTAGAACTTTTGCCATTTTCAGTGTCATTACTTCTCTTGTTGAATTTTTTCTCCTTTTCGCTTGATTTCATATAACCTGGCGAGGATGTCGTAGGCGAAGCGGACATGAAGGGATTCTTCCATTCGCCGTTAGTACTTGTACTACTAGTGTTAGTATTATGATCCAATTTTTTTGTTTTTGTCTCGCCTATATCGGTAACTTGCCAGAGTCCGGCCTTCGTTTTCACTATTGGCGTTGACGGCGGTGTTAAGCTGATTTTGGGAGGAGGCGGTGTAGAGTCGGACGACGATGATGAGGACGAACTCTCGTTGTCGCTATCATACGACCGTTTTAGCTTGTTTTTAACCAGTGGTGTGCTGATTTTATTGTTTGGCAGTTCGTCGTCTGTTTGGTTCGATTCATCGTCCGAATCGTATGGAACGAGGCTTTTGATCATTTTGTTCGATGAATCATTGGATTTTACGAATCCATTTACCTTGCCATTGGACTTTGAGGGAGTTTGTGAGTGCATGTTGCCGTTCTGAAGTGGTGATGTTTTCTCCTTTGCAGTGAACTCATCGAGTTTTGGCATGCTGGGAAGAGTGGATCTGTTGTCTTGTAATTTATCCGATCTTCCGTTTGTATTGCCATTTTTAAAGTGAATCATTACTTTACTGTTTAACGTCTGGTTGCTGCCTTTCTGATTTGACGGCGATTGGAATCCACTGGCATTGCCGTTAGTAAGTTTCGAGTTGTTGGGTGAATTGACTAGTTTAGAGCCATTTGTAGCGCTTAGTAGCATATTATGAGCTCTCGAATTTGTATCTATGGTTCCATTCGTGGCCGACGGAGGGTTTCTTTGAATCACTTTACTAGGCAGTTGTGGGCCAATCATTACTTGTTGATTTGCTTCTAATTTACTTATCGGTTTTCCGTTATAACTTGTCCCGTTACTTGTACTAGATATCATCGAGTTCTGTCTTTGCAGCCCATTAATAGTGCTTGCCATCTGATAGTTATGCTTATTGCTGGAATCCTTTAGAGAATTTTCGTCTTGTCCGCGACTTACTTGAGTGCTTGTTTGTCTGCTTTGATCGCGACTGCTTTCGTCGAGTTCATAGAAAATAACATAAGCACTTGTGTTCAGTACATTTTGTAAAGAAATTGGACGCACCGAGCTGTCATCGAATTGATAATAGGTTCCGGTGTCGGTCAAACCAATTGCTGTATAGTGACCGCAATGCTGCGATGCTCCCAAATGGGAAATCATTGAGACTAATTTGTACGACAGTGGTTCCTTATTGGTTTTTGAAGCGTATGGCGATAAGTCCAAACGAGGACGAATCGATACATGCTTGTTTAGCTTAGATCCCATCATTGAGAAGCGTTTCAATTGAATACAAAGCGATATTGGAGCTCGTTCCAGGGAAAATTGTTTTGTTGCTGACACCTAAAATGGAATATCGGCGAAATTAGCGATAGTCCAGAAAAATAAACAAAAATACAAAATACTTACTTTCTTTTTGCATGCTTCACATTTGTAGCCCATATCCTCCAAACGTTCGCGTGCAAAATATAAGTCCAGTGCCTCTTCCAGAGTGTTAGCCTTTCTAATGTCCACCAGGAGGTCTTGAAAGTGTTGAAATGTCGTTGAAACATGCCCGCATGCAAGACATCTAACCGCCGTCTTTAAGTAGCCACCCAATATTTGATTGAGTGGTGTCGTTTCCTTGCTGTGCTGATCTAACTCTTTACTGTTACGAAATCGGGCTAAATACGATTTTTCCATGGCTTCCACTAAATATCGTAAAAATTCGTGAGCATCTTCCTGACGTCCCATCATTAAATGTTTGCAGACAAGGCGTAATTTCGTGTACACCAAATAGGGTCGAATCGGACTTTGATTGGACTGAGACGAAATTAGAGTTTTAGACATTGCACAAATGATACATCCTCCTTGTGAGCCACTTTCATCTTCGCACTTTTCACGGTGTGACGCATCCGACATAAGCCAGTTGGCCATTGCGGGCACATGAAATAAGGCTTGCAGTGTTGAGTTGAGGTAGCATGTGTTGCCAACGTTCATCATGCCGGTGCCCACTTGCCATTTTCGTCCGGAACTTTTCCAGCCAACTTGAACGTTCGGACGGGGATATAGTACCTTCTTAGGTTGCGGGAGTTGGTTTGGATCGCGCGAGCCTGAATAGAAAAAAATGGAATAAATTTGTTGTTCCCCATTTTAAAAAAATACTTAAAAGCTAATATAAACGACCAATAGTGGTGGTGGTCGTTCCTATGGTAGCCGGTTCTACGCATCGGAGCGACCCGTTTTTCAACGGCCAAGAGCTGCCACACCCCCTCGATGCAAGAAGAGAAATATGTGTGTGTATCCTGTACATTAACAACCAGTTTTTTTTATACGTTTTGGGAGCAACATTTATCGACGCACCTGCTCTCAATGCTCCTCATTCGCGCCGGAATTGAATCGAACCCAGGTTCTTGGATATGCTGTGTTTGCAATAAACCAATTCACCATAATGCCACCTCAGTCAAATGTAATTGCTGCAACGATTGGTGCCAATTGTTTTGGACTATCTCATCATAGGAAATGGAGCCCTTTCTTCGCTGCTAATAGGTGTAGAAACAGGGCTCGACCATCCTCTTTCTCGCTCGGTACCCCCAGCTTGTCGCTACCAATGGCTCCTCATTCGGGCTCGCAGATATCTCCGGTAACTTCGATGAACAACAACACCAATCACCAATTATTGCAAAAATGAATGTAATATCACTTATGCAACTGAATTTTAATGGGCTGCAACATAAAATCTCCGGCTTTTATGGAGAATCATCGTGTAATGATCGGAAACTTAACGCAAATTCGTTCCTCAACTCATACGGTCGCTACAATGTTATCAGGAAAGACAGACTGATAAACGCTGGCGGAGGACTTGCATTTATCATACACCACTCAGTGCTATATCGTGAGATAGATGTTACTAGCGACAATGTCCTCGAGGTGCAGGAGAATGCAATCCAATCTGGGAATATTGAGATTGACATCTTTAACATCTACATTCCGCCTGTCTCCTCTTTCCTAACTGGCCAATATCGTCTTATGCTGGGCGACTTTAAAGCTCACCATGAGTTGTGGCATCCCAATCTGAGCAATGACTTCCGAGGCATTGCAATAGCGGAGCAACTCGACACATCAGACTTCTGCCCGCTGAATGGAGACACACCCATCAGCCTAACAGGATCTTATTTCAGCTCTCCGGAATCTCCATTTCAAGTTCCCGTCTCATTAATGCACCTCAACGGGAATCCGTTGTGACGCTTTCGTCCGACCACCTTCCGATCGTAATCAGACTTGATCGCCCAACAGACGTTCAGGAATCAGACCACCGAACTTTCATCAATTACAAGAAAGCAGCTGACTGTGTCAGCTTTCGTAATTACACAAACGCAGCTTTAACAGCCCTACCAACACCATCTGATGTTCGCGTGGCTGAAAAGCACTTTAGACGAATCGTCGTGAAGCGGCTGCCAAATTCATACCGGCAGATGGAGTCTCTGAAGTTCGATCCAATTTTCTTACATCAGCCGCAATTTTGGCAGACGAAAGGGACAAAATTCGAAACACCAACCCAGATGATTCTAGAATTAAGGAGCTCAACGCTGAAATACACAGTCAGGTTACCGAGCATAGAAGAGCCAAATGGAATAACCACATCAACAGCTGTAACCTAAAATCTGGCATCAGTAGACTTTGGACGACTGTCAGGGCCCTCACTAATCCCACTGATCAACGAGGGAATGTTGCTACCCAATTTGGCAACAACATGATTAGTGACCCTACAAAATGCACTTGTTTCTTTAATAGACAATTTATCGAACACCCGTCAACGTATTAATTCTCTCCTGACGAAGTAGCAGCTACCATCTGAAAGGCCAAAAGCTCTAAAGCATTAGGTCAAGATGGATTATCCATGATCATGCTCAAAAACCTTGACATGCCAACATTGGGAGTATCTAACGTCCACTCTCAACCTTCCATTCGTGATGTCAGTAATTTCCGAAGTAGTCCCTATCCTGAAACCCGGAAAAAAAGCAAGCGTATTATATCGGCCTATTACCTTACTCTCGCCGGTTGCTAAGACGCTTGAAGCGCTACTCCTGCCTAAGCCTGCGACACATTTGGAATTACCCGACCATCAACACGGCTTCAGGCGTATGTACAGCATCACGACGGCTTTGGATGCCATTTAATTGCAAATCTATAATGGCCTTAATCAATCTCGTCCATATCATCGAACGATTCTGGTGGCCCTTGAGTTATCAAAGGCGTCTCGTCACTGTTACCGGACATCTGCTGTACTTCGCTTCCAGCTCAATTTACTAAATGGATCGCAAACTACCTTGCTGGCAGACAGTCATTCACAGAGTTCAGAAAGAAGAAGTCCAAGCTCAGAAGAGTTAAACAGGGCATTCCGCAAGGAGTTTTATCACCCACCATGTGTAACCTCTATCTGTCTAGGCTCCCAACACCAGCTGAAGGACTCCAAATTACCAGCTATGCGGACGACTGTTCTATTCTGGCCACGGGTAATGATATCGAACATATGTGCAACCTAATCACCCAGTACGTTGAAGAGCTCAACACATTCTTCGTTAATAAGAACTTGCACATATCTGCTCCGAAGTCTTCAGCCACGCTTTTCACCTCCTGGACCAAAGAAATCAGAATGCAACTGAACATTTCAGAAGGGGATCAACTTATCCCAACGATAAACCACCCAAAAATTCTCGGTGTCATCCTTGGGAGCATGTCCACTTCGTCTGTCCATGCATCAACAATCTGTGACAAAATGTGAAGCAGGAACAAAGTTCTTAAGGCTCTTGCTGGCAGTTCCTGGGGTGAGGATAAGGAGACTCTACTCGTAACCTATAAATGCATCAGTCAACTATGCGGCACCTACATGGTCTCAAAATCTGAGTGATACACAATGGCATAAAATCCAGTCGTGTCAAAATGCTGCACTTCGTACTGTACCTTCTGATGTCTCCTCAGGATCACCTACACCAAGAGACCCACATGATGCCACTAAGATCCCATAACAAAATATGAACGAAGTAATATCTGGCAGGATGTTATCGTCGCGACCACCCGAGCAACAACCTTATGGATAGAACACCACCTCAACGCAATATACGCCGCTGAAAAATCTTGAAAGGGATGTCCAAAGTTTCAAGAGAACCATTTGACGATACCTCCTACAGAACTGCTATCGTCACGCTACATAGGGAAGAAGTTCAGAAGTCAATGGAGAACTTAAAATCGAACCCAGTACTCTCAACACGACCACCAACCATATCTTCGAACGAAGTAAATCTACCACGTGCAACAAGATCTGCACTCGCGCAGCTCAGGTCTGGATGGTGCTCGCGACAAAATTCATACTTATCTCGTATTGACCCTTCAGTTCAAAATATTTGTCCAGCGTGTGACGGCTCCCCTCATTACGTTCACCGCATATTCAGCTGTCCAATTACACCCACGCTGTTAGCACCTAGAGCGCTTTGGGAGGACCCTACCGAAGTAGCCATATTCCTTGGCCTTAATATTGAGAAAATGGAAATTGATTTCTAATGTATATAACAAACACACACACATAAGTATTCGAGACATCGCTACAACAACTACAACAACCAATAGGGGTTTCGTTCCTGCGGCAGCCGGTTCGTCGCACCGGAGCGACCCGTTATCAGCCATGGCCAAAAGCTGCTAAAACCCTTCAATGTTCAGCAGTTTTTATATTAATTGGGAGCTACATCTATCGGCACAACTGCTCTCCTCATCTCGGCCGGCATTTGCAACAAAATTCTGCACCCCAACACCATCTCAGTGAGGTGTAATTGCTGCGACGAATGATGCCATCTAGACGGACAGTAGAACTCTTTTTTATCGCTGCCCATGTCTAAATCACGCACAACAATCTTCCACCTCGCCCAACACCTGGCTACACCAACGAATTCAAACATGGGCACGCAGTTGTTCTCACCAACCTTGATGAACAACAACTCTATTCATCACAGGTTGCCGGTGCAGCACAATCTTACCCCTGCACCTGCTGGATAGGATAGCTGAACTGACAGCATTCATCGATAGGCATCGGGTCATGATTGGAGCCATATATGAGACGAAACTGAACTCCAACTCGTCTCTTAATTCACATGGTAGCAATAATATGGACCGTTTGACCAACGCTGACGGAGGACTTGCACTCCTGATCCACCAATCAGTGAAATACCGTGAAATAGCTCAACTCACTCAACAGACAATGACAATGTCCTTGAACTGCAGGCCATAGCTATCCAATCTGGGAATGTGGAAATTGAAATTTTCAACGTCTACATTCCACCGGTGTCTAGCTGTCCCAAGAGATACAAAGTCAAAATTAGTCCGTTACTCACCGGTCAACACTGCCTCGTACTTGGTGATTTTAACGCTCACAAATGAGCTATGACACTCCAATTTTGACACTGATGCCACAGGAGTCGCAATTGCCGAACAACTGGACTCATCCGAATTCTTCCTCTGAATGATGATGCTCCCACCTGTATCACCGGAACATGCTCTACCTCTCCTGACCTCTCTATCGTTAGTGCCAGCCTTATCAATGAGATCACTGGGAGCCCGTTCACACACTGTTTTCTGACCATATGCCCATCATCATCAGACTTGACAGGCCATCCAACCTACAACCTGCAGAACACCGCACTTTCATTAACTACAACAAAGCTGACTGGGCCAGCTTTAGAAACTATACCAAACACCATCCGAAGCGCGCATTGTTGAATCCACCTTTAGACGAGTGTTGAAGAAAGCGGCGGCTAGATTCATACCTGCAGGGCGAATTCCAACGATTCGGCCTAATTTTCCAACTTCAGCCGCCAGATTGCCAGATGAGAGAGACCGCATCCGCAGCTCTAACCCCAGCGATCCTAGAATCAGAGACCTGAATCTTAATATTAACACGCAAGTAACTGAGCATAAAAGAACAAAATGGAATGCCCACTTAAATGATTCTGCAACCTCAAATCTGGGGTCGCCAAGCTTGGGGCTACAGTAAGAGCCTTAACTAATTCAGCAAATAATAAATGGAAAGTTGTCATTGAATTTTGTAGCAAAACGGTTTTCGACTCCAGAAATGCGCTCACCATTTTAACACTGCTTGTCGAACATCCACCTCCTGACAAACACAAGCGCAAAATACGTAGAAAGATCCGCAACCTCGCTGTTGACGAAACGCTTCAAATTTTCGCATATGAAGTTGGTGCAGCTATCAACAAAGCCAAAAATTCAAAAGCCCCCGGACCTGATGACACTCCATAATAATGCTTAAGCATCTTGACACGCCAGCCATTGAGTACCTAACGTCCACCCTATCGTCGTTAGTAGTTACCGAAATACAGAAGACTGAGAGGGTGATCCCCATATTAAAACCAGGGAAAAAGGCAACTTTAGGTGAATCTTTATCACTGCTATCACCTGTTGCCAAGACGCTTGAAGCGCTACTCTCACCATTGTTTACGATCCATGTCCAGCAGGCCAACCACCAATATGGATTCAGGAGTATGCACAGCACGACAGCCTTGAATGCCATTACATATCAAATCCATAGAAACCTCAACCAACAATGTCCGTGTCACTGAACGATTCTGGTGGCTCTCGACCTGTCAAAAGCTTTTGACACAGTCAGCCACTAACCACTTCTGTCGGACAATAGCTGTTCATCACTCCTTTCACATATCACGAAATGGGTAGCTAACTACTTAGCAGGCAGACAGTACACCGAGTTTGGGGAAAACAAATCCAAGCTTAGGCGAATCAAACAGGGTATCCCTAAGGGAGTTTTATCAACAGCCATGTTCAACATCTACCATGGTGGAATCGTTGGAAAGATTTCGTTTCTACTTACTCGGAAAATATTTCCGGGTAGTCAGCGACTTCAATGCCATCAAAATAACAAAATTGTCTTCTTCATTGAATCACCGAGTTGGAAGATGGGTGTATGATAAGTACCCGTGTTAGGCAAGAAAACGCATTAGAAAATTTTTTTTTATTTATTTCTCAATATAATCTCCTTTCAGCTCGATACATTTAGTCCAGCTATATTCTAACTTTTTCAAGCCATCCAAAAAATATGATTTATCGAACTCCGCAAAATAGGCCTCTGTTGTGTCGATAGCCTCCTCATTCGAGCTGAATTTTTTTCCTGCCATCGATTTCTTCAAGTTTGGAAAGAGGAAAAAGTCACAGGGGGGCCAAAACAGGGGAATATGGTGGGTGAGGCAGCAATTCGTAGCGCAATTCGACCAGTTTTGCTGTGGCGATTGCGGACGAGTGAACAGGTGCGTTGTCATGGTGAAAAGTGAGGCCGTTTTTTTATCAATTCACCATTGAATTGATCCAATAAATCAGCATAGTACTGCCCCGTGATTGTCCTTCCTTTCTCCAAATAGTCGGTGAAGAAGATGCCTTCATCATCATCGTGGCGCGACAGCCCGACGTCGGGCCTTGGCCGCCTGGATCATTGTCCTCCAATTATCTCGGTCACGTGACCGCGTCCTCCAATTTTGGGAGCCCAGCAGCTGCGCGGCGTCCACACCTACTGAGCTCTCCCAACGAGATCTCGGTCGTCCTCGCAGTCTCGCTCCGTCGACTCGTTCTGCATTCATTACTCTCTTAGGCATACGATCATCGTCCATTCTTTGTACATGCCCTGCCCATTGAAGTCGTTGTAGTTTGACGATTTTCGAGACTTGCAGCTCATCGTACATTTCATACAACTCATGGTTGTACCGGATGCGCCATCCATCTCGATCGCAAACAGCCCCGAAAATTCGCCGTAGAACCTTACGTTCGAAAGTGTCTAGCATGTTTTCGGAGGCTTGAGTTAGGGTCCATGCTTCGCAGCCATAGCATAGCACTGGTCGTATAATGGTTTTGTACACGCGGAGCTTCGTGTTTCTGTGCACATGCTTCGATTTCATTATGGGGAGAACCGAGAAAAAAGTCTTATTAGCTAACTGTATCCGTCGCTTGATTTCGTCAGTTTCGTTGGCGTCCCTTGACAGGTTGCAACCCAGGTAGATGAAGTTGTTCACGAACTCGATGTTGAGGTCCCCCACGTTGATGCTCGGTTGTGCAGGTGTCCTTGTCACCGATTGCATCATTATTTTAGTTTTACCCTCGTTAATACGTAATCCAACTTCCTTTGCAGCGGTATCGAGCGTATGCAGAAGTTCTTCTGCGTCAGCCAATCTTCGGGACATGATGTTGATGTCGTCGGCGTACGCTGCTAATTGTGTCGACTTGATGAGCAGCGTCTTGCTGTTGTCCATATTCATGGCCCGAATAACGTATTCCAGTGCTAGGTTGAAGAGCGTCGGTGCCAGTCCATCGCCCTGTTTCAAACCAGTGCGTGTTTCAAATAGATCAGTAAGTCTATTCTGGATCCTGACTTGTGAGACGGAGTTGGTCATCGTCATCTTTGTCAGTCGCACTAATTTTGCTGGTATACCAAATTGCAGCATGATGTTGTACAGTACTCCACGATCGATACTGTCGTATGCCTGCTTGAAGTCGACAAAGATTTGGTATACGTTTACGTTGTATTCCCAGCACCTCTGGAGTATCAGTTTGACTGAGAAGAGCTGATCGGTTGTGGAGCGACCAGGTCTGAAACCGCTTTGATATTCGCCAATGACTCGTTCTGCGTACGGTTTTATTCTATTTTCCAGAATTTTCGTCAAAATTTTATAGGACGTACAAACTAGTGAGATGCCCCTGTAATTCTCACATCGCAATTTATCTCCCTTTTTATGGATTGGACAGATGATGCTTCTGCGCCAATCGTCTGGGATCTCCTCGTTCTCCCATACTCGCAGGAGTAATTGATGTATGGCATCAACTAGACTCGTTCCACCGAATCTTAGCAGTTCAGCTGGGATCTCGTCAGCGCCCGGCGCTTTATTTCGTTTTAGTGACCGCAACGCGAGATCAACTTCCTCTACTGTCGGGGGTTGAATGGGTGGGCCTAGATCAACAATATCATCGAGAGCTTCCTGTGTGGGGATGTTAGATGGTCGGTTTAGAAGCTCTTCAAAATAAGAGGCCCATCGTTTGTTAATACCATCGGTGTCGCTGATGATGTTTCCATCCTTGTCCTTACAAAGGCTAGTCCTGGGTTGGTAGCCGTTCTTAATTGTATTTACTAGTTTGTACGCTTGTCTGGTGTTCCTATTAGCTAAGTTTTCGTTTATGTTCAGCAACTGCTCGTCAAAGTATTTACGTTTCTTACGTCTAATTATTCTATTCGATATTCGCCGTAGCTCGTCATATTTTTCTCTTCTGGCTCTGGTTCCTCGTTGAATCCATTGTCTGTAGGCCTCGTTTTTCGCGTCAAGTGATGATGATGCCTTGCGAATCCCAAAAACGGTGGCCATGACTTTTCCGGCCGATGGAACCGTTTTCGCCTTCTTCGGAGCAGTTTCGCCGGGTGAACTCCACTGTTTTGACTGTTCTTTCGTTTCTGGCGTGTAGTGATGGATCCATGTTTCGTCAACAGTCACGAAACGCCGTAGAAATTCTTTCGGATTGCGCTTAAACATGTCCAAACAGTGCTTCGAAGTTGTCATGCGATTCCGTTTTTGCTCCGCTGTTAGCAAACGCGGCACCCATCTCGCCGATAGCTTTCTCATGCCCAATTTTTCGTGAAGGATATTTTGTATGTGTTCAATTGAGACGTGTACAATGTCAGCAATCTCTCTGACCTTCATCCGACGATCTGCTAACACAATATCATGGATTTTATTGACCATATCCTCCGTAGTCACCTCAATCGGACGGCCTGGGCGCTCTTCATCAAAAACGGATGTTCGGCCACGATTGAATTGATTAAACCAATGTGTAATGAACCATATTCTGGTCTGGTTGTGCTGCTTCCACCGGCAGATCTATGGCAGCACCTGATGAGTAAGGATCTGTCGGTGGTACGAAACCAGAGACCGAGGGTCCTATTACACCTGGACCCCAATACGAGCGCGAGGGCAAGCGAGCCATCTGCCAACCATTCAATCCTTATCGCCTCATTTTTTTTTTATTCTCCATTTTTACCTCCCTTGTTTGTGTTGTCTTCCCCAGGCCTATGAATTTTTGTTAATACGTAAAGGACAGGGGCAACGAGCGGCGAAAACCCCGCCCACATCTCCCGAACTGAGCTACAGCAAGCATAGGCCGCTGCTTAGCTCGTTGAGGGGCCTTTTTCTTCGCCAGATGGCACGGTCGGACCTTCACGGTCATATACTACCTAAGGCTCCGTCCCCACGGGCATCTTCGGATGCCCACCAAACCGTCCGTTACAAATGTCTGATGGTAGTCATCGAAGGTGCATGGTCCTTCTAAACGGCATGCAACTTCACTTTGATTTCCTCACACGTCTTCCCATCCAAAAAACAAATCGAATCGCTGATCGAAATTGCTCTTTCTCCATGATTGCAAATAAACACGAACTTGATGAATTTCAACAGCTGTCAAAAAAACTACTCGATAAATCTGTCTGAAATTTTCACAGTCGTCATTGTAAAGATGGCGCTACATGATGGCATAAACATTTTGCGTCAGTGTTGCCATCAGTCGGTAAACACGGGTACTTATACAGCCCTCATACTTATCTGGACTCCCAACGCTGCTTGAAGCACTCCAGATAATCTCCTACGCAGATGAGTAGCAGATAGTTACCTTGACAAACTTAACACTTTTTTGTCAACAAGATCCTATTGATTTCAACGCTAAAATCTTTAGCGGCGCTATTTATCTTTTGGACCAAGGAGGTAAAATTGCATTTCTATGTATCGGTAGGCAACCAACCTTTCCCCTACAGTAAACCACACAAATTATGTTACCTTGGATAGTAGGACACATGATGAACGGTATGCAATAAAGTTCTCAAAGCGCTCGCCAGTAGTTCTAGGGGAATGAACGAGGAAACCCTGCTGGTAACATACAAAGCTATAGGAAAACCGCTGTCTAAATATGCAGCTTCCACATGGACCATGAAACTGGAAAACACTGGAAAAACATACAGTCCTGTCAAAATGCTGTTTTATGCACAGTGACAGGCTGTCACCTGATTTCTTCTCAGGATCATTTCCATCAAGAAACAAGTATGCCGCCCATCGAAAGCCACAACTATATCCCCGCCAAGCAGTATCTTGTAGGCTTCTACCACCATGATCACCCTAATAATAATCTCATGGACAAGACGCCGCCACCTCGTAACATCAGACATAGCCGGAGGGACCTCAAAAGAGAAATCCAGAGATAAAGGGAACCATTCGGTGACACTACGCTTGTAGGTAGTGTCGCCGAATGGTGCTATCGCTACGATTCATAAGAGGAGGTACAAAGATCGATAACGGGACTCAATCCCAACAAAGTACACCAAGATCTAGCGAGAACAGACTGAATATATCCACAAGAACCACGCTGCCGCAACTAATATCTAGTTGGTGCTCTCGACTAAATTCGTACCTGTCCCGCATCGACCACGATAATCCCAATGTCCGACATGCACAATTCACTTTTCTACTATTACTTTTTTTCTACTTTTCACTACTTCTCTCAATTTTCCAAAATTTCGAACCAGCGTAGGTTCCTTGTGTGATCCTGAGCGGATCGGGGATAACGGTATATTCTGTTGTGTTCAAACCAGAGTTACTCGACTAAGTATTTTCAAAGATCGCTCCTCCAGACAAATTTGGCACGTAGCTTCCTTGGGTGAAATTTGGTAATGCTGCAACCGATGCGTCGCTTGAGACCAGCGTTCAGTTTTGTTTTTATTCCTACAACTGATAGGTTAAGTTTCCTCGACTTTCTACGGCAACCGGATTAAAGCGATAATCACACCGACGCGAAAAAAAAGTCGCACGGCGAATCCGCGGCCGAAATTTCCGTCACCCACACTGCACCGCGATTTTTTTTTGCGTCGCTTGTTTGTTCACTTGAAACAGCACCGAATCCGCTAAGAAAAACACATTTCTACGGCAAGAGATTGATTATGTGAAAAAATAACATGTTTCTTAAAATAAAGCTACTGTTAGAAAAATAGTTCCGTCCTAATATGTACAAGTTAGGACCTTCGCAATTTGGTCAGATCGGCATCAACTCGACGCGACGGCGACTAGTAATCGGAGCAATATCGACTTCCAATCTACATAAATAAATGGAGGTGTGGGTTGACTCGAAAGTTGAAGCGACCGCCATTTATGGCGTTGCAATAATTTGGCTGAGGTAAACATTTATAATATTTTGAGGCATAATAATAATGTCACCGCCTTTTCCGTGCGCGGTGGCTGTATAATCCAGGTCACTGCTCTACGATGCTACATCTAGAGAGACAAAGGTTCAATCATCTGTGCGTTAACATCACATAACATCAATTTGACGGCGCGGACGGGATGTGTATGCCAACAACTTGCACTATCCGAAATCTTCTATATGCTAACGAAATGTCAGCTATGCCTCGGATAAGGACTGACTTACTGGTTACGACTATCGACAAAGTTGATTTCTGGAATGTTCGTACTTTACTGGACAGTGGATCAGAAGGTCCCCAGAACGCACGATTTCTTCAATTAGAGAGCGGATTTCAGCGGTATAAATAAAACATTTAAAGAATTAGTGAGATAAGATGGTGGAACCGCGGAGAATTTATCTCTCCAACGGGTAGCACTGTGAAGCTGTGAGTTCCTTGGCCACGACTGAGCGACTTGCGTTTGCGAATGTAAAAAAAAACTATCATAACGGAGCAAAACCACAGCCTGCATTCGACGATCCCCAAAACTTTAAAATACACACGAATAATGCTCCGTTATGATAGTTCTTTACACAGTCGCAAATGCAAGTCGGTCAGTCGCGGCTTTTTAACTCACACCTTAATGTCGTACTCCAGTGAAGCTACCGGCAATGGTCGAGAGTCAGGTGTAGGGCTTCTTTTAACCAGAGCCGCATGAAGCTGTCTCTTACCCTGAGTTCCGGTCTCCGGCAGAATCATGACTACCGTTCCGGATCAAACATCACAATTCTAGTGTTACGCTCCAACTGAACCCGACAATGTCGTGGCGAAACGTTCCTTCTGCGAACAACTTAATGCCGTCCAGGGCAGAAGACCTAAAAGTGACAAAAGTGGTTATGAGAGATTTGAATGCTAAAGCGGGTGCTGATAACGATGGACTCAGGCATATGATAAGGAGACACGGTGACCGTAACGACAACGGTGAGAGTAGAGCACAGAAAGAGAGATAGAAGGAAACGAAAAAGAGCGAGAGAAATGAAGTAATTCGGCACAAGTGAGGAAGTAGGAAGGGGGATGGAAATTTGACATCTATTTTGCTTCTATATGTACCGGGCGGGTGTTCCGCGGCAGAGAGACAAAATGGAATGTTATTGTTCACAAAGGAGAAGTAGGAGAGGGGATGACATCTCTTGTGCTTCTATATAGACTGCGCGGGTGTTGTGCAGTGAACGGCGTGTGTCTCTCTGTTTACTTTTTACTAGTTCGTATGTGGTGGAATTATGTCCGGAATTTTGTGTACAGTAAATGGGGGTTTCATCTCCTTCTATATAGCTCTGTGGAGTAGAGCTAAGCAACTATCACCGTCTCTTCATCGTTGGGACCATGTTTTAGTAAAGGACTGCCGCAAAACATCATCGAGCTCCTTTTTGTCAGAATGATCGTAGCCAGCGTAGTATGCGACACAATAAAAGAGAGCTATCAACTCTTTTGTAGCCTCGGCAGAAGGAGCAGCAAGAAGCAATAACCTAGACGCCGTATACGGTCATCAAGGAGTTTGAAGGTGGTCGTAACTCTAACCAACATCCGGTGAAGGTCAGTGATGGAAAGCTACTTATGTCAAATGATAATGAGATCTGGCGCCACGGTCTTGAACCGTGTAACTTCTGGTGAAGTACCCCCTCATTTGAGGTAAGTCCGTCGGACTCAACGGCATTCGTACCGAACTTTCATCAAGCATAGCTGTCGAGTTGCTGCCCCCACATGTTGATAAAGCGTGGGACACAGAGACCTTTCCCACTGAGTGGAAGGAAGGCTTGATCATCAATTTTCCAAAAAAGGCAGAATTATCGACTGCAATATTAGGAGAGGCATTTGCGTTGCCGATGAAAATAAGAAAAAATATTCTGGAAAGATTAAAGGAGCACTTAGAATGCACATTTGGCATGCTTTCCAAAATCTCGCAGAGCAGTTATCTCAGTATTAAGGCAAAGCAGGCCTTTTCCGCTCCCTAGTACTTGTTGTTCTGTTGTATGGGAGCAGCTTATTGGAAGTTTATATATGTGTTGCCGGCCAGCTGAAGAGTTTTCCTTTCTCTTGTCGTATTTTAAGGTCTGAAACAATTTCAAATGAAGAGCTGTGTCGGCGTACGGGTCAAATATCAATCGATGAGCTGATACGCAGACGAAAAAAGCAGTTGATAGGTCACACATTGTGGAAGGGTGATAACTGCATCACAGGACATGTCATGAAATGGGACTATATTCCCAATAAAGGCTGACCAAGGGGGTGTCCTGGAAACGCATGGCGTCGACCTGTACCAGAAGAGTTCGTTGTTGGGTTAGTCGTGGAGGCAGAAGCATCCCATTGCCCAGAACACAGTACGATGGCGCGCAAAAGCAAGACAAAGTAAATATGTATGAGATTTACGACATATCGGCGACTTGTGTTCCGACATTATCTAGATGGCCTTGGCAAAATTTTTGTTTTGAGCATCACTCGAAATAGCCACGTGCGCGCGGATTTATCGTCGCATGTTTGCGTGAATTCTCCGATTTCCTTTGATATTGCGAAAATCGAAGAATTGTAATGAAAATATGTTAATTTTCGAGACTACTAGTCGCGGCAGTTTCCAAATTTTTTTTCCTGATGTCAATGTCCACCTCGGACGACCTTTGCGAACGATTTCAGATTTCATGGTGAATTCTAAATGAGCTACAAATTAGCATAATGAAAGCGCCGAAGTAGCCAAATAATCAGGGTTTCAACATTTACGTTCTCCGCCGCTTGCGTTGTACTGAAAATAATGAAATGAATCACAAAAATGGGGCTGTATGTATACAAAAGGAACAACAATTGCCGCTACCACCCCCGCGCACAGAAAACGTGCTGCAGTCCGGATGACATTTGCGAGGAATTAGCACGCGGACAAGATAAATGACAAATAAATGGGTAGTCCGCGAATATTTCACTCACCAGACGGCGCGCCGCATTGATTCTGGTTCGCATCTCTGTTTGCGTCACTCGCGCCCACAGTGTGGTTGAGCTTCGTACTAGCCGACGGTTTGAGCACAATGTACTTCGACTTTAACGTGTCAAGGACCGATTGACTATAGTTGTTCACTTCTTCGTACTCGATTTTGGTGAGAAGAACACGCTTGGCCGAAGCCACCAATTTGTTTTGCAATGCATGCGAATCATCGCTGGAGCCGGAGCAGCCACCATTTGTTGCAGACGTTGCGAGCGAGTCGCGAATTGCGGCTGTGACGGCCGCCGACTCGCACACCACCGACACGGGCATATCCGACTGACACTCACTGACCGGAGACGGCGACGAGGAAGCGAACGTTTTTTTCAACGGGCCCGGAAACGCTGTCTAAGGCCTTTCGCGCGTGTCCTTTGATTTGTCTCACTTATGGGATGAACGAACTAGCGAAACAACATATTCACGCGCCCGAAATTTATCTATTTACGGCGAGAAATGACAGTGAAATGTCCACACTTTTTCCTCCGACCACATGTACTTGGAGTAAGAGACCGAATAAATGCACGCACACACACGAGTGCATTTCGAAGCCGCTGTAGAATAGCGGGTGAGTTCGAAAATGGTAGCAAGCGGCGAATGGTGTCCGAATTGTGGTGCCATAAAGGAATGTCAGATGTGACATGTCCTTGTTTTTATCAATGAAAATAATTTTGTAAATGGATTCTGTCGTGTGTATGGGAAAAGAGAAGGTGTGTGTCATTTATTTTCTGAGAGAATGGGAAATTCAACAATAATTTTCTTTCAGCGGTATACAGCGCTTTCTAATGCGTCTTGGATTAATGGCATCAAAGATAGAAACCGGAAGTTTATTAAAATAACAGTACTTTCGCACCAAGGGTAAATAATTAGTCCGAAACTGACAAGATGCGTACAAAATTTGTTACATTTCTAATTGACTAATCTGCCAGGTTAAGCGCCGATTTCTCATATCCGGTTAGCGTTTGTCCCATCGATAACGCTAACCGCAGCCTATTCTCCTGAGCTCCAGCTGCTAAATTTCTGCCAGCTATGCACATCCAAATAAGAGCAATAAAACTGCCTATAAAGAACAGAGTTCTGGAAATTCATTCGTTGGAAGAGGATTTTGATCAAATTTAGCCGTAAATTGATGCTGAGAGTAAGTATTAATTAAACGTTTTCATTTAATAAACTCCTTAATTTGGGCCCGACTTATTTCTTCGTCGTAATCCATAAAAATTTTTATATTGATTATTGGCCCGTCCCATATAAAAAATATAATGGACGTGAATATAGCGGATGCATGCTGTACGTGTGTTCGTTCGTTCGTTTGTTCGTTTTTCGTTTGTTCGCTTGTGTGTTTGTTTCTTGCACTTCCCGTATTCTGATCTTATCCAAATTTGGTATGTAGATTCCTTGTGCCTCCCTGAGCACAAATCGGGGCCGCAGTTTTGATCATCGGCTGGACTAACGGTAGAGGCCATTTTAAACAATATATGTAGATTAAATTGGATATACATAGTCCAAAGGAGAAAATTTTACTCTATGTTAAGTCAATTTGATAGGCTAGTTAGAATAGTTTTAAGGAGTTGTTGTAATGATTTTTTTTATTTTGAAATTTTATTAATTTTTTGTTTAATTCACTAAAGAAGTAGCTTCCATCTTACTTTCCTAAAATAAAACCTCTTCGTGTAATCATCCGAGTGTCAATTTCATTTCCCTTTAAGGCAAAGTTCAAGTCAATTTGTTCCATCTCCAGACCACGTTTTTTTCATTTAATATGTAATATTCGCAAATTTTCAAATCTAAGTACTTAACATTTATTTATCATCATTCGAAAGCTATCACATTAGGACAAGTTTTGTAGATTTGGCAGACATCTCAGTTCAAAGTACCGTAATGAAATATAGGTTTGATTTTTCCGTGAAAAGTTGATTTTGAATTTTTTTAAAAATTGGGCTGATGGAGCTCGCGGTGGTATTCGTGTAGGTGGCGAGCCGAGAGATCTTGGTCCACTCCATTTGCTCTAGACGTGATGTCCGGTGAGGTGATGAGGTCCTTTCATTGGCCCCTGTATATTCTGAGAGTGTTCGTTCCGATGATGCCCTGTGACTTTCTTCGCCATCGGTTGAATATCCTCGGTTTGAATGAACGTAGGGCGGATCCGGTGTTAAACGACCATGGGTTGCTACGTAGTGACCGCTCTTGACCCTGAAGGGATAATGGATAATATTAAAATTGTATCAATACTGGATTAGTTGAAAATAAACTATTACTTTTTACTCGTCGTTCATGCATTTTTTCAAAACTGAAACGGTTGTATATCGGAAGTTACGATGAAGAGAGGGGGAGAGAGAGAGAGAGAAAGAGAGAGAGCAGCGATGGACGTGCCATTTTATAAAATTTTTACGTAGTTTCAGAAAATAGGGTCAATTTTAGACTTCAATAACTCAGAGGCTGGCAAATTAGAGTTTTCCTCAGAAAAGCTGGCTTTTTGACAAGGACAACAAAAAATGCGATAACTCTGTAACGGTAAAAGATAGAGGGACCATTTGGGCGGCGTTGTTCCTCTAACAGAGTGTAGAATATACCCCTATGGTGATCTCATCGCGGGCAGACATGTATATATTGGGTTGTGGAAAAAGTTATGCGGGTTTTTCCACCAAAAATAAGACAAACATTTTTTTTGTTGTTCAAAATGCATTTAATCAACCGGATATTGTCCGTTCATTTCAACAACCTTCTGCCAACGTTCTGGCAAAAGCATGATGCCACGTTCATAAAAGCGCTGTGGCTTATTGCGGAAAAACTCATCAAGGTCATATTTAATGGCTTCCACAGATTCGAAGCGGTTTCCATACAAATGATTCTGAAGAGACCGGAAAAGGTGGTAATCCGACGGCGCAAGATCCGGTAAGTAAGGCGGGTGTTGCATTACTTCCCAGTCGAAGCTCTGTAGTTTTTGTTTCATTTCCACAGAAGTATAGGGTCTGGCGTTGTCATCATGAAAAACGACTCCCCTTCTGTTAGTCAATTCCGGACGTTTTTCGGCTATTGCTCGTTGCAGCTTTTCCAGATGAGTGCACTACTTGCTCGAATTAATAGTTGGACCGCGTGGAAGAAGTTCGTAGTAGACCACACTCTTGTAACCCCACCAAATGCTAAGCCACACTTTTTCCGCGTTTGCAACAGTTGTGGATGACAGTGACGTGCACTTCATACAAGCGAGTCAAGCGCCGCTTGACTTAACAATTGTAGAAATGTATCTCAACATTTCATTCAAACTATACATGCATTTATACATTTACACAGTACTCTCTTTTTATACAAGACATAACATAAACATTTAAAACAATACGATGCACATACATAACGCATTTCTCTTCTTCAACGCAATTCGCATTCATTTTTACCCCTATCTGCTTGCGAGCTACAGCGTATCAAAGCCAACCGGGTTGTTAAGATGTTTCTGTTGGGGAACAGACCGGTTTGTTCTCCTCCACTTCAATTCACCCTCATTCTCAGCTATCTGTATGTGAGATGAGCTATTTGAATTCGCTCGGTACAACGCATCAAAGCCAACTAGTTGGTTGGGGAACAGAGCTGTTTGTTGCGAAACAAAATTTCTCAATCGGTCTAGACTGCTGGAATCGGTCAATACTATTTTCTTATGTTGGTTTAAAATGCATTTTCGATTTAATAGGTAATATGAAAGCGCTATATTTTCAGCTTGTATGATGAATCAGCAACAACTGTCTGAAACATGTAGCCTGATTCTTTATACATGAAGAAAGATGATGGAGGATATAAGCATGTGAAAAAAATGTATCTATGATGTGTATATTGCGAAGTCTTCCTATTTATTTGGAAAAGGTGAATTTTTCATTACCCTTTTTTTTCGAATACTACACATGATATTATTTTATTATTCCTTTCGCAAATTATCATATGAAGATTTAATTGAACTTTCTTTTGATCAAAGATTACAAAAATGATAATTGTTTACATCTTTCCTTGCCTGAGAAAAAATATTCCAATAATTAATTTGTATTTCGACGTACATTAATGTTAGGAAAATAATTGTTAATCAAAAGGGAGCTAATTGGTGGCTAATTGGTAGCAATGGTGAAGAATTTACAGTTGGCTAAACTTTATAGTTTTCATTTAAATAATAGTCCAGGTTTTAGACCCGATATAAGAATTGAGGTAGGGAGAAAAAAAGGACCAAAAACGGTAAAACTTTAACTTTTCACGAGAGCTATTTTTGTGACGTCGATCGCAAATTCCTATTTATCATGGAGACTTTTAATATCTTTATTGACAACAGGGTTAAAGAGGGGTTTCTATTGTATGGTAAACCATCCAAAAACTGTTTTATGGTGTTTGTAGGATGTATAAAAAGTAAGTGTTAGCGTTTTTTTTACTGTATGGGAGTATAAAGTGCATAGGAATGTGCCCGACCGCGTGGGTTTTTTTTTACTTTAAAGTATTTTTACCCTAATTTTAATTGCCCACAACTCAGAAATTGCTCAAGCCAATATTATTAATTTTTTAAGTTTTCCAACTTTAAATTCCCCTTCCAAAATTCAAAGAGTTCAAACTCTGGTCAGGGAGAAATATCCATTGTTAAAATTTGTCCCGTGTTTCATCTATCTCCCGTATTTGCTAGCATTTTTCTTAAAACAAACATTTTGCAAAGTAGAGAGTTAATATTGCTTATGCAAACAGTGCTCTGGTTAAAAACTGGTTTGAAATTGATTTTACACGGTAGTTGTTTGATGAAATATATTTATTCATCCAATAAAGGGGATGCACTGAGTTTGGGCCGAAAACTAATTTAGGAGTTTTTTTTTGGGGGAAATTATCGTTTTACTTTCAAAAATTCACAAAAGATGTCCAAATGTAAAAAAATAGCACTTTTATAGCCCCCATATACGATGCAATCCGTCGTCAGATCGATCTGACGATGGATCGCCACAAAATATCTGACGATCTCCGCTGCACATACACGGTACGATTTTCGTGCGATGCGATAACGGATGACAATTCAAAAAATATAGGTTATGTTTCACTCCCAATATAACCAAAATTGATTTTCGTTAACTATTTGGATTTGTGAGGCATTTTCGTATACTACATATTTGATATTTGTATTACAGATCCATTAAAATCACCAGAATCGGTCAAATTTCACAATTGAATAATTTGATAATTTGACATTTATTTGCGATAATCACATACACCGTCCAATCGATCGTCAGACCGACGGATTGCAGTAAAATCGCACCAAAAAATCGGCAGATAAAATTTGATCGTCAGATCGGTGAAATCGTCAACGATAGTCACATACACGGTGCAATCGATCTGACGATCAAAATATCGTCAGATCGATCTAACGATGGATTGGATCGTATATGGGGGCTAATAGAGCTTTGTACTTTTCAAAAATTTTCTAGCGCTTGACCAGATTAAAAAGTCACTGCACGTCACTTGTGGATGATTCTCCGGGCGAGCACCACGATTTTTTTCGCTTGATGTTCTTGTAAACAACCCATTTCTCATTCCCCGTTACAATCTTCTTCAAAAATGGTTTCAACGAATGTCATTTCAGTAGAGGTTTGCAGGTCGAAATTCGGTTTAACATGGGCAACTCATGGGGTACCCACACATCGGATTTTTTTACGACTCCAAGCTGCTTTTAGTCGTTCTCGTTCCGCGACGGTTGAATGATCAATGTTGAGCCTTTCTGCGATCTCGCAAGTTGTCATATGCCGATCGGTTTTGATGAGGTCCAAGATTACATCGTTTTCAACGGCAACAGGGCGAGCAAAGCGGGGAGAGTCGTTTAAATCTGTATTTCCGGAACGGAAGCGAGAAAACCACCTCACTATCGGTTTCCTCGCCGTTCACAGCGCATATCTCTCGTTTGGCGCCCGTCGCCTTTTTCACACACCTTTGTTGTAAAAGAACAAAAAATATAGGTCTAATATGGACCTTTCTCTCTTCCATTTAATCACTTTTTTTTTTACCTATAAAACAAATTAGATTCAATTAAAATTTTGCTGAAGTTTACGTATACTCAATAACCTTTTAACTTGCGGATAACGATTCAAGATATAAATAGTACATACAGTGTTGCCATGCATATGAAAATTTTTGATGCAAAAAAAAAATGCGGAACTTTTTCCACAACCCAATATAATTTCGTCATAGATCACAGATGGCGAAGTCAGTCGTAGCATACTTTTTTTTGCAGAAGAAACACTACATTTGTTGCTGCGTCCAGGGTTTGAAACTTTGCGATTATCCACAAATTCAGATTGATATAAATCAGGAATAGGTGAATGAATTTGAATTGCTGAATAATTGTAACGTTTCAAATCCTGAAGGCAGCCAATAATAAAAAAACACGTTCCTTTTTAGTATATTCTAAATATTTATTTACACTTTATTAGCTTTTTTTTGTTGAATCTAGTCCACGACTAGATCATTTGTATACTCGTAATTTACATATACTTGTATATAAAAATATTTGTGTTAACATAGCGCTTATAATTAATACTTTAATTACACACGGAATATTTATACTCATTCGTTAGGATTATTGTTAATTCGACTCGGATTATTTGCTGATTTTCTACATTGCTTCAATATTTTCATAGTGTTCGTTATTTCGGTTTTTAGATATGACCGGTGTGTCACAGTATTTTGACTCAATATCTATTACTTTCCCGATCCGAATATTTTCCACTCATTTTACTCACTGAATATCGATCGGAGTATCCATCATATTTATCCGCTTTGTAATTGATTTCTTGAGGCGTGTAACCGATATTCTTCTGCCAGTGTTTCGTCCAGTAAAGATCCTCGTTACGTACTTGTGATGGTGTCCTAACATCTCGACTGACATACACGCAATACACCATACTTCCGATAAGCGTTAGGAAGCCAAATATCAAAAAGATGATTCCGAGAATCCTGAAAAACGGCACAGTAATGATTAATTGGGGAAAATTATTTGTTAAGATTATATTCCTCAGACTTACCAAACAAAGAGTGGCTCGAAAAATTGAATGACAATTACAAAACCGAGCGTAACTAGGATTAAACCTAAATTAAGTAAAAGCATTAGACAGCATACACCTTTCACATGCGGACAGAAAGGATTTGGAGCTGACATCGCTTCAACTTTGGCACCTCGTAATCTTTGTGATCGATTGCTTCGACCCGTTTTTGCTGATGATGCGACGGAGTAAATACTTCGTGGTCCACCGCGTAATTGAGACCGATGAGCACTATATCGGCTGACAGACGGAACAATTAATTTGTATTATACTCTCGTATAGAGTTGTATAAAGGATTAGCTCACCTAATTTCCGATGGCGCTTTGTAAGCGGCACTTGTGACATAAATATCGCTTGTATTATCCCCACCATGATCATAGCTGAGGGCTGATGGAGCTCGCGGTGGTATTCGTGTAGGTGGCGAGCCGAGAGATCTTGGTCCACCATTGTCCACTCCATTTGCTCTAGACTTTCGTGATGTCCGGTGAGGTGATGAGGTCCTTTCATTGGCCACTGTATATTCTGAGAGTGTTCGTTCCGATGGTGCCCTGTGACTTTCTTCGCCATCGGTTGAATATCCTCGATTTGAATGAACGTAGGGCGGATCCGGTGTTAAACGACCATGGGTTGCTACGTAGTGACCGCTCTTGACTCTGAGGGGATAATGGATAATATTAAAATTGTAGCAATCCTGGATTAGTTGAAAATAGACTATTACTTTTTTACTCGTCGTTCATGCATTTTTGGGCGTTTTTATCTAAACTCGATTGATTTATATTGTAAATTCCAGTAATGCTATCAACGATTTTAGCTCGTTGATGACTATATGTATTGGCACAATGATGAATCAAATTTAATGGTAGAATACGCCTTCCTTTATACGGAATGTCCTTGAATAGGATTACAAAACTCCATGTCGTCTGAAATTGTAAAGAGAAAGAAAATTATAAGACACAAAATGAAATTTTAATAGTATTACTATCGGAGTCTTAAATTAGGTGTAGTATTGACGCCTATTACGGAGGCTAACTGAGGTTACTATATAAATGAATGTATTTTAACATACTCGTATTTTTTGTAAAAGTTTTATAAGGGAATACAATTCAAATATCGTAATCAATACTACTGGAAATTTCTTCCTTTAAAGAGTCCAAGGTGATACACAAGATATGATAACAACGTTCTTTCCAATAAGGTTTAACAATTACGTTAAAAACACGATTATGGACCATACACAACACAACCGAGTTTAGAATCGAAGTTTGACAATTTTCGGAAATGTCAAAAATTGCGCTGAGCCAGAGAAGCGAGAAAATTTTATGGTGACGCGCGAAAGCGCTTAGTCTCAGCGCTTAGCTCAGTGCAAGCGTTTCTACGACAAACTACCATGCAGCACTAATCGCTTCTTACAAGGAAACATCCCCAGGTGTACCCCTCCGATTTTCTTGAAATTTGGATATGTTGTAGAGTAAACAAATCTAAGGATCCCGTATTTTTTCTTAGCTGCTGGTAAGCGGTTTTAAGGGGTGTTTTCACCCCCTAAAAATATGGGTTTTTTGGGGAAAACTGATAATTTATGTAGATACAATAATCAGAATTGAACGGAATTGCTGAAAAATTGTTTCTATCGATGGGAAAATAAAAATGAATAAAAAAAATTTTGGGGTTGAAAATTTTTAAGGGGTGAACCACCCCCGCAAAAGTTAGTTTTCAACGCCAAAAATCGAGTAATGACCCGTTTTTATCTTGAAATAGTGCAAATAGTAGATAATTAAGATACAAAAATACGTATTTTTTGTTTTAGCGAAAAAAAAAAAATTTTAGGGGTAAACTACCCCTTCAAGTTTATATCCCGAATTTATTTACCAAAGCCGAAAATTATCGTCGTTGAAGTGAAAATAGCACCGATATAGTATATTTGATTTCTTTATATTGCCCACTGTTGTTCAGAATATACCCCAGTTCTATTCAGGGTGAACCACCCCTCTCTAACGTATACAGGGTGTACCATCCGGAAAGTTTTTTCCTCATAACTTTTTAGGATCAAGGTTTGAAGAAAACTGACTTAAATAAAAGTTGTCGGGAAGAAAGAGGGCTATCGAATGTTGACCTTACATTTGATCTTCAAGGTCATTTTCAAGGTCATTTGAAGGTCAACTTCCGTTTTTTATATGGGAACCCCTATTTTTGACCGCAGATTCTGAAAAAATTAAAAATTTTACGTTAGAGGTAAAATTGGCCCTAGGGGACATCTGAAGGTCAGATGGCTCTCTCGAACTTTTCAGGCTGCGGTATCTCGTTATGATGCGGATGGCGAGATATGAGCAAAATTAATTACATACAAAATGTTGAGGTCATCTGGGGCCACAACGTGGTGACCCTGGATTTCACTTTGAAGGTCATTTGAAGGTCTATTTGTGTTTTGTGACTAGAACTCTCAATAGTTTGTATATCCTATTTCATTTTTACCCCTTTAATTGCGAGATCTTGTACACTACATCACACTAATTAAATTTATATAGAACGTATCAAAAATATGTAAAAATATTTAAACGAAGTTATACATATGATAGCTGGGTTTTTTTCGTACAGAGCAGAGTAGAGCAGGTTAAGCGATGGAAAAAACGATCGAGAACAACTTAGCGTAGCCAGCACGAAAACGGGGCATGTCTTTGCTTGGCTTTGCTTGGCGTGGCTTGGGAGTGTGTCTTGGTTTAGCTAGAATTCAAATGACAACTCAAATTTCAAGAGAAAACTTAAATTCCGGACACATTTCCTTTAGGCAGCAAAATTATTTTGCATGATTACCATTCCAAATAATTACACAAAACGAGCATTTTACTGACATGAAATGAACTATAAATGCTTCCCAAACTGTTACTGCTTTAAAGCTTTCACCTCCTGCGCCGCGTACATTTCAAATGTGGAACTATTAACAGAGTAGAAATCCTGAACTAACTTTCTATCGAGAGCAGCTCAGATCAAATTGTTAGTGTAATTGTGTGTTGTTATCCTACTCTGCTCTATATATGTAGATCTTGAAAAAAAACGCGCCTATTATTTTCCTGAAATAAATATTCATTTATCATTTTTATCATAATACGTATAATCCATGAATTCAATTTGTAAGAAGGTACATTAAAAATATGGTAAATGTATATGCAATGATATAATATGATTTATTGAATAAATTTCATTATGTATTGAAAAAATGTTATTATGTACTTAAGGGGTTACACCACTGTAGAATTTTTTGATAATCGACCTCAATCCTCAATCCACGTAACATAGTGGAGCACATGATAAGATCTGAATCCAATTGGGAGGCCGTGACTCGCACAATATGCGACATACATAGAGAACTGAGGAAAGAGGAGCAAATACGCAAAAGGACGCGACGGATTAACGGCTAATTAGCCAAAACCAGCCCTGCGACGTAATACCGAGAGGTAGTTCCGTAGGGAGAATGGTGGAGGAAGAGGGTTGAAGGTTTTACTGGGTAAGTAGTCGCACACTGACGATGAAAGTCCCATGTCGCTGCCGTGCAATTGTCACTAGTTGCCGGCAGTGTCTCCTGAACAATGAGATTTCCCCCCTCTATAATAAAAAAAAAAAACCTGTATACGTTAGAGAGGGGTGGTTCACCCTGAATAGAACTGGGGTATATTCTGAACAACAGTGGGCAATATAAAGAAATCAAATATACTATATCGGTGCTATTTTCACTTCAACAACGATAATTTTCGGCTTTGGTAAATAAATTCGGGATATAAACTTGAAGGGGTAGTTTACCCCTAAAATTTTTTTTTTTCGCTAAAACAAAAAATACGTATTTTTGTATCTTAATTATCTACTATTTGCACTATTTCAAGATAAAAACGGGTCAATACTCGATTTTTGGCGTTGAAAACTAACTTTTGCGGGGGTGGTTCACCCCTTAAAAATTTTCAACCCCAAAATTTTTTTTATTCATTTTTAATTTCCCATCGATAGAAACAATTTTTCAGCAATTCCGTTCAATTCTGATTATTGTATCTATTTTACATAAATTATCAGTTTTCCCCAAAAAACCCATATTTTTAGGGGGTGAAAACACCCCTTAAAACCGCTTACCAGCAGCTAAGAAAAAATACGGGATCCTTAGATTTGTTTACTCTACAACATATCCAAATTTCAAGAAAATCGGAGGGGTACACCTGGGGATGTTTCCTTGTTAGTGCTGACCCACCGATGACGTTTTATGAACGCAGCCATTCACTAGATTGTGATGGTGTGTGGATCAGCAAAACGCTCAACCGAGTTATTCACCCCAAATGGGTGGTACTCATTTACCAGCTGAGTGGGCTCATAGTCCAGCACGTAAATCGCTTTTTTTTTATCGAAGACTACCGCATGCTGTAGGAATCGGACTTGGGTCCAGTGCATAGAAGGCGAACTTGCTAACCGTTGCATCATCCGGACTACTGTTTTATATCTATCCTTTGTTCGTATTTTGCCTGTTAGTTAGGTACGTGATCTTTCCTAATGTAGTAATGAAATGACAGAGGCAAGGAAAATCGAGCACATATCCAATACTGAGCTTCATCAAGCACGTGTCGCTGCTCAACCGAAATTGTGTGGCTTCGTTGCGCCGCCCACCATTTACGGTCATTTTCAGTTCCCGCATACACCTCGGGTGGCGTTATCACCGTGAATTAATGATAAACAAAATATCCGATCAAATGTATGAAATGTATGTATGTATGTATTATGATCAAATATGACTTAGAAAACAGGTGTGTATATAAAATGGTCATTACGGCCTGTACTTTTTGTTCATGCGGTAACTTCGGTAAGCGATTATGTTTTACATAAATACGCATAAAAAATTTCCATATCATAATATTCCTAAATAATAAATGGATGTTTCGCGAATATTAGGAGAATTATCTCTATTGCATTTAGAGAGAATTTTTAAAATTCCTTAATTGCGACATTTCCGCTTTAGGTAGTCCATTTCCGCTTTAGGTGGTAAGAACCTAGAAGCCACGCGGGGGTATTTGTAAGTCCTACAGCGGAAATTTCTTGAGTTTTGTGGAAATTCTCTCTAATCAAATAGAGAGAATTCTTCTAATTTATTTGAAAAATGAGTGTTCCTAGGAAGCTGAGATTATACCGCCAGAATGGGCGAAGTGCCAACACCACAGGTAGAGCAACGCGAAGTCACAGAGTGATATGAGACGGCAAGGAGGAAGAAGAAGAGTCTCCCTAAAATCTCTCACTTAATTATTTGTTAAATTTTCACTGTAATTTCACGGGATTCTCAGTTTCCAATTGATAACGAACCTGTGCGACTAACGAACCATATTTCCAAACTAATGGAATATATAAATATATGAAAAGTGTTCTACCCAGTGTACTTCTGGTAGCTGCAAGAAAATTTAAAAATTTTCCAACTATTAAAATAGTTGCAAGGTGAAAACCTTCTAAATTTCCTACGTACTTTCGCTCAAGTGCAGTGAAGAGCTGGCTCCTTCTGTTTCGACAGTAATAATGTAATAATAGTTTTCCCTATCCCTTAAAGAATCCTTATGCTGTGACATTCCAAGTCATCGCATCGTAGATATTAAACTAGTTTCAACTTTTTCTGCTGTTCACTTCATTTGCGCAAATGGAAAAGACGAAAGAAATAAAACTGATTTGTCTTTTACGGCTTGTTAATGAGGAAAAAAATCATGAGAGCTGGAAAAGTAGGAGTAAAAAAGAATATTATTATATTGATTTTTTTTTAGTATCTGACTAGTATCAGTACCTCGCAAGAAATATGAGTATTCGATAAGTACTTTTTTTCTACTACTTATTCAACTTATTAAGTTTCAAGTATGCTTTATATTTTGTTTGTTACCTGAGAAGATTGCATTTACTTTTCCTCATTTAAGAATTTTATTGGAAAATTCCCTTGACGTCAATGAGAATCATATATACCAATCGATAGCTTATGGTTCCGTAGTTTTCATATTAATTTGTTTAAGTTCAACTCTGGCCGCAATTAATTAGCAAAAAACTGCCAATTAATTGAGCCTGACCGATTTCACTCATTATTTGGACTAGTTAAAGTTATGTGGACATCCCATCTTTTTTTAGTTTTTCAGAAATTAACATAACGCAAAAGATACTAGGTATAATAGTAAATTCTGGAAATACATAGTTTTTTGTTGTGCTTTAGTTGGGCGGTTCACTAACATTTCAACTTAATTATATGATTAAAGTTGATAAAAAATATACAACCAGTTTTTGTTGTTGTCGGGATCGATGAATTTTCCTTGTGATAGTTGTTGTTTCGCCTCTACTTCGATCCACGAAAATTGAAAGTCTCAAAGTTTGTTGGACCTATATATTTCGGGCTACGTGCCCATCATCATTTCAACTTAACTTAGATACTTGAATTTAATCGAGTTTGTACAACGTACAATTTGTTATTGCTAGTGAAAATCACATACACCACTTTTTCATAGCAAAGATCAACTGATCTACTTTTCAGGAGTAAGGATTGCTTTTAATTGATGCGGGAATCAACGTTGGATATGTCATCACTTGGGGTTCCGCTATTATACGAATTTAAGGTGCTGGGCTTTGGGGGAGGGGTCCAGAAATACATTTTTACTTCTTATTATACCCTTCACGGATGTGATAGGGTATATTAACTTTGTCATGAAGTTTGCAACGCACAGAAGGAAGCATCTCCGACCATATATAAACTATACATATTCTTGATCAGTATGATGAGACGAGTCGATTAAGCTTTGTCCGTCTGTCCGTCTGTCTCTCTGGTTCTATGTAAACTAGTCCTTCAGTTTTAAAGCTATCAAGCTGAAATTTTATACAAATCCTTCTTTCTATTGCAAATATGTCGGGACCAACGGAATCGGACTACTATTGTACATCATGGAGCTGTCATAGGAACGACCGGTTCAAAAATGAGTTTTTGTGAGAAAAACTTTTTTATTTCTAAAGTAATCTTTCTCAATTTTCACACTAATCAATAGAATCTCCAGTCAAATCACATTTCTGAATTTGGTTGGAATTGGACTACTCTATCATATACCTAGCTGTCATAGGAACGACCGTTCCAAAAGTAAGTTTTTGTTAAGAAAACTTTTTTATTTCTGAAGATATCTTTACCAAATTTCATATTATTCCATCATATTGACTGCCAAATTACATCCCTAAATTTGGTTTAAATTGGCTAACTACATATAATTTCATTACTAAATTCAAAGTGGCAAATACACCACATGTCACAACAACACTTCGCGTGTCGGTATCATACCTTCGGCAGTTTTTGTTTTAAACTAAAAAAAAAAAATGATGCAAGTAATCTAAATTATTTTTCAAAGATAGCGATCACACGAGATTTTCTATTTCTGAGCAGAAAATTGATTCTCCTGAAATCTAAAGGTTCCCCTAGGAGCGTTTTTTTAAATATTGATAATTGTGCTAGAAAAGAAGTTTGAATGAAATAATATAATAGATAAACATAAAATGATTTGAGTATTTTAAGATTAGAGTTTTTATTAGTATTATATTATTTGATTTGACAACTAAATTAAATTATTCTGGATATTCCCCATAATTTCCGGTGGACTAAGATCGTTTACTGGTACCTCATCACTTTCAAGAGTTATTCGAAGGGAAAGGAAAAACGCATGTTTTTCTGGTTGAATGTAGTCCAGAAGATCAATTATGTCCCTTTTCTTTTCTTCGGTAACCTGTCTGTCTCCTGGATATAGCACATCTTGTTGAGTGTTGACAAATGTTGTTCGTAGTAGAACCGAGAATGGTGTATTATCATCCAACGAGTCTATTTCCTTTTCAATTATGATCCATTGGATCTTTAGCCAATTAACAGAGTCATTGTTTCCTTATTTTTGCAACGTGTTATAGTCATTTGCCCTAACCCCTAGTGGGGCATAGGGCGTCAATTATTCCATTTGGCTTACACCCCAGGTGACGAGTAAAAATCGAGGGAAAAAATAAAGAAACTTTCTAACTTAGCGCGATTTGTTGGTTGGTACTAGGAGTATATTATTATCCTAAAAGTTCGCGCGTGTAGGGTGTGAGCTCGCGCGGGGAGGGGGGTTAAAGGGGACTGTTTTTTGGTTTTCCACTTTTATCTCCGTAACTATTCAGTCTACAAAAAATAGTCTGAGAGACAGTTACTTGTCACTTGTTACTTGAAAATCACTTTTTGTCAAATGCTCGTTTGTTCCTACCAAGAGTAAAAATCATGGGTTTTGAGATGTATTTCATATTTATTTCATATTACTTTTAATTTTAATGACTTATCTAAGACTTATCTAAAGAAAAATGATGTAAAATTCCTATATATTGATCAGCATGTATCTTTTCAAGCATTAGTCCTCCGACAAAAATGAATTGGACCTTTTATATAGAAAATGTTGTCTACTTTCTTTTGTTTTACAACGTTTATCGCTGGGAGTGATAGTTACATAGATATTTGCAAAAAACACAAAATACTCCCCTTTAACACCCTCCCACCGCGCGAGCTCACAGCTCTTAGTGCCAACCAGTAAATCGTGCCATTTCTGAATTTTAAGTCTTTTGATGTGGAAAAAAGGACATTTTTGGCAATGAAGTGATATCTAGGCAAGATGGATATCATATGATTGAGGATGTAGAGGCGGATGTATCATATTACACTATGGCTGAAGACACTTTGAGTCCTTTGGTGTGGAAAAAAGGACGTTCTTGACAATGAAGTGATAGGCGAGATGGGTATTATATGACTGAGGGTGCTGAGACGAATGTTCTTGACTACTATTGGAGGTATTTTGAGTCCTTTGGTGTGAAAAAAGGACATTCCTTACAATTAAGTATGGCTGGGGGTGTTGATGGGAATGCATCGGGGCGATAAGGACAACATTTTTCGAAGCAAATCATAAATAACTTGATAGCAAATGAATAAAATTAAAATGCACTTGCATGGGACAGGCCGAAAGTGTCGATGAACATCATCGCTCTTTTTGTGACATTAAACTTATCTCTCTGTTTTACGAGTATCACTTCGTCATTATCCCCAGTTTAGCTTCCAGCCTGTGCTATACAAATTTAGTTAGGCTATTTTCTATTATTAGGGTAGGATATTACCTGTGATTCAGTTTTTACTAGAATATACCTATACTACCGGGTACAGTTTTTGAGTTATTAAAAAAAGTTATTAAAAAAAAAGACGTTGATGTTGCAAAGGTTAAATTACTTTGGTCAATCAAGTTGTTATAACACTGGTTGCTTTAATTAGGGTAGTTCCGATTTTTGATATATTGTTTACTCAATTGCATAGCGCCTCAACTGTTCCATGTGGCCCAGTTGACGTTTTGTTGGCATAAACTGGTTTCGGAGAATGCAGTTGCCAGCATGCACCTCCTGCACATTCATGGCCACGAACGTCGTCGTTGACGGGATATTATATTATATATTGTTTTATATATTATATATTTTTTGAGTTAGTACATTGTTTAAAAATTCGAGTTTTCTATTTCTGTTTATATTGGCGACGTTGAGCTTATAATCAAATTATCTTCAACTTTTACAATCAAGCTTTTCCATTTGGAGCATCCGTTGCAAAGATCTGTGAGCTTGAAAAGTGGTAAAGTGTGATTTTTCTCCGAAGCCTCGAAAACTGTCGTTTTTTTTTACTATCAACTTTGACCACGCTACTGAACCGAATTTAAGCTTTGAATGCATTGAACGCAGAATTCGACGCTCTTTAATTTACTCATGCAAGTTTGTTCGATCCGAGGCACCGTTTATTAAAAAAAGAGCTCAAATTTCTCGGATTTCACCCACTCCTTCTACGACTGTGCAAACTCAGTTTCCATGTATTCAGGAATTAAAACTATGTCCAGATATTTCCCTAATTTTTATTAAAAAAAACCCCAAATTGGCTTAATTTTACTGTCGCGCTCGGTGGCCGTGATCGTTCGGTCACTGCTTTACGATACTAATCTAGAGCTTGGAGATCAAATCTCGGTGCGATCAAAAACTGCCTGTGAGTACTAATAGAACTCTCACAGTGCTCCGAGCTTGTCAGTATAAAGCTTTACACAAACCAGCGCGGTATGCGGTAGCAGTACGGTACAGCGGTACTCAGCGTGCGGTACGAGCACGGTACTATCGATAGTGCCGGCTGAGGTACATCGCGATCAATAGTGTCGACTGTGACACAAAAGTTCAGTACCGCAGCTTTGCCGCGGTACACAAAAGTGTATCGCTGTAATACCCCAGCTTCGCCGCGGTATACCGCGTATGCAGTGAGAGCTCGCATATACCGCCATGTAAATGTGTACCGCTGTACCGTACCGCTATCGCGTACTGCGCTGGTTTGTGGAGAGCTTAAAGACAGCGCGGATAGAAGGTGCATGCTAGCAACTGCACTTCCGAAAAGTAGATATGCTATTGAAGTGTGAACAAGGCATAGAAATGCTAGAGATGTTGACGCGCCCATGCCAGATAGCCAGATTCCGAAAGACGTCCTGATGGTCGTTCCAATACACCCGCAAGTAGGCAGCCGCTACAAATTCGAATTGAACCCTGAGGCGAAATACAAAGTTCAGACAGCCGATATGAGGACAATTTGGAGACTGAGTGCGCCTTGGGTATAACACAGTGCGCCAATACTCTAGATAGACGTGGACAGAGCCGCTTTCAGGTCCCAATGCAGTCAATTCCAGGATATTACTGTGACATCATCCGCATGTTATACCAAATATAACTTTGGTTAAAATGCAGCTTGGGTTTCTTAAGGCAGTGTAAAAGCAGGTTGAAGTGCGACGGTGTCACCACCCAAACGCTTCATCATCCCTAGAAACAGTACTCTCTGCAACACCATCGAGCTGATACGAGGTCTGGTCGAAAAACAACGGAACCCCTTTAACCACACGTCAATGGATCGTTGCGGCGACGAGTGACTGGCAGCACTGCAACTGAGTGTTTCGATTTTCTGTTCATGATTCATAAAAAATCTCGTGTAATCGTAATCTCTGAAAAAATAATTTAAGCCACTTCCCATTGGGAAATGTGGTAGTGGTATAATTTTTTTTTTAGGAAAACCGTTATTGTAATGAATGCAATGAATAGTGAGGTACCGAAATTAAGTAGATTAAATGCATGTAACTTTTAAACCATCTGATGGATTTTGTTACAGAGAACCTAGCCCTTACTAGAGCCCACCAGTTAAGCGAGTTTGGATTAGCTAGTTTCTTCCATTATTTAGATATTAAGCTCACAAAATTTTGCCGTTATATAGCTGTAACTTATGAATGGGCTGATGAATTTTGCTGGAATTAAATATATAGGAGCCTACTTCTGACTAACGGCTACCAAAGACAAGTTTCGCTTAGTTATCTTGTTCGGGTAGAGAAATATCTTGCTAATAAAACTCTGCCGTTACAAAGCTGTAACTTTTGAACAAGTTTATGGATTTGGCTGAAATCGAACATGAGCCTCGTTCTTACTGACACACACCAATTTGACAAGTTTCACCCTTATGGCTTCTTTCGTTACCGATTTCTTTTCAAAAATCAGTTAAAAACCGACTTTTTTACTTGTCCGTTAAATATCTTAAGACGCGTACACGTGATTTTATGCAACTTTTAACTCTGTGTTAGAAAGGTCAAAAAGGAACATCTTGCAAAAATTCAGCTTATTATCTTTCATTGCGAGGTTTACCTATTTTCCGGTCTGATTTTCCTGGACTAATAGTGTATAGCTGAGAGAAGTCTAATGGTTAACGTTTATACATTAGAGAATTTGCAGCCTCATCGATATTCTGACTTTAGTTAAAAGTGTGTCTCGCATTCTCGCACTAAGCTGCAATAAGCATATTGAGAGGGCATGCAGTGGGGGAAAAAAACTGTCACTTTTCGATGGTGTAGAAACATTCGCAGGAATTTGTTAGATCTATGCGAATGGCCGCAATATTTGTTGTTGCTGCCAAACCCATGAATCTACTCGTTTCGGATATTGCAATCCTTCGAAAATTGTTAAGGATATAGATTACAACTACGAAGGATTTTTGTTGAACTGTCGACACTGAAAGCCCCTTATGCTACCAGTTGGATGCTATTGATGAATGGCAAAATTATGTATGTACATTAGTTCAAATAAAGTGTCCCAAAGTACTTAAAAACCAGTTACAAAATGTTCAGTGATTACTTCCATTCAACACAATTTAAAAATAAATATTTGTATCGGAAACCTGAAACCCTGAAAGGTTGCACTTGCTAGGTTTTTGTTGGAAGGCGTATTTGATGTTATTTTCAGTTTATTTTGCAACCCGAAATTAAGAAAGATGGGATAAAATAATGTTAATGCGAATTGATCACTATAAAAAGAGCATTAAATTTTTAAATGAAAGTATGTGTGAAAATTCAAAAAAAAAAATGAAACCGGAATATAGAGGGCTACGCCCGCAATTCGAGGGTTTTGTAGCACGCGCTTATCTTGATATCTAAATATGGGCTCCCTGCTCTTCTTCGTACCACTCAGCTGAATAAAAACACCATAATTAAATGTCTTACCCATGATATATTGTAGTATCTTACATGCCAATTCACAAAAAGACTGCATCTGTCACCTCTCAAAGTAATAGTTTTAATACGAGAAGCTGTAGATAGATATGTATGTATACGAGATAAACTGTCCTACTCTTCGAGATGCTTAACCATTCATGTTACGACGACATTGCAAATTGCAAACTTGTGTAACGGCTTCAGGGCGGCGGGGACAAATTACGGTCTAATATGGATTAAAAAAAATTGACCTTAATTTCGCCTCTATGTGGACCCCCCCCCCTCTTAAAGTTGGCTGGTTACAACACAACGCTTTCTCCAGCAAATTATAGCATTTCTACACATTCTCGCCGAATTATATGTGCAGCTTCAGCCGTTCGTAAGATATTCTATGAACAGGCGGACAGACAGGTATTTGACCGATTTTGTAAGATTTAAGACACAAAACCCTAAAAAAATTAATTGTGTGAATAGTTATTGTTAGGATCACCAATTACCAATCTTCACCCTTCCAAAGTTGGTTCATTAAATAACTGCAATTCGCACTACGAAAAACAACATGCAAGTAGTACACGCATATCTATGCGTGAGGCCGGTAGGTGTATTTTTTGTACACAGTTAAAAATCCTGGTCTATTATCAATGCTAATTGGGGTTACATATATGACGACACCAAAATTGTATTAGATTTTAATAAAATGAAAGTATTACAATTGCTTCCGTAAACTTCACTGGTTTAAATATTAAACTTTTCTGGCATTATTTTTTTAATCAAATTGTTGGTTTAAAATTTAATCTACAGATATTATAATCTATGAAAAAATATTAATTTTACTGCGTTTTTTAACTCCTCTAAGTTTTTTCTCCATTATTTTTTTTTTCAATTTTCTAAACTTCCAAATCCTTTATTAAGCCCATCGCAGGTTAGCCAGCTAATCTTACCTTTTTTCGCCATGGCGCAGCATCGAACCTGTGAACTCCGTGTTGTAGAGTTGCGACCTAGACCACTCGGCCACGCAGCATAATATTTTGAGCTGACTGCGAGTAGTTATAGTGAGACTTGAGACTCAAAAAATATACTTTGTGGGGTTTACCTTTTAATTAAACTTAGATTAGAAACTAATGCGAGAACAAAAAGAACACAAAAAGGTTTGAATTATATTAGAATTTATTACAAATTGGTTTAAAACAGAAGTAAACTTTGAATTGTATTAGAATTTATTACAAATTTGGTTTAAAATAGAAGTAAACTTTGAAAGGGTTTAGATTATATGTAGAATTAAAATTATTAAAAATGGTGGTAGTCCAAGACCAGGTTTAAAAAAAATACCGAGATTTTTAACAGTGTATAGATAGTGTCAAAATGCATAACTTTAAGTCAATGTACTATTATTAAATATCATGTCATTGTAATGAAACTTAGAGGTATTATTGCCTATGATGTTAGTTATCATTAGCTATCAATATTTTTGGCCTCAGGTGTGCTTGAGGGGTGCAGGGGTGTGCTAACTGCAACTATAGAAATGTACTATTATTAACCTTTTTGGATGGGATTTAAAAATTCTATTATTTTTGGTTTTCTATGCTAGTGAAATGCCGCTTTTCTGTAAATTTTCATATGTCTAGCTATAACGGTCTCGAAATGCAAGCGGGGGGGGGGGGGGGACAAACTCGGACCACATATTTTCCCCTCTCCCTCTTTTCTCCTTTCTTCAAATTTGAAAAAAATTACAAAAATGGAATGTACTCGACGGTACCTTTCTTACGATACCCCACTTGCCTATACCAAATGAAAAAAAAATTTCGACCTTCATTTCCCCTCAATGGGGACCCCCCCTTAAAGTTGACTTATTACGACGCATCGCTTTCTCCAGAAAATTATAGTATTTCTACATATTTCCACCAAATTTCATGCATGTAGCTTCAGCGGTTCGTGAGATATTTCATGGACAGACAGACAGACGGACAGACGGACGCATGACCGATTTCATAAGGGTTTTGTTTTTATACAAAACCCTAAAAATGCGAAAATTCGATTTTTTTTAGCAATGTAAGATCGGCGGTTTATTTCCAAATGCAAATCCCTGTAATAGCTAAAATGGTTAATAAATGGGAAAGAAATTTTTTTTTTTGCTTAAATTTGCATGGCGGAGTCCGTGTCCGACCGAATTCTTTTCAGATAGGCTTGAAAGAACACCATGTTTATCCTTTTGACATCCTACTTTTCATATTCAAACCAAGCTGCTAGTTGCTACCGTGCTTCTATCATATTTTTTTTATTATTGGTTGGTGAAACATTTATGGATACCCATTTTCTGGCTGAATCGATAATGTTCTTTTGGAACCTGAAAACGTTCTCCAAAAAATCGCCAGGAAAACATACAACATACATACAACATACAATCCAACATTTTTTTAGTCCACACTTTCCAAAAAAAAATGCAAGAAGGTATTCCAACCACATTAGAAAGTATCCCAAACAAAGGCAAAGTATACTTCAACCTATTTTTCATATGTAATAATCCCAATATATCTTCTTTTTAAACATTTCATCCAAGATTGTTGAGTAAGCGTATACCCCACATATCTGCGTTATATCCATATACCAGTAGTTTCTTACTTGTACTTGTACAACAAAGGTATACTAATCATAATCACAATCTAATAAGCTGTTTCGCTAAATCCCATGGCGCTCAGCTGCTAATATCTAGGTATAGGTAATAATATTTGAATTTAAGAAATTATTACTCATTATAGGATCGCTATCGGCATTATTACCATGTACGATTCATTCTCATTTGGCAAAATCGGGGACTGATATTACAGAATCAACGATTTATCGGGAAATCGGAGAAAGTCGTTAGGGACCGTGGTTAAGTATCTTTTTGTTAAGAAAGATAAATAGGCACTCAATTCTAATAAATGAGAAGGAGATCTTTTCTTCAGATTGTAGGTGGTGAGCTACCAATGATTGATTGAAAGGTGAATGAATGATCAGTCGATATTGAATAGATAAACGTTAAGTCTAATTTGTACTATGATAGCTATTTGACTCATGTTATTACATTAAAGATGAAATTGTTTGTTTTGTGGGTTATATTTCTCAATTTTTTTTTGTGATTACATATATTTTTCTTGTGGACCATGCTAAGATTACAAGATTAGCAACTAATTCAAGAAGATATTATTTATTTGGTACAATTTTTTTTGGGCAATGCTGATATTTTGGCAATTTCTAGCCCCGAGGCGCGTTAATAAAATAAAAAACCCCCACAGGGTTCCAAGCTTGTCAGTAAAAGACGGATAGGAGGCGTATGCTAGCAACTGCACCATCCGAAATGTATATGCTAACGAAATGTTAACAAGGCTTTGCTAGAGATGTTTATGCACTCATGTCCCACTGTAGGGGTTAAGGCATTTATAGTATAGGGACTTAAATGCCTATGGCCCGTTTTCTCAATGTCTGGCTAAACTGCAGTAGGAAAGTCACGCAATGCAGTAGAAAAATCAGCGGATTTTCTTGGCGAAATTCCGTCGTCTGCCGATTCTATTCTACGAATAGACCCTTTTTGCCCCCTCAATCTAAATATTGGCAGAGGATGGGGGGGGGGGGCTACGCCCCTCTAATATTTCAGACACAAGTAGCGAAAGGCGATCTTCACTCGACGTCTTCCTTTAAATCAGGGGTCGGCAAACTTCTTCTGGAAAGTGCCAGATTATTGAAATTTCAGGTTTAGCGGGTCGGATAGCAAACTCGAGATATATCTGTTTACTAGAATAGTTAACTCTTTGCCATTGGAATCTGGCGAAAACTGTTTAGTTATTTAGCCAAATTGGATTTGAAAAAGAAAAGATATCCTAGCGGTATCATTAAAAATTGAGGTTTCGTTAATAATTGTATTTTCGCATCATGACAACTTATCAAATACTATATATTAAATGTGATTTTTGTTTCAAATGAAAATTAGATTGCTTCTTTATGTTAAGTTTGTAAAGATATCCCATGAAAGTCAGTAGCTCCGATCTCTAGTCGAAATTGATGAAATCAAATTACACAACAAATTGAGCTGTTTTCCATAAAGAGCGTCTTAATGAATAAAACAATAAAGGGTCATAAGTTTTACACATTAAGCTTGGTCATAAGTCTTCAAATTTATCCAACCAATGCTTTCCCCGTTCAACACACATTCTTACGAAAATCAATTGTGATGCATATTAATTGATTCCATTTCAAATTGAATAGAAGTAACCTTTATCGATTTCCTTGAAGATATCTCCGGCTATAGTGCTTCCATGAAGAAGTTTAATTTTGTAGGCTGTGTTTATGTTGGAGCTGCGATTAAAAATTAAAGCGTCGCTGGGAGCAGCTTTTATTTGTCGGAGCAAAAGAGAAAGCAAACGGAACTCTTTAATATAAGCAGCTCCATATGTATCCTTTTCCTAATAGCTTCGCTAATAGCGCAGATCTTATGGTTTATCGCAGCTCCAACATAACCGCACCCTAAATCATATCAAAAACTATCAGTAATGCTTGCCGATTTATCAAGAGCCACCAAAAAGGCAATTAATTTCAATTAAGAATGGCTACCAACCCAGGACTAGCCTTTGTGAAGACAAGGATGGAAACATCATCAGCAACACCGATGGCATTAACAAACGATAGGCCTCTTATTTTGAAGAGTTTCTGAACCTACCATCTAACATCCCCACACAAGAAGTTCTCGACGATATTGTTGATCTAGGCCCACTCATACAACCCCTGACAGTAGAGGAAGTTGATCTCGCGTTGCGGTCGCTAAAACAAAATAAAGCGCCGGGCGCTGACGAGATTCCAGCTGAACTGCTAAAATTCGGTGGAACGGGTCTGGCTAATGCCATGATCCCAGACGATTGGCGCAGAAGCATCATCTGTCCAATTCACAAAAAGGGAGATAAACTCCGGTGTGAGAATTACAGGGGCATATCACTAGTTTGTACGTTCTATAAAATTTTGACGAAAATTCTGGAAAATAGAATAAAACCGTACGCAGAACGAATCATTGGCGAATATAAAGGCGGTTTCAGACCTGGTCGCTCCACAACCGATCAGCTCATACGACAATATCGATTGTGGAGTACTGTACAACATCATGCAATCATGCAATTTGGTATACCGGCCAAATTAGTGCGACTGACAAAGATGACGATCACCAGCTCCATCTCACAAGTAAGGATCCATAGTTGACTTAATGATCTATTTGAAACACGCACTGGTCTGAAACAGGGCGATGGACTGGCACCGACGCTCTTCAACCTAGCACTAGAATGCGCTATTCAGTCTATGAACTTGGACAACAGCAACAACAGCGTACGCCGACGACATCAACATCATGTCCCGAAGACTGGCCGACGCAGAAGAACTTCTGAATACGCTTGATACCGCTGCAAAAGAAGTTGGACTACGTATCAACGAGGGTAAAACTAAAATAATGATGCAATCGATGACAAGGACACCTGCACCGAGCATCAATGTGGAGGACCTCAACATCGAGCTCGTGAACGACTTCATATACCTGGGTTGCAACTTGTCAAGGGACGCCAACGAAACTGACGAAATCAAGCGACGGATACAGTTAGCTAATAAGTCTTTTTTCTCGGTTCTCCCCATAATGAAATCGAAGCATGTGCACAGAAACACGAAGCTCCGCGTGTACAAAACCATTATACGACCAGTGCTATGCTATCGCTGCGAAGCATGGACCCTAACTCAAGACTCCGGAAACATGCTAGACACATTTGAACGTAAGGTTCTGCGGCGAATTTTCGGGGCCGTTTGCGATCGAGGTGGATAGCGCATCCGGTACAATCATGAGTTGTATGAAATGTACGATGAGCTGCAAGTCTCGAAAATCGTCAAACTACAACGACTTCAATGGGCAGGGCATGTAGAAAGAATGGACGATGATCGCATGCCAAAGAGAGTAATGAATGCAAAACGAGTCGACGGAGCGAGACTGCCTAGACGGCTTCGCGTGAAGGGTATCATACCTTCGTTGTGACTTTTGGAGCACTTACTACTTTGAAATTAGTAGTAAAACGTGTTCCGATTTCACTGTTCCTATGAGAGGTGTGTGACATAGTAGGCCGGTTTCAACCAAATTTAATAACGTGGTTTGGTAGTTAATATGATTGAATTATTTTAAATTTCGTAAAGATATCTTTAGAAATAAAAAAGTTTTTCTAACAAAAATTTGATTTTGGAACGGTCGTTCCTATGACAGCTATATGATAGAGTAGTCCGATTTCAACCAAACTCAAGAATGTGATTTAGCTAATAATATTATTATTTATTGTGAAATTTGAAAAGGATATCTTTAGAAATGACAAAGTTTTCTTACAAAGACTAATTTTTGGACCGGTCGTTCCTATGGCAGCGTGCAATAGAAAGAAGGCTTTGTACAAAATTTCAACTCGATAGCTTTAAAACTGAGGGACTAGTTTGCGTAGAGCTAGACGGACAGACGGACAAAGCTTAATCGACTAGTCTCATCATACTGACCTAAGAATATATATGGTTTGTATGGTCGGAGATGCTTCCTTCTGTGCGTTGCAAACTTCATGACAAAGTTAATATACCCTATCACATCCGTGAAGGGTATAAAAATACGGTAAATCGTACTATTTGGCATCGCTGCCCGTAGCTGACAGGAAGCGTGACGCCCCGTTTAGCCTTTATCAACAGGATGAACTTTAAGCAGATATTGTGAAAACGACCTTATGACTAATTCACAGTTCAGAAAATATCAAAACCACCGAACCAGTACAGTCCCGTTGCCTGCAAATTTAACTAATCAGAAAACTATAAAAATGTCTCAAAGAATTCTCTAAGCTCTGGCTGACATCGTTACAAAACGCAAACGATAAAATTATTTCAGGAGGAATTCAAACTTATTCCCAACAAATTCTACGTACAAAAACGGAAATGCACGAAACATGCCAATCCAACTGCATACTGGCACGTAAATCTCTGCACTGAACTTTTAACTTTATGGCAGAGTATTCATCTTTTTATCTATGGTACTCGTACACGGTGCGTCATTAAGATTTGAAATTGTCATAACATTTTGTCGACGAGACAACAGCCATGCAAGATATTCGCGCGATGTTATGAAAGTGGCGTCGCGCAAAGAATAGCGACATCCGTATGTTATTACGTTCATGTTTCATCGACTTACTGACATTTTAAGAGCACACTATACCAGACTAGGAGGAAAACAGTGTGATCGCATAAAGCTTGGATGATAAAGGACGCTCCACTTTACTCGAATACCCGTCAGGACGATAAAGCCTTTCAATGTCATTTTGTGATGGCATTCCTTATCAATATCCGTCCGTGACAACATACCGCGGTCATGCTTTCATTCGCCTTCATCGTCTTCATCTAGTGCTTCGTGGTGCTCTTGCAGTTGTTTGCACTGCACTATTCGAATTGCATCATAATCGTAGATGTATTCGTACGTACCTTGTTATTATGCCTCGAGTGCACTAAAAATTTATCGAAGGGTAATGAACAATTAACGGCAGCGGCATAGTTTTAATGAGGTATAGTGAAGTACAGTACAGTGATTCGCTCAAAACTCAGCATAGCACACATAGTGTTAATATGGGAACAACAATTTCAGTACATAAATCTAATTTAGTAGCGGCGTTCGTTTCACTGGATTTTGTTCAATTTCCATAAAAACAACTGACCGATCTTTGATCGTTTTCGTATAGAAATATGTTGACGTTCAAGATCCGACGAGATTGGATCTTGAACGTCAACATATTTCTCTGCAGTTGTTAGTTTCTGTATATTATGAGTCAACACGTTCCGTCGCAATTCGCCCCCATCTAAGCCCCTATATGTATGGGACAGTGACGTGCAGTGGAAATTTTTCATAGTCAAGCAGTTGGGCGCCCTAAAGCCAATTTAGCATAAACAAAAATGGACTGTATAATAGAATATGGACAGTCACAAAAACATTTATACCAAGCGGCTTTAAGCCTTAAAGAAGAAATCAGGAAAGATATAAATAAAATATTGGCACATATATTCGGAATACAAAAAAAAAAAATAAATAAATAAAATATTACTAATAAAAAAAATGATAAATAAATATTATGTTAATTAAGACTAAGAAAAATTCAGGGGTATTTGAAATAAATAAATATTCTTTCGCCATTGCCATTTATTTGTATTCCAAATCTATGCGCCGTTCTTTAAGTAAAAACTCTTTAATCACATTATCAAAAAAAATCGTTTTCTCTTCGCATTTGTATAAGAAGATCCTTTTCAACCGCAATTAAAGCAAGATCCGAAAGTCGTTCTTGGGATTGGCGATTTCTCAAAAATGTGTGAACGCGCTTTAGTGTTGAAAATGACCTTTCCGCAGTTGCCACTGTGACTGGAATTGACGTTAATAATTTTGCTAAAATATGAACTTGCTTAAAACCGTTTGCGACATAAGGCCGTTTTTGAAAATAATCGAGAATTTTACTAGGATTCGCGTTTTTAAACTCATCTGAAGAATAAATAACTTTTAGCTCATTTTTCAACTTTATTCTGTCGAAAAATTGACCGTGATATTCAATAAGTGAGTCAAAATTTTTATCGGGAAAATTTGACTTGAATTTAAAATAGAAAAATAATTCGGTTCAAGCAACTCTAAAAATGAAAGATCTTTAAACGAATGGAATCGATCTCGAATTTGCCCGAGAATAACATCTATAATCTCCCGAAATATCCGCCGTAAATTTTGTAAAGGATCTATCGCATTTCTACATTTCTTACGTGGTGGCTGATATTCTGCTGTAACTGTCGAATAGAAATTATCAAACTTTTTAGAAAAGTCATTTTCAAGCCAATTTTCAAATTCAATAATTTTTTGGCTTGCATATGAAATGTTTACCACTTTGCTCTGAATAATATTAAATAATATATCAGTTTTCGAAAAAATTTCAGAAAAAATTAACAGATATAATTGAAAATCTGACTCTGCGAATTTTTGTAAGTATATATCGGAAAAAGTCAAGGAATCGCCATCCCAGTGTTGAGAACCATTCGAAATTGTCTCAAAAACTGTACAAATTTCATGCTTATGTTCAAATATAACGTTAATAATACGCGAATGATAATGCCAACGCGTTTTGGAAACCGATGGTAAACGACGATTTACTATATTTGCAAAAAGGTCCGACCTTTTAGTGGATGTATTAAAAAATGATGCGATTTTATTGATGTGCGCGAAAAATAATTCAATTTCCGGAATAAACTCAACTGCTTTAGACAATACTAGATTTAGTGAATGAGCGTAACATGGAACGAAAATTGCCGATTTATGTTTTTCCCGAATTAAAGTCTGAACTCCACGAATTTGAGAACTCATTACTGCTGCGCCATCGTAACATTGTGCAATTAATTTCTTATCGATATTAAAATTTCGCAATTGTTTTAAAATGTGAGAGCTTATTGCTGTAGCTGTACGATTAGCGCTTACATCCAAAAATCCGATAAATCCTTCTTCAATCTCATTTGATATTGTATATCTAAAAATCATCGTTAATTGTTCCCGACCGCTAACATCTGGCGTTTCGTCGACCATTACAGCTACAAATGGAGCCTCCTTTATTTCCAAATTGATTTTATTTCGAACCACATTAGCTATAGCGGAAACAAGATCGTTTTGGATTCTATTAGACAAACCCGAAAACGCTGCATTTGCTTTTATAGAATCTATGTGGGACTCAATTATCGGATCGTACAAACTCAAGAAATTTACGGTTTCGATAAAATTACCACGATTATTTGAAGAAGAGTCTTCATTATTTCCGCGAAAAGGAAGCTCCTGTTTTGCCAAAAAAATTACAGTATCGATTAAACGTTTCAAAATATTACGATTACGCTCAACTTTTTCATTATGCAAACTAACAGATATTGCCACCTGGTTACTAAGCATAAACTCTATACGCTGAGAACCAAAATAATCTAATTTAATTAACGACTGAAGATGTTTTTCGGAACTTGAATGCTTTGCTGCTGAGCCCGTAAAATTATTCAAATCACTAAATCCAGCTTTATTCCAAACAGATTTTTCATTCGTGAACAAAAGACACGGCCAGCAAAATAACTTATTTAATTTACAGCTTCCCGTTAACCAAATGTACTTTTCATACGTTTCGATATGGAATTTTCGCGTAATATTTTTTAATTTAAACTCTAAACTAAGATCTGGCTTCGGTCTATCCGATTCTATAATTTCTCTTTTCTTGGCAAAGGAAAGAGTTGAAAATCCCGCTTTTAGTACGAAATCCGTCGCGCAGCAATACTCCGACATAATGCGAAAAGAAAACTTACCACTTTTATCACAAATCAAATCAATTAAATCACTACAAACGGTCAAAAAAACTTCAAATCACAATTTAATCAAAATCACCCGATTGCACTGATTTCCTCTTTTAAATTGCAACGGAAAATCCATTACATAACAAAAACAAAAGCTCTACTGGAAAAATCAAATTCCCATAAACATTCCCTGCATTGGCAACATTTCATTAACAAGCATCATTGGGCTTTATCTCACACACAAAAGCAGTCGCGCCAGTGCTTGACTTGTCTCATATAAATTTGCGAACAAAACAAAAAAAAATCGTTGCCCAATGTACTACCGAAATCCAAGATTCCCATTTTCTGGAATCAACATGTCTCTAGTATTTGGATGCACACATGGTACATGCATCTAAAGATCTAGGCACATTTTCCTATTCTAAGTTTGGTGTCTATGGTGTGCAAAATGTGGGGGGTTTGAATATTATCTAAAGTAATTGAACGAATGTTTTTTAACCAAAAGAAGGCGCGGATCAGAATTTGAATGTGTAAAGGAATATTTGAATGATAATATGTATTCTTCAGCTTAAAGAAAAACATTGACTGAAATGATGATATGTGTATTGGTGTAAGCAAAGTTTATTATTGAATTGCTTATTTCGGTAAGTCAAGCAGTTTGGAATTGCTTACTACGAGTGCACGTCACTGGTATGGGAGCTGTTTGAGTTCACTTGTCACAGATCCGAGGCGTTCTTTTTAGTGGTGACCGGTCTGAGACCGACAACCAGTGAAACGAACGCGGCTAATATTATTCCTATTTCTAGGACTGTAATCCCCCTGTGGTGTGCGGCATAAGAATAACGGCACAGCCTTTCCCGGCATGCCGTAGAAGGCGACTGAAAAGGACAGGATGTGTATCCCAGCAATTAACATCATCCGAAAACTTATATACGAGTATATATGCTAACGAAACGTCAACTATGCCTCGGATAAGGAGTAATTCACCGCATACACAACACAACTTTTGGGTATCATTCAATGATAAAGATTGGTTACTGGAATATGCGTCCTCTTCTGGACAATGGATCAGAAGGTCTCCAGAGCATTCTGGCCCCGAAACCCACGATTTCGACAACTAGAGAGAGAAAAGAATTTATTTCTCCAACGCATAACACCGATGACGAAAGATCCAGGCGCCAGAAATTCAATAGCGCCCGACTCGAAAATCCAAATGTTGTACAAAAGTATAACAACAATCTTGATCAAAAAGCAGCTGAGATAACTAGTCAGCCACATAGTGACGTAAACAAACACTGGGATGCCAACAAAAATGCGTACATCAACATCGCGGTTACCATATCCTTGGCACAAACCTGGATTTCCGGCATAAGATGTCCGACGCATCATGGCAACGGTTGCTGAAAGGAAGCAACTGAAGGCACGTTTAGTTGCATCATCAGACAAAAATCGAAGTCAGAAAGCTTGAGAAGTTCGGTGCTGTGTGCAACGCGATAAAAGAGAGTATGCGAACTTTCTTCAGGCCTCGGCAGAAGAAGCCGCAAGTAGCACCTAAACGCCGTATACTGTGTCATCAAGGAGTTAAAAGGTGGTCGTAGCTCCCATCAACATCCGATGATGGATGGTGACGAAAAGCTACTTATCTAAGAAGAAGATAATATAAGGCCGAGTTCAACAGCATTCCTGCCGAACATTATGATGCAGCGCCAAGCAAAACTGCCTAGTTTCTGCATACATTTGTTGATAAAGCGTGGGCACAGAGACATTTCCAGCTGAGTGAAAAGGGTTGATCATCAAAGTTCCAAAAAAAGGCAGCCTTACAGACTGCAATAATTGGAAAGGCATTTGCGTCTTCCTGCCGTTGCACAAAATAATAGCTAAATTGCTCTGGAAAGACTAAGGGATCCCTTAGAAAGCACAATTGATGAAGAGCATGCCGCCTGTCGATTCAGATTCCCTAGTGTTGATCACACTAACACGTTGCGGTTCATCGTTGAGCAATGTGTTGAGTACGATTCTCCGCTTCACTTGCTTTTCATTGACTTCGAGAAGGATTTCGACAGTGAGAGAGAGAGAGAGAGAACCAGGATTTTGTGGCTGTTATTAAGGTGCGAAATGTCGTGGTCTGCATAAAGGTAAGGCGTCGGAGAACTTTAAGGTTCGGAGTGGAGTTCGGTATTCCTAATAGTGACTGGCGATGTGTTGCATGCAGCTCTATTCGACCACACAGCGGAATGTGATGGACCTTAGCATCTTATCTGCAACTCTCCCACGAAATCGTACATCTGAGCGGAATGATCGTAGATCTCGAGAGGGAGGCGAGCACGGTTGGGCTAAAGATTAACAGAAACAAGACCATGTTCTTAGCCCGCTGTTGCGAAAAATAATGAGTAAAAATGAAATCCAACTCTTCCTATTTCCATCAATATTAATGGCCTATGGAGAAGGTGGACAAATTCGTTTACCTAGGTAGCATTGTTGCAAAAAATGGTGGTACTAAGCAGGACATCGCTCGTCGTATCAGCCAGTCTAAATGCTCATACGGTATGCTGTGTAAAGTCCGGAAAAGCCGTTTTCTCAGTGTTAGAGTCAAGCTAGCCCTGCTTCGCTCTCTGGTACTGTCTGTGCTGTTGTATGGGTGCAACATATGGAAACTTCCGCAAGTGTTGCCAGCAAGCTGCAAATTTTCGTCAACTCTTGCTTCGTCGAATTTTAAGAATTTTCTGGCCTGAAACAATATAAAATGAAGAGCTGAGTCGGCGGATGGATCAAATTGATTCGCGATGCCCTACTAGAGGTTAAGACAAACTTGTGTGCTTAGTAGAGGAGAATGGGACAAGACGAGCCATGGGGGTAAGACGGGCTACCCATGATATCTTTAAAATAAAATACAAAAACATGAAGAGAATTTCTTTTCGTTACATTAGTATTGACTACGATGGCGCCGAAGCAGGGCTGCACTTTTTGTCTATCATATACAAAAACACCTACAAGCGCAAATTTGTTTTTGTTTCATCATGTCTCATCTCACCCTTAGAACATAGAGGCATGGAATGAGCTTGTTCTGTATGTCTCCATAAAAACAGTGGCTCCAAAATCTGGATACTAAGTCGACATGTGGTCGACAGTCAGCTAACTCAATAGACCGTTTAGTAATTATGAAATTTAAATATTGACAAGAATTGACTTTTGCTTATGCACAATTCGACAGTGCCGTCAACATTATGTCAATACCGAAACGCCAACTGAGTAGGCTGACTGTCGATAATCTGACAAGAATTGACCTTTATTCATGCACAATTCGACAGAACAGTCAACATATGTCAATATCAAACAACAACCGAGTAGGCTGGCAGTCGACTTATTCGCCAAATGTTGGAGCCAGAGACCTACAGGACAAACTCAGTCCATGCTTCTATGTTCTAAGATCTTACCCTATAGGTGTAGCCCGCCTTTCTCCGCCTATGGGGTGTTCTGACATGATTTGAATTGTTAATATTTTTATTTTGTTTGTCAAAATAATTAATTTTGATATTCGTAACTTTGAATGTTACTAACCAAAGAATACTTGAATAATTTTTTTCCCTTTTTTTCTTTTATTGAGAAATTTCTGTTTATTCATTATTATAGCTTAACAAGCTCGTCTTGTCCCACTCTCCCCTACGAAAATGTAAGTTAGTAGTTGCGTTCCTTTCACTGGATGGTGAATTTTCATAAAAAAAATACTGACGGTCTCTGATCCAGGCTTCGTATGGAATCCTGTCGGAACGAAGTCAACATGCTACTCCGAAATTCGCAGTTCATTTTGGTGTACCGACGTTTTCATTTAAAAACGCTTATTGACTGGAGTATGACGCGTTCACAGTGAATTAATTCATACGCCACGAAAAAGGCGAGAGCGATTTTTCTATGGATCGTTCGTACCAGACAAAACATATTCATGTTAAAAAATAAAATATATGTTGTAATCTTACTTTCATTTTATCTAGAAGCATACTGTTCAAATAATAACTACCTACATATATCACAAATCGAATAACAGAGTCAAAGATTTTCTACTTGCATTGTATGTACTGTTCATATGTGCTCCGAAGAGCTCAGCAAGTGGCGGTTAAGTACTTTACTAAGTAAAACTTAACGTCATTAGAAGCGTGTGGTGCACTTACTGCCAGTCCTGCCAGTCCACTACATATCTACTTCCATAAATGAAGGACGCTTTGCTTGCTGGGCCGGCATAAAGTCTCTCCTGGATAATTGTTGAATTATGTTGGGAATTAAACGATTTAATTTCAGTTCAGTTTAACCGATTAATGGACGAAATAAAACACCGAACAGGCCAGTTCGTCCAATACGTGGACATAAATAGCGGTCGGGTACATTTAAGGGCCCTTCACATTATTTGCAAATGTCTCTTCACATATTCGGTACGTAGATAAATGGATTATTGGAAACTTATTTATGGATAATAGTTTGTATATTAATTCGAAAATTACAGATACAGATGGTTGAATTTAGATAATCTTGAAAGGCATCTTTATACACACATTAAAAACGGCGCGCTCGGTGGTCGTGAGGAGTCGGTCGCCACTCTATGATGTTGGCATCTAGAAATCAGGGATTCATTTCCCCAGCGCGTTAATTAGATAAAAACTATCTGTGGATACTATTAGAACACCCACATTGATCCAAGGTTGCCAGTAAAAGACGGCTATACGGATAGGATGTGTATGCTAGCAACTGCACCAACCGGAATTTAATGAAACGTCATCTAGGCAATGCTAGAGAAGTTGACGCGCCCATGCCTCACTGGAGGGGTTAAGGCAATTAGTAGTTCCTGGTTAAAAAAAATCATTCTAGCAAGAAAGAAAGGAAATTTTTTAAACTAATTGAAAGGAATAAGAGTACAAATGAAATAAGTTTCTACATTATTAATAACATCGTACTAACAAATCCATTATGCTGTACGATTTGTTTCAATCTAGAGGGGTGGAGAGAGGGTGAGAAGTGGAGATATTTGTTCCCTGGCAATTTTACTTTATGTATTAATGTTCTTGCAAATGTACAAGTGCGAATCAGAGGGAATTTGAGAATAAAAAATAGTTGGTCCCGTTGCGGGGCGCGAACCGCAGAGACCGTGTTTCGAGTAGCAAAAAATGCCCGGTGCGTTACCGAGCTAAGCTACAGACGCATACTAAGTTGGTGTGCAGAATGAAACCAAGTGTCACAAACAATTCCAATTTAAATTGAAAATGATTCGCACTTGTACATTTGCAAGAACATTAATACATAAAGTAAAATTGCCAGGGAACAAATATCTCCACTTCTCACCCTTTCTCCACCCCTCTAGTGAGTTAATATAAGTGCTTCACACCATCTAGACCTCCACGGTCGAGTTTTCAAGTAAAATCACGCCTTCACGGCTTAATACAAACAGAATTCTCACACTTTCGTGGTCGTCTTGCACATGGATAGCTGCAAAGATGCAAGACCTGATGAGTGCTACTATCCATACGAAACCACTAAGCTCGGAGAAATTAATTCAGAGGGAATTTGAGAATAAAAAATAGTTGGTCCCGTTGCGGGGCGCGAACCGCAGAGACCGTGTTTCGAGTAGCAAAAAATGCCCGGTGCGTTACCGAGCTAAGCTACAGACGCATACTAAGTTGGTGTGCAGAATGAAACCAAGTGTCACAAACAATTCCAATTTAAATTGAAAATGATTCGCACTTGTACATTTGCAAGAACATTAATACATAAAGTAAAATTGCCAGGGAACAAATATCTCCACTTCTCACCCTCTCTCCACCCCTCTAGTGAGTTAATATAAGTGCTTCACACCATCTAGACCTCCACGGTCGAGTTTTCAAGTAAAATCACGCCTTCACGGCTTAATACAAACAGAATTCTCACACTTTCGTGGTCGTCTTGCACATGGATAGCTGCAAAGATGCAAGACCTGATGAGTGCTACTATCCATACGAAACCACTAAGCTCGGAGAAATTAATTCAGAGGGAATTTGAGAATAAAAAATAGTTGGTCCCGTTGCGGGGCGCGAACCGCAGAGACCGTGTTTCGAGTAGCAAAAAATGCCCGGTGCGTTACCGAGCTAAGCTACAGACGCATACTAAGTTGGTGTGCAGAATGAAACCAAGTGTCACAAACAATTCCAATTTAAATTGAAAATGATTCGCACTTGTACATTTGCAAGAACATTAATACATAAAGTAAAATTGCCAGGGAACAAATATCTCCACTTCTCACCCTCTCTCCACCCCTCTAGTGAGTTAATATAAGTGCTTCACACCATCTAGACCTCCACGGTCGAGTTTTCAAGTAAAATCACGCCTTCACGGCTTAATACAAACAGAATTCTCACACTTTCGTGGTCGTCTTGCACATGGATAGCTGCAAAGATGCAAGACCTGATGAGTGCTACTATCCATACGAAACCACTAAGCTCGGAGAAATTAATTCAGAGGGAATTTGAGAATAAAAAATAGTTGGTCCCGTTGCGGGGCGCGAACCGCAGAGACCGTGTTTCGAGTAGCAAAAAATGCCCGGTGCGTTACCGAGCTAAGCTACAGACGCATACTAAGTTGGTGTGCAGAATGAAACCAAGTGTCACAAACAATTCCAATGTATCTAATGCTTCGTTTACACGTGAACGCTAAGCCAAACACCAAATTCTGAAAAATTGCATTGTAAAGCTCCAACAACAAAAAGATACCTTTTCTGCTCTTACATGGACAACATGAATTCATGAGCATTCGTGAGCAATTGAGTCGTTCCGATCTCTTGTGGGAACGACTCAAATATCCCGTGCACGATGACGTTCGCGGCCATGGATGTGCAGGAGGTGCATGCTGGCAACTGCATCCTCCGAAACCAATTTATGCCAACGAAATGTCAACTGGGTCGCAAGGAACAGTTGACGCGCTATGCCCCACAAGGGTTAGGGCAATTGAGTTTATAAGAACGGAAAAGGTAACTTTTTGTTGTTGGTGCTTTTCAATGTAATTTTTCAATATTCGGTGTTTGGCTCAGCGTTCACGTGTAAACGAAGTATAAAGGTACCTCGTATCAACGGAATAAATGCCGATTCATTTAGAATTGAATCAATTGCATGATGTCCAGTGCCGGGCCATTCTGCTGCCAACAAAGTGAAATGCATTTACTTAGAAGTTAAAATCCTTCAATGAGTTGAATGTAACTCTTCCCTCGTTGGTGTTTTGTATAGCTCGTTCGTCCCGTATCCGTGGCAATCTTTTCTCACTTTCTGGAATGAAATGGAGGCTAAAGCAATCTAGAAATGGACCAACAGGTCGAGGTAAAGCCAAGCCATCGTAGTCACAGACCATTATTAGCAACGTGATGTGGCTAATAAGGCGGGCTTTGGTAACACTTTACATCAGGACATGTCGACAAAGGCAACAAGTTGAAAAATGATGAACTTTAGAGCTTCGAATCTTTTTCGATCTATTCAAAATGGTTGTTTGGTTTGATTTTGACATGGATATGTCTTATAGCTGGGGGTTATCCTAAAAATCTGTCCGTCACACGAAATGTCTGTTTTTCTACTCGGGGGTCAGAAGAGAAAACAAGCCCATTGAAAAATTTTCTTTTCTGGCTGTGCATGTCGTTTGAGTGAAATGGTCATTGTGCATGGCTGTTGCTTGTAGATCCGCGCGGGCGGTGCGCTTGCGGGGATCCTATGTGTACATGTTGGGATGTTGATTTGATACCGATAAAGGTTGACGTTGTGGACGGCAAGAAATAACATAGTGTACGGGTGAACGGGCGAACTTTCAATGACCTTCAATTTCCGCCAATTCCCATTCATCATTTAATAAAATAGCCCGTGTTATACTATCTGAATCACTAGGGTCCCAGAAAAGGTATCAAGTAGTCAGTTCGACTAACATTTGGACATGCGCAGACGCAATTTGAGAGAGTGTACATAGTTCCCGCCCCCCGAAGATGAGCGAGAGCGGATGAAGTTCATTCCAGCCAAATCGGGTGATCCAGCGACTGTGTTTGTGCATTTGCAATGGCGGCGATTTGAGGTCTGACTGGTCCACAATGTGGGCCCCCACCCCACGTGCAATAAACATATAGAACAAAATGGCGGATTTATACTAGGCGAGTCGGAATCTCTCAAGTCCCGAAATAAAGAAATATTCGTCGCAGGATGTTATATGTTATGATGTACAATACATTCAGAGGTCTGCAAAAGATCAAATGCCCCCCTTCCGCAAAAATTCCAAAATGTTCAAAATGGCTGGAATCCAAACAAATAAAATAGCGCACGTTGTACTACATATCTGAATCAATAGGGTCCCAGAAAAAGTAGCAAGTAGTCAGTTCGACTAACATTTAGACATGCTCAGACGCAATTTGAGAGTGTGTACATTACATAGCTCCCGCCCCCGAAGATAGAGAGCGAGAGTCATCGCGGATGAAGTTCATTCTATCCAAATGGTTGTGCATTTGCAATGGCGGCGATTTGAGGTCTGACTGGCCCACAATGTGACCCCCACCACACATGCAATAAACGTATCATAAAACAAAATGGCGGATTCGTACTGCGCGAGCTAAAATCAAGCCCCGAAATAGAGAAATATTCGTCGCAGGATGTTATAGTTCCGGGCAGCTCATCGTGACATGATGTACATTCAGAGGTCTGCAGAAGATCAAATGCCCCCCCCCCTTGGGAAAAGATGGTGGGAAGCGTGATTGCGATTAGCAGAAACGTACTCAGAGAAATGTCGATAGGCTGCAGTCTGCAAACTGTACCGAACGGGTAGATGGAACAGGTAGATGGAACAGGGTGCACGAGAGGAGGTGAATATTGCACACACGCGATGCAAACGAAAACGAAACGATCCCGCGAGAGAAAGGAGCCCAAGCGGATAGGACAAAGCAAAGCAGAATTTATGACGAGTATCTACACTGCCACCAGATACATGGGTACATGGATATGTCTTATGCCTACCGAAAGCGTGCGACGTGTTTTTTCGAATGATTTCATCCAGTATAACTATACTGGGATCTTTACAAAACTTACGTCGATATCTTCAACACAACAGGTTCCACGCAGTCGGTAGTCATAGACATATCCATGTTCCGATGTATCTGCATGCAGTGTAGATACTTTGTATCTTTTCAGTTGAGTCGTGTAGTTGAGGTGATGTGGGCAGTACTCAATGTTTAGCTTTATCTTCTTCGAAGATTTTTACTTATTAGATAGAATTCAACTGTTAACAATTTGCTTACCATTTTTAAAATAGCTTGTATCCACCTACAAAAAAAAGTAGATCAACAATGTGGGCTTTAAGAAATAGACTACTTCCATCGTCGTTATCTTTAGTACAACCATCCTACATTCTCGAAGGAAAGCATTTAGTCCAGGGGACAGAGTCTGACAAGGTGACCTTACCCTGCAAAAGCCACTAATTTTTTTAAATGTTATATAGGTCGGAGTAGTCCAGATGGCACAACGGTTAGCACGTTCGCCTTCTATGCACTGGGCCTTGATTGTGCAGTAGTCTTCTAAAACCAGACCGAAGTTTTGCTTCGGCCTGGAGTCCGAAGCGTATATGCCCTAGACTTTTGTAGACCTAGTGGTGATAATAAAAGTAAAAATTAGCAACGATCATATGCATTAAAAGTGATTTTCCTATATGGCCAGTTTATAGGGGAGATTGGCGATCATTCAGAAGGATCTTGACCATTCTCAAAATCACCTAACTAACACAAACTACAAATATTTGTCGAATTTTTCGAGTCGCTAGCTTCATTCCATCGAAAGTTATCGCTTATTTGAAGTCTCACATGTAGGGGAGGTAGAGGTTTCCTTTGTCGGATCTTGTACATTTTCAGGAACAACCAACTAGATCCTAGTACAAACATTTGACCGAAATTTCAAGTCACTAGCTTCATTTCATCGAAAATTATCGCTTATTTAAAGCTCCATTTGTAGGGAAAGTAGGGGTTTCGTTGGTCGGATTTCACGTATTTTCAATATTAGCCTACTGGATCCTACCATAAACATTTGACCAAAATTGCAAGTCACTAGCTTAATTTTGTCGAAAGTTATCTCTTATTTGAAGTTTCATTTGTATGGGAGATAGGGGTTCCTTGGGTCGGATCTGACCCTTTAATAGCAACTAACTGAATTTCACTTCAAACATTTGACCAAAATTTCAACTTGCTGGCTTCACTCTACCAAAAGTTATCGGTTATTTGAAGTTTCATTTGTAGGGTAGGGAGAGGTTCCTCGGATCGCATCTTGCCTATTTTTAATACCAACTAACTAGATCTTATTACTAATATTCTAACAAATTTCCAACTCGCTAGCTTTATTCTGTTGAAAGTTATCATAATTAAAAAAAAAATTAATTTTTTGAAATTTGTAGTGGAGGTAGGCGTTCCTTTGATCTGATTATACCCAAGTCATTTATACTCAACCAGCTTCTTGCCTCGGTTACGTGCCAAAAATCAGGTGTCTACGTGAATTGGTTCAAGAGTTATAGACAGAAAACATGAAAAGTAGGGTTGTACGGGGATCTTTGTAAGAAAAGTACCGTTAGTTTTCAGCTGATCGATTTCATTTTTCCAGGAGAATATGAGATTAACCTCACGAACAATCTACTAAAGCTAGAGCTTTTCAAGTTTATTTAATCGGGAGTTATGGATACCTTTAATTATTTTACATATGTAGGGGAGGTAGGCGTCCTCTTGGCCTGATCATGCCTATTTTCAATACCAATAAACTAGATTATACTGCCAACTTTGACCAAAATTTTAAAGCTCTAACTTCATTCTATCGAAAGTTATAGTGCGGACGGACAGACAGACGGACAGACAGACAGACAGACATGGCTTAATCGAATCAGGAGGTGGCCCTGATCATTTATATTTGGTCTACAACTTAATAATGAGACTTTTTTTAGAGATGGCAACACCGATAAACCAATGGTAGTCCATCTTTGACATACATACCATTTGAAGTTTGTATTCATAAGCTGTCAATGTCAGTATAAACATTTCGTGTTGATTGTTGACAACGTATTTTACCGGACCATGGAAAGTTTCGAAAATTCACGAAAAAAACAACATTTGCGGGAAGTTTTATTTTGCTAAGAAGACTGCAGCTCAGAGTCATAAATTGCTCGTGGAAGTTTACGGTGACGATGCTTTTTCGCGTGCACAGTGTTTTCGGTGGTTTCATCGGTTCAAAAATGATAATTTCGACATTACCGACGAAGAGCGACCTGGCCAGCCAAAAAAGTTTGAAGACGAAGAATTGACGAAATTACTCGAAGAAGATTCGTGCCAAACTCAAAAAGAGTTGGCAATTTCGTTGGAAGTGGCTCAGCAAGCCATATCGAAGCGGTTAAAATCACTGGGAATGATCCAAAAGCAAGGCCACTGGGTTCCGTACGAGTTGAAGCCAAGAGATGTTGAGAGGCGCTTTTGCATGTGCGAACAACTGCTTCAAAGGCAAAGACGGAAGGGTTTTTTGCATCATATTGTGACCGGCGATGAAAAGTGGATTCATTATGATAACCCAAAGCGAAAGAAATCATGGGGACCGCCCGGGCACCAATCAACATCGACCGCGAAGCCAAATATTCATGGTTCCAAGCTTATGCTCTGCATTTGGTGGGACCAGATCGGTGTTCTTTATTATGAGCTGCTAAAACCGAATGAAACCATTGACGGGCAGCGCTATCGACTGCAATTGATGCGTTTGAGTCGAGCATTGCGTGAAAAACGGCAACAATTTGCTGAAAGGCACGACAAAATAATTCTTCAGCATGACAATGCTCGCCCTCATGTTGCGCAAGTCGTGAAAACGTACCTGGAAACAACCAAATGGGAAGTGCTACCCCACCCGCCGTATAGCCCTGACATTGCTCCATCCGATTACTATTTGTTCGCTTCGATGACTCATGCGTTGGCTGATCAGCACTTCACTTCATATGAGGATACTAAGAACTGGCTCGATTCATGGATAGCCTCGAAACCCCAAGATTTTTTTCGCGACGGAATTCGTAGACTTCCCGAAAGATGGGAGAAAGTTATCGCTGCTGATGGCCAATATTTTGAATAATTTAGTTATATGAATAAATCTATGAATAAATGCCCAAAATTCCAAAAAAAGTCTCATTATTAAGTTGTAGACCAAATATATATATACATTGCTATACCTTCGGAGCCTCCTTTAAGGTGTTACATATTTTCGTCGTGAAAAAAACAATATACCCTATACTAAAAGTCTATGCTGGTTCTATTAGTACTCACAGGCAGTTTGATCGCTCCGAGATTTGAACTCCGAGCTCTAGATTAGTTTCGTAGAGAGGTGATCGAACGACCACGGCCACCGAACGCGATCTTTCTATACAGTTCTATTTATAGGTACAGTTATAAGATAAGATACACATGAAATAAACCAGCTGAAAGGATATGTGAGGATGAGAGGAGGAAAAAAAGGTAAATCAAGAAACAAAAGACTGCGTGTGTATACATTGTGCAGATATATGGTTTTAAATGCACTTTAATTACATACTTCATTGTTAGAGAGCAGTCGAGTTTCAGCTGCTGTCTCTAGATTTATAGCACCTCGCTACAGTAGTGACATGTGAGGTACGTGTAGGTAGTTGCCCTTACAAATGGATAAATTAATGTATCTTACACCATAATGCCGACCGCATATTGCATCCCGTTCGCGTATTTTCTGTGTACAGCCTAATTTTGGAGTGTGTCTGACAAACAAACAAACTTTATACACATACATATCATAAAAAATAATTTTGATAATGTTACAAGTTATGCCCGAATCAGATTGAACGCAGAATGCGGCAGCGGCAGAGAAATGGCAAGTTAGAAAACCTGTATTTCCCTTAAGCGGTCTAGATAGAATAAAGCGGCAGCGACAACGGCGAAACCAGATCTACCTTGTCGTTGTTGTTTGCCACTGATTTCTGCGTTCAATCTGGCTCGGGCATTAAGCATCCATGGACGTAAGGGCTGCCGCAGTGGCGTAGATAGTTTTTACGGGACGGAGGGGATGTGCCATCGGCACTACATTTTTTAGAAGAAAGAAGAAAGTGGAGTAAATATTAAACCATACATCATTGAGTTAGCTGACGAAATTTTCTGACATAACTTCGAAGTACTCATTAGGTACGAGTGGTTGATGAAATAGTCGAAGAGTATTATTAACAAAATCACAAGTCACACAGACCCCACGTTGAGCGCCGAATATTTTCAGGCTTCTCGATTATTCTCACTGATGTAGGATAAAAAAAAGCCATGAGGTAACCTTAAGGTAGCTTATGGTAACCTTAAGGTAAATTAAGGTTGTTTTGTCTTGCGACTAACGGTACCATTCGCCTTTTCGATTGCCTACTTCGGTTTCATTAACTAGATAAAATCACACCGACGACCCCACATTTGGCTTCAGGAAAATATTTATAACGATACCCCGCACCCAGCCGATTGCACATTTCGCAATAACAAAAATGCTCCTAATCTTTAGGCTAAAAAACACAATTACTGCATTAAATTTAAGTCATCTGTCTTGAAATATACAATTATTTAAAAAATGCTGCAGAACAAGGACGAATATAATTAGCCGTCGTACAAAACCAGTAAAATATCTTTAATTCGTACTCTCCCAACAATTCACTCGCGCTTTAACAATGAAATTCAATCCATGTCTGGCTCGTATGGGTGTAGCTCGAAATATCTACGATTGCAATGGGATTCCTTCCATAAATAAGATTGTAATGGCTATATCATTTTATTCTCCATCGAAAGCCTATGTACATGTATTCGTGTAAGTATGTAACCGGTATGTATTTTATGTAACGATTTGTTGCTTTGCAATGAAAATTTTGTTGCTCTGAAATATTCAGTACAATGTGATGATTATATTTAAGGGATATACAATATTATAGCTTGGGGTTTAAAATGAAATCGTTCTCGTATTACAACGAATGTATTGTATGAATATGTACAGCATCATTTCGGAATGTTACCGCTAAAGGAGTCTAATTAAGTAAATTACTATGCATGAGTTGCATATTCACGGATAACCCACATTATCATCGTCCGCGTCGGTTCGATATCGGATAGGGATGCACAGGCTTTATTTCCTTCAAGGCTTTTGGAAAGATTTGAATCACGTTTGTATGGCACATGACATGTGTGATCAAAACACTATAAGTAGGCAGTGCTCTTATTACTCACTACTTATAGTGTTTTGCTCACACATGGAATTTACATTTTGTCTATCTTACGGCGCACTTAGATTTTTGAATATGAGATTCTGACCAAAAAATCTTTTGTTTACTTGTATGTTCCGGAAAGCTCAAAGCTTTCTGAGAAAGTTATATGACGGTAGCTTTTTGAACATACTGGGTAAAGTTAAAGTGTATGATGTTATTACATCAAAACTGGTAAACAAGTTAGCTTTCAGATTAACAGTTGCTTAGTCTCTGGATTACTCAAAAAAAAAAAAAGAAACACGGCCAAGCCGCAATTCATGTCGTGATGAGATATAAAACTGTGATCTAAACGCACTGAGATTTCGACCCCCAATGTCATTTGCTGATATGCGTGGAAATCTAAATATTATTGATTATCCTACAAGGGTCGGGCTTTGAATTCGCATTTTACCGAACAAAGTTTAAAATACAAACCATCACTTACACAATGCTTAGACATACGAGTGTACATAAAGTACGTTGAAGAATAATTTTGTAATAATTTGAATCCAGTATCAAATATCAAACAAATCTCAATTTCAAACTCCTACCTACATCCCAAATGTGATACATTTTTTTTATCCAACAAAGCTAGATTTCAAGTTTATGTAACATTTTTTCTTCTTCTTTATTTGCCAAAAATGTATAATATATAAACGTACATACGGAATACTTATTTGGAATTTACATTTCTCTATGTGTATAGAATATTTTTCTAAGGATATGTCTAACAAAAAATGTTCCTTTCCCTTGTAAATACAAAAAATGTATATGCCGTATCCAGGAGTTTTCGAAAGCCGAGTACAAATAGCGAAACCGAAACATGAAAAGAAAAGAAGCATCTACAATATATCGCATGCCTCTCAAATAATTTTTATTTCAGGACATTTTCTTTGATATGCAAACATTATTGGTGGTAAATGTAAAGAAAGTTAAAAAGGGGTTTGGCATAATAGAAAATGTATATTCGGTAGGTAGCTGCTTCCTATAGGAATAGGTATCTTTTGGCAGCTTTTATTTTACGAGAGCAGTCCAAATGGCAGGCCTTTCACTTTTTTTTATTTATTTTAGGCTAGGTTAGTTCGATTTTTCTTACGAAGGGGTAAACATTGCCTGATTATTCCAAATCACACTACATAAATATTCGTATTTTCATATACTTCATAATTCTTCGGGATCATGAAAGTGGCCCAAATTGAAGGTTGAATTCATTTCACTACTCTGGAAGTGAAGACGATACTCTCACCTCACCAATCTCTAATTGACTGGAAGCCCATCTTCGACCGTATCATCAAAGCCAGATTCAAATTCAGGGTTAGAAACATCACAATAATTCAGTGCTACACCCCGACTGAACCAGCGGATCAATCAGCTAAGGACGCCTTCTATCACGGGATCGGCGACACCTTCGACAAGGCTCCCAAACGTGACAAAATTATTATGGGGGATCTCAATGCCAAAGTCAGGTCTGACAACCTTGGTATAGAACACCTAATGGGCAATCATGGTCTAGGCAACAGGAACCAAAATGGCCAGATGTTCGTGGAGTTTTGCAACTCTCGTCAGCTCGTCATCGGCGGTACTTTGTTCTGTGGCTATTAAATCGCTGGAAGCGGGTAAAGCCCCGGGGATAGATGGAATTCCGGTGGAACTATTTAAAGCGGATATCAACGCTACTGCGGATATTCTTCCCCCCCTTATCCAAGAGTGTTGGGAAACCGAAACTCTCCCTCAAGAATGGAAGAAGGGCGTCATTATTAAGATCCCGAAGAAAGGTAACATGAAGGATTGTAATAATTGGCGTGGAATTTGCCTCCTCCCCGCAGTCTCTAAACTGATGGCAAAAATAGTCTTAAACCGGATCAACCATTCAGTTGGTGGTAGCGAGGGCTTTTCATGTAGCGAACACATTAATACCCTCCGAATTATTATTGAACAATCCACAGAGTGGAGACCCCCATTACATCTCATGTTCATTGATTTCGAGAAGACATTTGACAGCGTTGGCCGGGAATACATCTGGAAGGCTTTACATAGGAGAGGTATACCAGATAAAATCATATCCATCATCAAGGAGTCCTATAGCGGAGCTCAATGTCACGTCTTACACAAGGGTAAGCTTTCAGATTCCTTTGAGGTACATAGCGGAGTGAGGCAAGGCTGCATTTTGTGACCTATATTGTTTTTGATTGCCATTAACGACGTACTCTGCAGCGCGCTTCATGAACACCAGAGCAAAGGTATCAGATGGGACCTGTTTGAATACCTTCAACACCTGGATTACGCGTAGTTACAGCAGATAGTGGAGCGGATGCTGATGTACTGTCTCGCATCTATAAGGCTCAGGCACTTTTTTTTTTTAGTTCGACTCCTTTCTGGCAAAACAACAACATCTCTGGAGGTACCAAACTCAGAATCTTCGAAACCAATGTAAAATTTGTGCATCTTTATGGCTGTTCAGCTTGGAAGGTGACCAGGGCGATAACAAATAGATTGCAAACTTCCGTGAACCAGTGTCTACGGCGCATCCTACACATACGCTGGCCGGAGGTCATTTCAAACGACGACCTCTTGTTCATTACTGGCCAGGACAGGATAGACACCTCCATAAAAAGGCGAAAGTGGCAATGGATAGGTCACACACTTCGAAAAGGGCGGGAAAACATTGCCCAACAGGCCCTCGATTGAAACCCACAGGAAACCGATGCAAGTCGCCGCGTTGGACGACCTAGAAACACCCGGAGAAGATTAGTTGAGGTCGAGAGTAAGTCATACATAAGGCATATAGTGGAGACAGTTGAAGGCGATGGCGGCGAACAGGACGAGGTTTGAAAGTCGACGTGGTTAATGCTCCACAAGGGGTTGACAGCATCCAGAAAGAGAGAGAGATTTAATTTCAAATGGGATTAGTGAAAATGTTATCAGTGGAGAATCCCATGAGCAAACAATGAACCGTATGTTTGTGACTAAGGCATGTTTCCAAAATATAGTGAATGCATGATATGCAGTAATTTACACGTTAAGAGACCAGAATTCATTTATGAAGAAATGAGAACCACCATTGAGAGTTGAACTTGGGATCTCCTGCTTACACGCCTCATACAAAAACTACTAAGCCAATTGCTTATAATTTTGCATTTTATACTCGTTATATATTGTAACACACATTCATGCATATCGCACTCACGAGCACTGCTCTTTTCGTTTCCAAATTAAGCAAGCGATAGATGAAGTCTTCTTTCGTCCATCGCTTGCTTGATTTGGATATTATTAATAATAAGTTTAATTCTTACCGTGTCAATTATTTCCCAATATTACAATCTGGGTTGAATTGAATTATTACTACACATTAGTTTCTGAAAAAGAAAAATAGAAAAACAAACATTAATTAAAACAGATATTCAGGGAGTAAGTTTTGTAGCATTATGAGTGTAATTGCCACACAGCGAAATACAAGATAATGTCTAAATGCATGAATTGCAATTGATTTGACTTAATTTGGTTAGTATGATTCTTTATTCAGTGTGGTAGAGGTTTTTACTAACTTTTGGCAACGTTACGTACAAAAGATGTAAAATTTATTAAAAACTTGCTCGGTTGTCAAACTTATTTCGTTTCATTAAGAACGGGGGGGCTGAAATCTCTCGTAAAGTTTTGTTCCTTTGCTTAATAGTAGCCAAACATAACGAAGTCAATCGGAAAATAAAACAATTGGCAAAAACTTCAACCACAACCCATATCCTCAGCTCAAGGCCAGGAAGAAAAAGCGGCACTAACCACGCTGTAAAAAATAATTGGCTCTTTTTAACACCAGTTGCTGGATAATGCACTTTTTTTACCCGTTCGGTGAATTAATAATAAATTAATACCTCTGTTTAAAATTTAATACCTTTACTTTGTGTATCTATTTCACCGGTGGTGGTGTAAAAGATAACATGGTTATCAAAAATACATATATAACCAGTATTCAAAAAACCCGAATCGGAGTTATTAATTCAATGCGCAGCGTAAATACTTATATGTATATTAGCTCTATTCCTCTTCCGAATCATTGAGGCGTCAGTTCGATGTATTCAACCTTCAATTCGAGGGTTCAAATGCCGCTGAGGCATTGGTTTTTGTCCGAGCTTTTTTTTCGATTTGAATAAAATTATTCACCATATGGATAATCTGGTTTCATCGTTTTGACGGAAAATATTTAATCCATTCGGGATATTTTGAAATTCACGTATAGATGTATATATGTTATCTGCATGAAAGTTATTTTATTTACAACGAAAAAAGAAAACCACACCGAATCGGTGATTTTTTTACCGTGCAATCAGTGTGTGTGCAACCAAATTAACCAAGTACGATACACATGTAACTTATCTTTGCAACAGATAAAGCACAGACCTCGAATCTCCAACAACGATATTAATTAAAATAAATTTATCATAAAGTTTCTCTCAGGGAATATCACAGTGGCTAAATCAGATAGAACTCGTAATGGTAGGAAGCGCCTAAAGATGCCTACTTAATAAGTTGGGGAGGTAGCGAGGGTTTTGTTACGTTATAAGTACCAAGGCTAGAACACCATCATCGATTCTTTGTAATGCAGGAATAAGAAAGTTGGAAGTCTGGCAAGCCTCCGAGGATGGCGGTTGTAGAGGGTTAAAGTGTGCGCTTCTAAGACAAAATTATCATACTACCATGACCGGTCAACTATCACTGCCGTTCTAGGGGCACCCACTAAGAGGACTATGGAAGAATCCTTCCCACGCCCGTTAACTTGTAGTGGCATTTATAGGCTCTGCGAACTATCACTCCAATAATTCCCCCCTCCGAACAAATGAATTATTCACCCCAAAAATTTTGTATGGGATTGGGGTAATTTTGTCAACGAAAAATCTCCAAAATTTGGAGTGATAATTCGCATAATTCTCTCAAAAATTCGATTTTGGCGATTTTGGAAGAAAGTTCCACATGAGCATTAATGCGTATACATACATATGCCTATATTTGGTTGGTGAACAATCACCCAAAATTTGAAAATTAATTTATATAATAACAGCAAAGTCAATAAGGGGATCTCATTCCAAATTATAAATGTTCACTACATCGTGGGATAAAAAACCGTAAGGTAGCTTTAAATGCTTTCGGGCTTTGCTCCTTTTAACTAACGGTACTAACCTCCCGACTGCCCTTTTTGACTTTATTAACTAGATAAAATCACACTGATCACATTGGGCGGCGGATATTTTAGGGCTTTTCGGTAATCTTCTCGATAATTTTTTACTATAAAGTGTCACTGATGTAAAAAAAAACCCTTAAGGTTGTCTTAAGGAACCTTAGTGTCACCATACACTCTCAAACTCCAACTCGAACTCGAAAATGGTACAAGTGGATTGATTTCCTTAAGGTTTATATTAAATGTTTGATTTTGTAATGTGTATTCGCCCCGCTTATTTCGTTTAGACGTTCAAGGGAGAAAGGGAATAACGTTGACATCTATAAACCTAGAAACAAGATAAGACAACAAGCCAAAAATAATTTAATTTTGAACAATTTTCTCTAGGCTCGCTAAAAGATGCCGTCACAGGACTGTAAAAATATATGTATTTTAAATGACAAAGCTAAAATGTCACGAAAAGGGCGCTAAAATATTAAAGGCAGACAATGTACCGACCATAATAAGAGCCAAGGAAAACCGCCCAGATAAAAAGGTACTCTTACAACTGCTTTTCTCGAAGTGATATCGATATTAATAAGAAGCGAAACCGCTTGGACAAAAGTGAAAAAATGTCTGAAGAAGGGCGGACGTCAAAATTTCTTTGCCTGCGCCTTTAGTTCAACTTTGACCGGCCCTGCTCGTGTTGAATAAAACGAACTTCAGCATATTTATATTTGAAACACAATTTGTTTTGTATTTACCACGATTTATTTTAACTTCACCATCCCATACAGATCATACATAATAACTTGGCTGAGGCAGCCACTGATGGCCTGCCTCTCTGTTGGTTTGGATAATAGAATAATGCAAAATATTATACCAATGAAAGAGAATATCCCAATATTACCATATCACACAAAAACTAACATCTCAACATATCTTCTAAATGCATGTTGACAAAGCGTGACATCTTCGTACTACTGTGTCAAAGCTTTCACCTATTGTCACAAATACTCTCTGTAGTTTCGATTCCTTATTCCGAACATAAAGTTCGACATTTTACATCCCATTGGAACATAAAATTATATATAATGGTCCTATAACTTGTCATTTCCAATGTTCTCATAGCAATTGTTCATCAGGATTTGTTTACAATAAAAGAGAAAATCACTGTAATGTATAATATTACCCTGGCCACACACTGTCGAACACGAGCTCGAACACGAACATGATACAAGTAGATCGGTTTTCTTCAGAATCGTGTGAAGTGTGTGTGCGTCTTGAGTTATTCGAAGGACACTTGTACCATGTTTGTGTTCGAGTTCACGTTCGACAATGTGTGGTCACCCTTAGTCACTAAAAATCCAGTCACTATACAGCAAACACCATCCTCGACGTCATCTCATCACGATCTCTATCTCGTGAATTGAATGAAACTGGCGAACTTGCAAAGAAAAGGGTCGACACAAGAAGTGGTAGTTACAATAACTTGTTGCCATGCCACATTGCCACTCTCACTACCCTTTCCCCATTCAAGGTCTTGAACACTATGCAGGAGAAAAGAGTGGGTGGCTGGTGGTGTTGAAATATCGACCATGTCTTAGTCGTTTTACCCATTATCGTTGAAGTGATGAATGGAGTCAGTGACTGTAAGATAAGAGACAAGCAAAACTTTAAGTTGTTGCAACTTTTTTCCTGTACTCTACTTGACTTTTCAACAGTCTAGAATTACAGAAATGAATGCAAAACTCGAAATTCCATTGTCAATCACAGAAATAGAAGAGCACGGAAAGATGTACATAGAACGGCGAGTGCATTAAAAACACTTTATAGTCGAACGTACTTGAATGAATTTACAATAGTTGAAGATGTAAATTCAATATACGAGTACTATATTTGCGAAGACTCTTAAAGGGAAAATCTCTACGCAGCTGGTAAAGTCCTCATTTAGACTAGCAACCACTTAAACTATTTTTAACATAACTGTGGTTTTTGTATGGCTATATGCAGTAGTCTGGATAGCGCAACGGCACGTTCGCTTTTTGTGCACTGGGTCTCTGGTTCGAATTCTATTGCAGGCAGTGGTCTTTTCGATAAAAGGGGATTTACTTCTTGGACTATGAGCCCAATCGGCTGTGAAATTAGTACCCATTCGAGAAAAATAGCTCAGTTAAGCTTGCTGATGACACACCTAAAAGTACACGGTCATGATTTGGTAAATGAAATAACTAGCTCATCTCAAGTCCTTGGTCTATCGATTGAACTGCTGTGTCAGTTATTTATTAATTTTATGGATATACATATTCCCCCGAGGCCATCCCCGGAATGGGGTTAAGCGATGTGCTGACAACTCGTTCTTGTAAAACCACTCCACGTCAAGAAACCTGGAACAAAAGCCTCGGATTGGACGGATCAACAACGACGACCACGCAAACGACTAAAGGATTATTCTTTCCGATCCTGGAATGTACGCTCCCTGAACAAACCGGGGGCCGAGAAGGCCCTTCTTCAATAGGACTAAAAGTACAAACTGAGCATTACTGCAGTCCAGAAAACAATTTGGCTTGGCAGCGAGATCAATGATAGGAAATCGCACACAATTTTTACAAGTGGCAAACCATCAGGCCGCAAGGAGTTTGGAGTAGTGTTTATAGTAAACAATCACCTCAAGCCGCACATTACTGACTTCAAACCCGTAAATGAATGGCTGTGTGCGATTCGCATTTAGACCCGATTCTTCAATCTCTGGCTCATCAATGTGCACGCCCCCACTGAAGTTAAAGAAGACGCTGTAAAAGACGAGTTCTACGCCCGGCTTGAGACTCTCTTCGACTCAATTCCAACAAACGATGTCAAATTGCTGCTGGGAGATTTTAACGCGAAATTCGGAAATGAAAGTTGGCATCGGGGGACCACTGGAGGCCACAGTCTCCATGAAGAATGTAACGACAACGGCCAGCGACTTATCGACTTCGCCTGCAGCAGGAATCTAGTCGTAAGCTCTACGTGTTTCCCGCATCGATGCATTCACAAGCAGACATGGAAATCTACAGACGCACATACCGTCAACCGTCTATGGGTTCCGGGAAGAACTTGAGGGTAGCATCAGGGATGTTGCAGAGAAGGTCGTGGGATATAAATCCCGGCGAGCGCGAAATGACTGGTTGGACGAAGAATGCAAAAATTCACTTGACGCGAAAAACGAGGCCTAAAGACAATGGATTCAACGAGGAACCAGAGCCAGAAAAGAAAAATATGACGAGCTACGGCGAATATCGAATAGAATAATTAGACGTAAGACACGTAAATACTTTGACGAGCAGTTGTTGAATATAAACGAAAACTTGCTAATAGGAACACCAGACAAGCGTACAAACTAGTAAATACAATTAAGAACGACTACCAACCCAGGACTAGCCTTTGTAAGGACAAGGATGGAAACATCATCAGCGACACCGATGACATTAACAAACGATGGGCCTCTTTTTTTGAAGAGCTTCTGAACCTACAATCTAACATCCCCACACAAGTAGCTCTCGACGATATTGTTGATCTAGGCCCACTCATACAACTTCCGACAGTAGAGGAAGTTGATCTCGCATTGCGGTCACTATAACGAAATAAAGCGTCGGGCGCTGACGAGATTCCAGCTGAACTGCTAAAATTCGGTTGAATGAGTCTAGTTGATGCCATACATCAATTACTCCTGCGAGTATGGGAGAACGAGGAGATCCCAGACGATTGGCGCAGAAGCATCATCTGTCCAATTCATAAAAATAAAAAGGGAGATAAACTGCGTTGTGAGAATTACAGGGGCATCTCATTAGTTTGTACGTCCTATAAAATTTTGACGATAATTCTGGAAAATAGAATAAAACCGTACGCAGAACGAGTCATTGGCGAATATCAAAGCGGTTTAAGACCTGGTAGATCCACAACCGATCAGCTCTTCGCAGTCAAACTGATACTCCAGAGGTGCTGGAAATACAACGTAAACGTATACCAAATCTTTGTCGACTTCAAGCAGGCATACGACAGTATCGATCGTGGAGTACTGTACAACATCATGCTGCAATTTGGTATACCGGCCAAATTAGTGCGACTGACTAAGATGACGATGACCAACTCCGTCTCACAAGTCAGGATACATAATAGACTTACTGATCTATTTGAAACACGCACTGGTTTGAAACAGGGCGATGGACTGGCACCGACGCTCTTCAACCTAGCACTGGAATACGTTATTCGGGCTATAAATATGGACCACAGCAAGACGCTACTTATCAAGTCGACACAATTAGCAGCGTACGTCGGCGATATCAACATCATGTCCCGAAGATTGGCTGACGCAGAAGAACTTCTGCATACGCTCGATACCGCTGCAAAAGAAGTTGGATTACGTATTAACGAGGGTAAAACTAAAATAATGATACAATCGACAAGGACACCTGCACAACCGACCATCAGTGTGGGGGACCTCAACATCGAGCTCGTGAACAACTTCATATACCTGGGTTGCAACTTGTCAAGGGACGCAAATGAAACTGACGAAATCAAGCGACGGATACAGTTAGCTAATAAGACTTTTTTCTCGGTTCTCCCGGTTCGAAGCATGTGCACAGAATGCACAGTTGTATGAACTGTACAATGAGCTGGAAGTTTCGAAAATCGTCAAACTACAATACAACGACTTCAGTGGGCAGGGCATGTACGACGAATGGACGACGATCGCATGCAAAGAGAGTAATGAATGCAGAACGAGTCGACGGAGCGAGACTGCCTAGACGACCGAGATCTCGTTGGGAGAGCTAAGCATGTGTGGACGCCGCGCAGCTACTGGGCTTCCAAAATTGGAGGACACAGTCACGTGACCGAGATAATTGAAGGACAACTATCCAGGCGGCCAAATTTCTCGGATTTTCACCTGCCAAAAGTTTATGCGACTGTGTAAACACAGTTTGCATGCATTTAGAATCTACAGAAGGGATTAAAATTATTTTACTGGCATATCTTTGCAACGGATAAGTGAAAAAAAAAATGGATAAGTGCAATCAATTTCACTGCCAGAGGCGATTGCACTTATCTTATTTCAACTGTATATAAAACAATTACCGGATGTAGATCCACCTTTTCGCTCACTTTCCACGAGTGTTGAACTTTCGATCCTCTGTGAAGTGTGAACGTTTACAAAGTGATAAAATCATCAGAAAGGGAATCATTCTCCTTGACATCACACCTCATATGATCCGGACTCTATCGACAACATTACCCTTCAACTTAAAAAAAATAAGTGTAGTTCTTATTACCCAAAGATTGCAGTTGAATAACGTACTCTAATTTATCTAGTTTCGAATATCAGAATAAATAAGATATCGAAATTCAAATAAGTATATAAATATAACTATCTACCTACGACATGGTATTATACACACGTTCTGAAACATGTATAACTGAAGTGTAATTTTTACACTCAAATAAAAAATAAATTACATAACAGCGATTCCATAATATGGTATCACCAAATACCAAAAATGGAGACGACCTCCCAACCGGCCTCGGCAAAATCTTACAAAGGCGTTGATATATTCATTCACTCGCAATGGTTCACGGAATTTTGAAGAATTACTGGGCGGTAGCAGATTTTGATGTTTAAAGGTACATGGCGTTTGGGCACTCTATTGTTTAACCAATTGAATGATCCAAAGTAGGCTGTAACAACAGAAAATCACCTTCGACTTTCGTGACTAACAGTTTTCAATACTACACCTGCCCACGAAATCGTTCAGCAGCATGAAGTCTGAAGTGCTAATTATAATTTTGAAGCAACATCATCTAAAATGAAGAGTAAGAAGTCAAGTTCGTTTATGTATATAGGTAGTTTACCGAGTGTAAAATTGTGAGGTGTTTTGCTCTTATTGGAGATATTTATTGCTGAATGGCGCTACTTTTACTATGCAAGAAAACTTTGAAATTACGAATGCAGTAATTAATGGGTAACCATTTATTCATTACTCATAGACATTTTAAGCTATTATAAAAAAAAATAATTTTAATACATAATTATGCTGATGGCGACGACGTTCGTGGCCATGAATGTTTGTGTTGTCTTCCCCCTGTGGTGCGAGGCGTAATAATAAGCTACCGAATCTCCCGACTTGTCTCAGATAGGCAGCTAAATGGGGCAGCAAGAGGTGCATTCCGGCAACTGCATTCCCCGAAACTAGTTTATGCTAACGAAACGTCAAATGGGCCACATGGAGCAGTTGACGCGGCAACTTACCAAATACTGCTATTTCTTATGACGTTGTGACGCATGAAACTACGCCATATCACGAGTGGATTTATGACATTTTATGTGCCAATAAGCGGAATGAAACGTCTCTATATAAAAACCACAGCTGAGAGTATAGAACATGTAATGAAGAGCGGCTATCATCACACAATCCATACGTGTTTCGAACACATTTTTTTCATCGCCTACAGTCTTCTATCCCTTGTTTGTCAAATTGACTGACTGACAATTGCAATTTTTGTTGGCGTTTTACAACATCGCCTAACTGCTGCTGTCAGCTGGTGCTTCCTTGGTTGCGGCTTTGAAAATCACAACAAATTATTCGACAGCCGAGGGAACATTTTTGTGGTTTGTGTAATATGATGCAGTGTGTAACGGGTACCAAAAATTTTGGTTTATGTCTGTTCTTTATATAATCTTCATATTCTCAAATTTGGAAGTAATTCTTTTAAGAAATATAACAAAGTATGCTTAATATAATAAAAACATAGTGGCGGCCATTATGGCTCTAAAGGCTTGTTCAGACTATGCGAGTATTTAGTCAAGTAGCCAGTAATTTTGTAATTAAAATACTCGCTACTGTCAAACAAATAGTTCGCACTACGTTCGTTTCAATCAGATTTCCTTCTCACCGAATCCAGGTATGTTAATTGCATTTTGCAATCCAATATACGCGGATTACTTCATTTGCTTGAATTTATAATGTGGGGACTTCATATTCCACAAGCACTCGTATTCTAAATATTTTCTAACGAATTTCACATTGGTTTCTTCGCTCCAGCGTGACAGTTAAAGAAATCTACTAATAAAACACGTTGACACTTCAACCATTGATGCTACTGGGATATATCTCGCCCGAAAAAATAGAATGAAATGAATTAGGTAACTCGAACAAATCACTTAGGCTGAAACACACACCGCATAAGACAAAACGTTTGTTTCTGTCTCAAGAAACAACCGACCATTGCTTCTTATCAGGCAACACACAACAAAAGAAACGAAACAAAACAAATGTCTTTGTCTCGATGGGTTTTATGACTGGTTGTCGATAATGCATGTCTTTGGATATTATCAACACACACCGAATGAAACAAACATGCTTCAGACAAACGTCGTTGTCGATAATTGCATACATTGCAATAGGCGCAACACACACCGCATGAAACGAAACAAAAAGACAAGAATAGACAGAAAGACATGTTTCGTTGCCACTGGACGGCCAGTTGTCCTTCAGAAACAAAAATTTGTTTCCGCTTAATAGCTGGTCATTTTATGTAAAATGTCGCAAATTATGGACGTCGACGCCGAAAAGTTGTTGTTTTTAATTGAGGCAAGAAGCCCAATTTATAATTATAGAGAAAAGGAGCATACAAATAAAATTGCAATTGATAAGCTATGGGTAGAAATAGCAACCGAAGTGAATTGTGAAGGTAAGTTTATTGTATAGTATTCCATTTGATTAAACATAGGTACTACTAAGCAAGTTGGAAATTCAATTTTGTCTCATCTCAATACACACCAAACGAAACAAGACAAAAAAACGTTTTGTTTTGTCTCACTGTGTTTCGCTTGGTGTGTGCTGCAATGAAACACGTTTTTTGTCTTAAAAGAGAAGACACACCGCATCAGACGTTTTGTCTGATGCGGTGTGTTGTCACACTTACTAAACTATTCGACTACATTTTTGCTGTTCAGACATATTTAGCTACTAAATTATTTGCCTTTTGACTAAATTACTAGCCTAGTCCAAACAAACCTTAAGTAGGCGGTTTGTCACATCAAAGCTATTGTGCAGATGCCAGTAGCAGATCTTCTGATTTGTTTCAGTTTAATTGTAAAACCGTAAACTGTGATGACGAAACGGAAATTCATATTCTCTGTGATTGTCCAGCTATAGCCTGTCGTCGCTGGGATAGTCTTAAGGTTGTATTGTAAATACTTTTCAGTCTCAGTGCTTGTGAATCTCTTTGGCTCACAGCCCTTCGATCCTATCTATCTATCGAGGCTTAGTATTCCTTAAAGTTCCTTGTAAATACATGGCTACAATACCGTAGCCGAGTATGGCTGCTGAAGAAAATTTCAAGAAATCCAGAAAAATACTAGAAATGCAGGTCAACGATGGAATGGCAAAATGATGTGTTTCCTTTTTAGCGACAATTGATTAGATTGAATACCAACGTTCAACCTTTCAAAAAAGAAATATCTGATTTAAATCTTGATCAAAGTAAAGAAACTTCAGTCCCGTTTGGCCTTAAACCTGGAGATATCGATTGATAACCCGGGGAACTCGTAGATCCTCTACAAAACCCGAAGTCTCCGGGTGAAACCCGGATTGTTGGTAACCCTATAAGAAGCTAGCTCAGATCATTTCCACATTGCTATATCAAAGAATCGAAAGGGTCTTCAAAATTTCACCATAAAAAAAACATTAGACTCTTCTCGTTGGGATTTAGAGTACACATTAAAACGCCATTATAATCTAATCTCTAACTAATAAAATTATTTAATTTAATAGAAAAAAAACATCGTAATACATACATACTTGTATCTGCCATTAACACAAATTCAAGTACATAATAGCCGCGATCTTTTCACACAGAGCAGATCAGAGCGCGATAAGCGGCAAAATAACGATACAGAGCAATATTATCAAGGATAGTTGTTATTGACAATTTTTATGACTAAAATTAGTCTCTCTTTTGGTCATACTGAAGCTTTTTTCAAAATACACAATTCTTACAGGATTTCATTGAAGCGCATCGATAGCGCCCAAACAACTTTGACAGTTCAATTGTAATGAAGTTGGCAGCAACACTCGAAAACTTCAAGTACACAACCTTCTGCACCAACCTTCTATCCAGAGCAGCTTAGATCAAATTGTTAGTGTAATTGTATGGTGTTGATCAACTCTGTTCTACACGGCTGTTAAAAAAACGCGCCTAATGCTTCGTTTAGACGTGTACGCTGAGCCAAGCACCGAATATTGAAAAATTGCATTGAAAAGCACCAACAACAAGAAGATCCCATCACTTGTGGGAATGACTCAAATGCTCACGAATGCTATTGAATTAATGTTGGCCATGTAAGAGCAGAAAAGGTATCTTCTTGCTGTTGGTGCTTTTAAGGTAAATTTTCAATATTCGGTGCTTGGCTCAGCGTTCACGTCTAAACGAAGCATAATATATACAATAAATTGAAGTGTCTTCTAGAATGCACAGAAATAAATAAAATGCTCACACGAGTATACAAGAAGTGCGCTCAACCAGATAGTAACATCAAAAGTGCGTACATAACAACTTTCAAACTTAACTATGTTTCAGTATATGGATCATACATTTAATTATACGACTCGAAATTACACTTAATTTTAATTTCACTATTTTTTAAATGACCCCGATAATCATAACCGTCCATATACGAGTAGTATCAATCGAGGCTTATGCACTATGCACACATATCAACTATCAAGTATTATAATCGTTATGTGTCAAATTTCTCATCAAGTTTAACAGAAAGGTGCTTACTTCAAGATTTATTATCTCTCCGCCTAGCGGTAAACGTTTTTAATAATTGCTCGTAACAAGTTTTAGCGGCTGACACAACCCACTGGCGGAAATGAATAACAAAGATACTACGGATACGAATGCGTATCCGAATCTGGTACTATTTGGAGAAATACGCGGTATATTTAAAGGTTCATTTTTTACAAATAATCGTACAGTATGTTAGATCTGCAAAGACGACAAATGAGACGTTTCTATACAGTCTAGTATAAATAGTCTAGGTTTTAAATAGGAATATTTACTCTACGACCGAATTTCTTATAGCGTGATCTGTAGTGGCCGAAGAATCTAAAAAGGAGTTTGCGTGAAAAAATATTTTTCGGAAAGGTCCAAAAACGAGGAAAAAAGTGGGGTTAAATTTTGTTTCATCGAGTATAGGGTATGTTGGGGACCATATCAAAGAGGCCGACGAGTACTCCCTATTTCTGGAATCGTTTTCCAGTTTAGGTACACACAAATGCAGTAAGGCAGAGGAGTGCAGGCATTTTGCGTGCATTCCACCCAGAGAATGGAAATAATAATTTTTCAACTAAATAATAAATATTTATTATTAAAATTTCGGTGAATATTTATAATTATTATCATCTCATCAAACATCAAATAATAATTATTATCAATGAATAATGCAGATAGCGGATTCTTCAATAATTATTATTTCTTCTGAAATAATAATTATTTCTTCCTAGACACTGACGTAACGTGTGTTGCCCAGATTACGTTCAGTGGAACGAACCAAAGGAATTTCATTTCATTGACACTGCGCGTGGGCATGTGTTTTGGCTAGCCACTTTACTTGCTTTCTTACTCAAATACACATCGCAGGCTCAGCCACATACTCCTAAAAGTGAATTTTGTTCATTAGCCGGTCCGTGATATTGTGCAGAGCAGTGGAAATTTCAGGCTTCTTTAATAATTCTTCATTCTTCACTGTGTGTAGTCGCTCTTCTTGTACACCCCCTTCCGTATTTGAAATGATTTAAAAAAAAATACACTACCAACTTACTTTTTCCAATTTTTTGGGCAGTATCCTAATAAGTTAGTCCGAACTCTTTACTGGCAACTATTTAGCCTTTTTCTTCCAGTGGCAAAACCTTTCGTCGACTCGTTGTTTGCAAGATCCTTTAAAATGCACCACTAATGACAAAAATCAGTGCAGAGATTGCACTTTTTTATCAAAATCGTATATATAATAGTCGTATAATCGCAGGATGAACAGTTTTGACTTCGTGAAAAAAAAGTAATAAAAAAATCAATATTTATTACAAATTTGAACAAATAATTGTAATTGTAATAATTATTTTTCCTCTGGAAAATGATTATGTCAAACACTAATTACTATATTATTTTGAAAACTGAAAAACGAATAATACTCGTAATAATATAATAATTATTGATTTGAATAATTTTGTTCAACCTCTGATTCCACCGAGCATCTATGCCTATGGCAAGGTTTCCTGCTGTCTTTCAGGCAGATGTTTACACCATTGAGGTTACCATATTATACGAGTAACTATAGCCATCTTCAATGATTGTCAAGCTGCCAGTACGGCTCTAGCCAAGTAGCAGGTCACATCTTACCAGGGTTCCCATAATTGATTTTCTGGACACACCAGATTTTTCGAATGGCTGACGTATTTGCCAGGATGGCTTCGGCGACTCCTTTCCATGGTCCAGAACCCTTCTGTGAAATTTCACTAGGCGCGGCTAGAAGGCGCTTCTGAGATTAAAAGCGATCTATGTCCCCGCACCGGACCTGAGGCGGGCCAAGATTTTCATTTCGGGATACTCTATCTACTTAGTCCTCTGCTATGACTGCGATCTATCACCCCAATTAATTATCCAAAAAATTACATAAACCCCGACTTTGACTTGATATATCCCTCCAAAATGACAAAACACCCCAAAAAATATGGCATATCCACCAACTTTGAGGGATATTTCACGGCTCTGCAAACCCATCCAAACAAATTACTTAACCCCCCAGAAATATTATTGTCATTGGGGGATAGTTAATCGCTACATACTCCCCAACCAAAAATGAGAATACCCCCAAATATAACACAGATGAAGGAGGGTATTTTTTACAACTATAACTACCTATAAGAGAGCTCAAATTCCTTTTCTTTGGGGGGGGGGGGGTATGTCAGTACAGCTATTTCTTTTTTCATTACTATTATTCATTTCAAATTTTGGAGTGAATCTGGCGAATTATTCCCCAAATTGGGAGATATCATATCATTTGAAATAATTTTTTTTGGAGTATATGCCTTGGGGCGAAGGGGTTAATTCGCAGAGCCCTCTACTATAATCCGCTGGTCTACTACAGGTAAATTGGAATAAGGTTTTAATCATTTGTAGTTTTCCGACTGCAGATTCGTGTCTGAAAGGATATTTTGAACTTGAGGGTAATGTGCGCACTCATTGTAAATATTGTCGCACAAATTGCCTGTCTGACATCTTTCTCGACCCGAATAAGATGGCTTCGACACATTTGAGCAACTTCGCCAGTGCAATCAATTGGTTGATTGGGGGGGGGGGGGGGTCCCGGGCCCGATGAGTTAAGGCAATTATATAGTACATATGTTTAATAAAACCCTTGGAAAACAAAAGTGCTTGTGCTGGTTTCGTCAGCTGCTTGTCAGAACAGTTGCACGGCCTGCATGCTGGCCACATTCATAAATCATGAATATTTTTGGAGTAGCTACTCAAAGGCATGTGGTGCAAACATTTTTCCGATTAATTAACGGTAATATATGTCGTGGTCTGGAAACACAGCTGGGGCAGTGAGAGCGGTTTTTCTGCAGCCTTTATATGTAGCGGAAGTGGGTTAACTTTTCAATGAAAACAACCAAATTCAACAACCAAATGAAAAAAAAAGTCATAAAATAAAAGATGAAGATAATTGGATTTCAAGTTTAACGTGCTCAATATTTTTAAAATCGGCCTATTTTTAGTGCACTAGATAAAAGATAGATGTAGTAGATAATTAATTTTAATTTAAAAATTTGATTAGAAAAATTTTGACATGTTTTTCGTCAGACTAATTTGATAAATTAAATTACTAATCAAATAATTATTTTTTTTCCAGGATTTCAACGTTCAAACAACTTATTTGATAGTTTTAGGCTGATTTCTAATGTATTTGGTCATTCTGAATCGAAAGAAACTGTAATTCCATGCGACCATTAGTTGAAAAGATATTCACATTCTTTTCCGGATTTTGTTAAAATAATTAAATAAACTGTATTCTAGGAAAAAACGTGAATATCTTTTAAACTAATGATCATATAGAATTGCAGTTGGTTTCATTTGATTCAGAATTGTGAAATACATTAAGAATTAACCTAAACCTGTCATATAAGATTTTTATTTTAAACTTGTCCGATAAAATATAATAAAATAGTTTATTTAGTTATTATAACATTAAATACTTTATTTGTTTACATAATTTATTCAATTACCTATATATGTATAACTTACATACAACTGCTAAACACGTGTATATGTAGGTAAGTATCACTAAATAAATTATGAAAACTTTGTTGTACAATTTTTGATTTGGAAATTTTCGCCTGACTTGTATTCAACGCCACGAGTCCGGTGATAAAAAGTGTGCTAATGCGTGTTATTATTATTAGAGATGGGTATCGACCAACAAGTAATCGATTAATGAAATCGATTATAATTTTTTACGAATTAATCGATACACCGATTATTTGTTACTTGAATAATCGATTAATCGATTAATAGACAATTTCAAAAAAGGTTGGGATAAAATTAAAAACTGGGTACAATGAAAACAACGAAGTAAAGTAAAAAATAGTCCTTATTTATTCACATGAAAACAGTAGAAAGATCATCAAACAGAGAAAAAATAATTACACCTACTGGAAGCAGTTGCCTGAAACGTTCCCAGTAGCTGCAGAATTAATAGTAATTATTGAGTTGTGAGAAGTATTGAGCTTATTTATTAATCCCAATACTTATCATGAACGTCCTTAAGGAATATAAGTGTATTGGCCATGTCGGCGGTCAGCCGGCTTCTCTGTTCCCTCAGAATTTGACCAGCTTCAGAGAAATGAAACAATTTGTGGTAGATAGGTAAAAGTAGAATGAGAAAAGTAGTAGGTAAATACTATACACGACTGTTGTAAGTGATTTTTCGCAATGAAAGAAAAATATATCGCTCTTGAAATCTGAAGTCTCAGCGAAGAAAAAAGTTCAATGATCGTTATAAAATAATCGATTAATCGATTAAATCGACCCTAATGTAATCGATTAAATAAAAATCAATTATTCGAAAAAATAATCGATTATTTCGATTAATCGATTAATCGATACCCATCCCTAATTATTATGTAGAGTTCGCACTGACGAGATAAACCTTTAAAATAACTGAAAATACTGAAGGAGGACTTTGGGTCCCCACAAATCTTTTAGGGTTCCCACAGTCAAATCTCCAAAAATCTATAAGAATATGCAGGGTGAAGGCCCGAATTCTCAAGTTCGATATAAAAATTCTCAAGAATTTTCGAACACATCATATGCGATTATTGTCGAGGCTACATATCTTAGGGTTCCAACTATGTACTCAATATTGGAAAATCTAAAATATCTATTGTACAATACATCTGGCCCGCGGTCAAGATCGGAATATTGTTCGGAAATTTGCAAAAGCTTTCTTAGGATACAAGTTTTTTGTTGCCGGGACGACCATCGACACCATACAACGTATATGATGCTTGTCATGTCGTCGCCCTTATCAGGTTTAGTGGGACTACACAATTCAATAAATGAAAAATGTAATGTGCTCACCGGTTTCGACCGCTGGTGTGACACGCGTCTCATCAGACGCCTCCGCTTCGCGCATCACACCAGTGGGGAAGGCGTGACCGGGCACAAGCCAAGTCGGATTGTGTTTTGCCTTATATTGGCAGACACAAGAAGGGTGCGAATTCTTTTCAAGTGGCCCGGCAACAAAAAACTTGTTTGTTGTAGCCAGAACATAGACGAGTTCGTATCGGAAAATCGTAAGTTGCGATTTTCACTTGAAATGGATTCACACCCTTGTTGTGTCTGCCACTTAATATAAGGCAAAACACAATCCGACTTGGCTTATGCCCGGTCACGCCTTCCCCACTGGTGTGATGCGCGAAGCGGAGGCGTCTGATGAGACGTGCGTCATACTAGCGGTCGAAACCGGTGTGCACATTACATTTTTCATTTAGTTTTAAGATTAGAATTTACTCAATATCTGAGTCTTCGAAATCTTATTTAATTAAAGACCGAGTTTCTGGTAATAAAATATATATTATTGAGTGCTCGACCTGAGCTCTATTTTCGAACTGAAACTTACAAAATTGAGACATGTATTTATATTTGAATTTCTTATCATTATGCTTCTTAACTATTTGTTATTATTAATATCTTATCTTACTTATTTGTTACATCATTACGTTCTTCTTATTACATATTGGTTCTTATTGTATATCCTTCTATCATTTCTTATTGTTATCATTACCATTGCCATTAAAGGCTCATTAGACATCCTAACACTATTTCTTATCTTAATGAAATGGGTGACTCATATAAACATGTTTGTTTCAACTAAAAATACTAATTATGTTTGTTTACCCATTTGACCGGTATTGATGAGTGCTCATGGTATGCGTCACTGGCTTGAGTTGGTGACGTAACTCCTCCCATCCTTAACTTAAACCTGTCCTCAGGTTGTTTTATATTAATATTAATTTTTTTGGAACATAATCTAGTTTTTATGTATATAGCAAAAACAATTAATACGAAAATTATTATTACTGTAAGGCCAAGTGTAGGCAATGTATACGCAAGAAAGTTGTGTGAGTTGTCAAGTTTCAATAATGTTTGAGTTTCTAATAAATGGACTGTTTTGTTTTGCAATTGTTCAATATGTTCGAAAGTGACTGGCTTCAATATGGTATAGTTTTTAATAGGATTACTTTGAGGCAATATTTTGGGAATGTAATTTCCTGATGTTTTACTTATAAATTTCCATGATTGTATATATATGGTACATGATTCAAATGTTAGGTGAAAATTCTTATACTCTATTAATATAGTGTGGTTTTCTGAATTATTACATGAGTATACCAAATGTTTATCCTGAATATTCGTAAATATAAATGTATTTTCTTTTATTTTAATATATCTAGGTTCAGTTTCTTCGATTAAAGTACAATTTGTTGGTCTTTGTTGGATAAGATTAGTTATGCATACATTATTTATTATTTATTTTGATACATAAAACTTGTCGATGTTTGAATAAATTTGAAGATTTTTAGCGTTAGGTAACGGAATAAGACGGTTTATATATCCCTTACATCCCTAGCAGTCTCTGTAAGTTTAAATGGCAACTTTCCGGGATTTCTTTCATATTTGGTTTGGGTGCATATGAAACATTTGTTTATATAGTTAGCAATTCTCTGCTTTAAATTTGGGTGAAAATATTTGTTTGACAAAATTTGATAGGTTTTATCAATCCCTTGATGGTTACTGTTTTTATGCTCTTTGGCAATTAATTCTTCAATCTCTTCTTTAGAGCAATTCCAAAGATATTTATTGGCTTGGACTATTGAGCGTCTCGGATTGTCAATTTTCCATTTGGTATAGTAGTCTTGGAAAAGTAATAACGTTTTTCTATTAGGAAATTTTATTCCTGTGGTACCTACATGAGCTAAATGATTTTTAAATATGTATTCTACAGTTTTATCATCATATTCCTTATAGGTGAATATAATTAATTTGCGATTATCAAAGTTTTTCCTTTTTACGTTATTGGTCTTTCCTAATTTCAAAATAATTTGATTTTTATAACAATTTAATGGTTTTTCTGAAATAAAAATATGATTAATATTGTCCTCATTCGCTGTGTGTATCGTAGCTAATGTTGATTTGTTTTCTTGCTCATTCAATGCATGGATTTCAACTCTAGATAGTGCATCCGCAACATAATTTTCTTTCCCTTTTATATGTTTAATCTCGTAATCATATTCCATTAATTTAAGTTTCCAACGTTGCAGTTTTGCGTTTTCTTCCTTAAGGTTTTCAAGAAATACTAGAGGTTTATGGTCAGTTTGCAAAATGAACTTCCTGCCATATAAATAGGGTCTAAAATACTTTGTAGCCCATACAATTGACAACAATTCTTTTTCGATTGTTGAGTATCTAGTTTCATGTATATTTAACGTTCTAGATGCGAAACAGATTGGCTTGTTCTCTTGACTCAGCACTGCGCCTATAGCGAAGTTACTTGCATCAGTAGTTACTACTTTGCCTTAACCCCTAGCGGGGCATAGCGCGTCAACTACTCCTGCGCGCCATCGTACTCTGTTCTGGGCAATGGGGCGCAACTCCCCAAAAGACTTACCCAGTACCTGACACTCCTTTGCCACAGATCGACGCCATGTGATTCGAGGACCCCCTCTTGGTCGGCCTTGGTTGGAAATGGGGTTCCATTTCATGGCATGCATAGCAATGCAGTTATCACTCTTCCGCAATGTGTGACCTATCCACTGCCATTTTCGCCTGCGTATCAATTCGTCGATTGGCATCTGACCCGTACGCCGACTTAGCTCTTCATTTGATATTGTTTCGGGCCAGAAAATTCTTAAAATTCGACGAAGACATGAGTTGACGAAAACTTGCAGCTTTCTGGTAACTCCTACGGAAACTTTCCATGTACTGCTCCCATACAAAAGCACTGATAGTACCAGGGAGCGAAACAGGCCCAGCTTGGTCTTGATGCTGAGATAACTGCTCTGCCAGATTTTGGACAGCATGCCGTATGCGCGTTTAGCCTGGTTGATACGACGAGCGATGTCCTGCTCCGTACCACCATTTTCGGCAACAATGCTACCCAGGTAGACGAAGTTGTCCACCTTCTCCACAGGCTGCCCATTAATATTGATGGCAATAGGTGTCGGATTTCTTTTTCGCAACGGCGGGCTAAGAACCTTGGTCTTGTTAGTATTAATCTTTAGCCCAACCTTGCTTGCCTCCCTCTCGAGATCTAACGCCATTGCGGACAGATCCATGATTTTGTGGGAGAGTAGGCATATGTCGTCAGCGTAGTCAAGATGTTGTAGATAAGATGTCAAAGTCCATTGAATTCCTCTGTCGAGTCCGGATAGGGCTGCATGCAACACATCGCCGATCACAATGAGGAATAGGATCGGTGAGAGGATGCACCCCTGCCGAACTCCACTGCGAATCTCAAAGTCCCCCGACACCTTACCTTTATGCAGAACGCGACATTTCGCGCCGTCATAGGTTGCCTTAATAATAGCCACAAGCTTCTCAGGGATGCCTCTCCTGCGCAAGGCCGCCCATATAGAATCCCGGTTCACACTATCGAAAGCCTTTTCGAAATCGATGAAAAGCAAGTGAAGCGGAGAATCGTATTCAGCGCATTGCTCGATGATGATTCGCAAGGTGTTAATGTGATCGACACAGGAGAATCCGGATCGAAAGCCAGCCTGCTCTTCATCAATTGTGCTTTCTAAGTGGGCCTTTAGTCTTTCCAGGACGATTTTAGCTATTATCTTGGCAACGGCAGGAAGCACACAAATGCCTCTCCAATTATTACAGTCTGTGAGGCTACCCTTCTTTGGAAGTTTGATGATCAAACCTTCCTTCCACTCAGTGGGAAAGGTCTCTGTATTCCACGCTTTATCAACAAGTGGGTGCAGCAAATCGGCAGTTACGCTTGGCGCTGCTTGATAAAGTTCGGCAGGGATGCCGTCAAGTCCGGCGGCCTTTCCTCGTTTTAGTGCAATAATTGCAGTGACTATTTCCTCTTTAGTCGGGGCAGTGGACCGTATACGCACATTTTGATGGTTAGCTAAATTATCTATATGAGGGGGAACTTCACCAGAGGTTACACGGTTCAAGACCGCGGCGAAGTGTTCTTTCCACCGCCTCATTTGATCTTCTTCCAAGATAAGTAGCTTTCCATCACTATCCTTCACCGGATGTTGGCAGGAGTTACGACCACCTGTAAACTCCTTTATGACACCGTATACGGCGTTCAAGTTGTTACTTCTAGCGGCTTCTTCTGCTGACGCTAAAAGAGAATTGGCATAAACTCTTTTATCGCGTCGCACACTACGCTATCGTACAATGACAAAGATTGGATTCTGGAATGTGCGTACTCTCCTGGACAATGGATCAGAAGGTCCCCAGAACGCACGATTTCTTCAATTAGAGAGTGAATTTCTGAGGTACAAATTAAATATCTTAGGAGTTAGTGAGATAAGATGGTGGAACAGCGGAGAATTCATCTCTCCAACGGGCAGCACTGTAATGTTGTACTCCGGTAAAGCTACCGGTAGTCGTCGTGAGTCAGGTGTGGGGCTCCTTTTAACCAGAGCCGCGCGAAACTGTCTCTTATCCTGGGAACCGGTCTCTGACAGGGTCTTGACCGCCAGGTTCCGGACCAAAATGAGGAACATCTCAATAATACAATGTTATGCCCCTACTGAACCCGACAATGTCTTGGCAAAAGACTCCTTCTACGAAGAACTAAACGCCGTTCAGAGCAGAACACCTAAAGGTGACATTATAATGGTTATGGGTGATTTGAATGCGAAAGTTGGCGCTGATAACTATGGGCTCAGACATGTGATGGGGAGACACGGTCTTGGTGATCGTAATGACAACGGTGAAAGATTTGTAGAGTTCTGCAACTTTCACAGTCTCTTCATCGGTGGTACTATGTTTGGGCATAAGGACCACCACAAAATCAGTTGGTCCTCTGTTGATCGGCGCAGAACACAAAATCAGATCGACCATTTTGCCATTAGTAAAAGATTCAAGAGTTGCCTCCTGGACGTGCGAAACAAGAAGGGTGCCGATATTGGGATGGGAAGAGACCATTATCTTATGATCGCTAATGTTCGATTGCGTATTGCAGCCGTGCGCCGCCCCAGCGACGAAAGATCCAGGCCCCGCAAATTCAACACCGCTCGACTAAAAAATCCAGCTGTCTTACAACAATATAATGACCATCTTGCGCAAAAAGCGGCTGAGATAACTAGTCACCCAGATAGTGACATAAACGAAAACTGGGATGCCATAAAAAATGCGTACATTGATAGCGCAAATACCATCCTTGGCCCAAACCCGGATTGCCGGAATAAGCCCTGGATGTCCGACGCTTCATGGCAGCGGATTGTTGAAAGAAAGGAGCTGAAAGTTCGTTTGGCTGCAGCATCAGACGACAATCGAAGCAGCATCGAACTCCTTTACCGTCAGAAAGCTCGAGAAGTTCAGCGTAGTGTGCAAAATTGGATCGTTAATAATATATTTTTTAAGAGACTGGAATGACTCGATATATTCTGGGTTTTTAATGTCAATTTTTTGACCTTTATGGAGAAATTTTGTCATTGGTTTCGCTATTTTAGCGTAGTCCCTAATGAACTTTCTATAGAACCCAGTCAATCCAAGAAAGGATTTTATTTGTTTGCATGTTTCCGGGAGTGGAAATTTTTCAATGGCCTTTAGCTTGTCTGGATTAGGCTTTATACCCTGAGGTGTAATTACATGTCCTAGAAATTCAGTGCATCGCTGAAGGAAGTGAGTTTTTGATAACTGTATCTTCAAATTTGCCTTTCGAAGTGTTCCAAAAACTTTCCTTAGTGCGATTTCATGCTCTTCTAAGGAAGTAGAAAACACAAGAATATCATCCATATACACAATGCATATTTTATTTATATGATCCCTTAAGATGTGGTTCATTAATCTTTGAAATGTTGCCGGGGCATTTTTGAGCCCGAACGGCATTCTTGTGAATTCGTAATGTCCACTATCTGTGGAAAATGCAGTTTTGTGTCTATCCTCAGGTTTGATTTCGATCTGGTGGAAACCCTTTGCCAGATCGATTGAGGTGAAATAGTTTGCATTTCCTAATTTACCTAAGATATCATCTATCTGTGGTATGGGAAATTTATCTTCAACCGTTAAGTTATTAATTTTCCTAAAATCAATAACGAGTCTGTGTTCACCGGGTGTCTTTTTTGGGACTACCCAGATGGGTGAATTATACGGAGAATTTGATGGTTGAATGATACCCTGCTTTAAATCTTCTTCAATTTGTTTGTTGACAAAGTCTCTTAAAGCATACGGATATCGATAATTTTTTTGATAGATAGGTTTATCAGTGTTTAGTTTTAATTCATGTTTTATCTCGCTTGTAAAAGTCAAGATTTCATTTTTATTATACTCTAAATCACTGAATTCATTTTTTATCCTATCAACAACAATTTTTTCTTCGTTTGAGTATTCAGTTTCTTTTTTGTCTACCTCGTATTCTTTTTCAGAATTATTTTGGGCCGCAATAGTACAATATATTTCCTCTTGATTTAAGCTCAAGGGAATTTTAATTGAATTTATTGTTAAGCTATTATCTTGAAAATTGATAATTGCTTTTGTTGGCACAAGAATATTTTGCCCTATTATAGCATCGAATTCCCTATTTTCTAATTGTACGAGTTTCCACTCAACTTTTCCATCTATATTAAATTCTTGTGGAAAGCTGGTCAACAACCCTTCTGTGGCAAGGGATTCACCATTTACACTTGAAATTATTAATTTGTTTTCAAGTGTATGCCTTCTATGCTCGGCAACTCGTTTGAGATTCATGATTGATGCAGAGCAACCTGTATCAATCAGACATCTAACTTTAACGTCATCTAACGTTAATTGAACAATAGGCAATTGATATCTGGATCCGAGGCTTGGAACCGAAAATTTGGTACGTCTGACTGAATATGCAATGATGAATCCCTTGACACTGCAGTATTCATAGACACATCAGAGGTTAATGTCAAGTCGTTTACATTGCGATTTTGATTTTGTTCACAATTATATCTAACGTTAGATTGAGCAATACCTCTGTTACTAAAAGATCCCTGACTTTTTCCGCTACCTAATGCTGACCTAGAGCTCATTGGTTTCCTATTAAAATGTTCATTAAGGTAGCCAGTATTCACCAAGACTTTATAAGCGTCTTCTAGTGTCTCAGGCTTATATGCGTGCAATACCCCTCGTATAGGCTCAGGGCACTTATTTATAAAAGTGGATTTCGCAATTTCGTTTTTAGTCCTAATGTACTCTGTTTTTTGACTTACACTATAATTTACATTATAATTTATTTTTTGGTTTAGCTTAAAAAGGCACTTACATATGTAGCCATATAGTTGTCCAGCCGTTGTAAATTGCGCCGCTAATAGCTTTTCCATGAGTTGTGTTTCATTTTCCGGTGTGTCAAAATGGTTGATCATTAACGCTTTCACTGTCCTCCAATCCGTTGTCATGTGCGTTTGTAGCACCTCTCTAGCTTTTCCCGTGATTTTCGTTAATATTTGTTGATGAAGAATTGGCTTCAATGGGCATTCCTCAATAAACTTTGCCACGACATCAACCGCGTTTACGAAAGGAAATAAATCTATTTGAGTACCATCAAAACTTGGTATTCCACAAATGTAGCTGGAGAGCTGTTTGAAATCCATTTTCGCTGGATCTTCGAGTTTCAATTCAGCAAATATTTTTAAGATTTGGTCCAAAGTTGGTCCGTGTCCCGACTGCGCCAATTTTAAGATTAGAATTTACTCAATATCTGAGTCTTCGAAATCTTATTTAATTAAAGACCGAGTTTCTGGTAATAAAATATATATTATTGAGTGCTCGACCTGAGCTCTATTTTCGAACTGAAACTTACAAAATTGAGACATGTATTTATATTTGAATTTCTTATCATTATGCTTCTTAACTATTTGTTATTATTAATATCTTATCTTACTTATTTGTTACATCATTACGTTCTTCTTATTACATATTGGTTGTTATTGTATATCCTTCTATCATTTCTTATTGTTATCATTACCATTGCCATTAAAGGCTCATTAGACATCCTAACACTATTTCTTATCTTAATGAAATGGGTGACTCATATAAACATGTTTGTTTCAACTAAAAATACTAATTATGTTTGTTTACCCATTTGACCGGTATTGATGAGTGCTCATGGTATGCGTCACTGGCTTGAGTTGGTGACGTAACTATTTACTTTCAGAGGAGTTTTCGCTTAAATCACCTGAAAGCACTGTTGGGGCCCCATTCCTCTTGTTGCTGGTTTCAGTCGATCAGATTTATTTAAACAGAGGTTTTTACTTCCATCTGAATGCCGCCAGTACGATTCCAAACCGGCCTACTTGCATACCATAATTAAAATGTTAAATTTCTACTGCCAATTTCACGACACATACTCCAATTCCGCCAAAAACAATTGCTGTGAAATTAAGTTCATCTGCCCAGTCTTAGTAACATCGCTTGTCCCTTAGGCTGACATCTCAATGAATGTCAAAATTTGGACAATTAAAACGTCTTCTTCACAACCATAACATGGGAGTGTGGCATGCGGATTTCCCATTCTGCCAGAAAAATAGAAACAATTGAGAAAAAAATGTAAAACCAGTACGTCTTTAGGCGATTTTAGATAGAAGATGAATGCATGCAATAAAGCTACTACGCTAAGCAAACCGACATTTTACCCGTGTCACATTCATTTAACCGGCTTGTTTCGCGGTGACAATACAAAACACACACCGAACTCCGAAAGATACACAGATGCAAAAAGACTAATAACAAGTTCGTAATGGAAAACCACTTTGAATGCAATTTTCATTGAAATGAAATGGACATGCCACGTTACGTTTAGGTACGAATACGTTTTCTGCTTGCGCGTTTTCATCGTTGCTCCAGCCGAACGTACGGAGCATAGTGGGAAAAATGAGAATTTTACATGAATAGGATTTTCAGGGAGAAATTATTGTCTTTTGGCAAGCATAGATTTGCATATGTATTTATTATGGTGGAGTACACGTTGAATTTCCATACAAATGCCTATTCAAGTGGATTACATGCATATGTTGTTGAGCAAATGTGTGTGTCTTTTCTCGCTTCCGAGATTCAAAATTCACAAATTTTGACAATTCACAGTAACAAAGTATAAATTAAATATCTAGTTCTCGAACAAAATTAGATAACTCAAATATCTACAGGGTCATCCAATTTGTGGGTCGCAAATTCCAACCAGAAAATACAAATAATTCAGTAGATGTCTGAATGTGTATTCAAAGATGTGAGGAGTTGCAGGTGAACTTGTCATTCACTTTGAACGATTCAACAGAGTCTACGAAAGAGTAATCACAGTAGCCGTAGCTGTTGAGTCGTTCAAAATGAGCATAGCACATCCTGTTTAATTAACTTAATCAATTGTCACAAGATTAGTTACAAGCCACCATCACGTCTATTTGAGCCAGCAAGTCTAACAAGCACCCCATAAAAATAATTAACAGTCCAATTTGAACCATGGCCTCGAGATGGGTTAGTATCATCTCATTTTCTAGATAGTGACGGTATGCCTTGTGCAGAGGTGTGTGGTTAGCAACACGCTAAACCGAGCTATTTACCCCATAAATGAGTACTCATTTAACAGGTGAGTGGGCTCATAGTCCGACACGTAAATCCCATTTTTTATCGAATATTACCGCATTTAGCAGGAATCGAACCGGGACCCAGTGCGTTGTTTAAGCAAAGATTTCGTGTTTATGCACTCTGACTCTGTGTAGATAAACATTACACCAGAACACAGAGGCTTACGGTAAATATTTCCGCATAAACAAAAAATTGGGAACATGGGTTTGACATTAATTAGAGAACTCTTTTTATTTCATAAGATTTTCAAAAAACTCAAGAAATTTCCGCTTTAGGACCTGAAACCCATGCAGAGAAATATGTAGGTTCTCTGCATGGGTTCCAGGTTCTTACCGACTAAAGCGGAAATGGATTACCTACATCGGAAATGCCGCAATTAAGGATTCTCTCTAAATGCAGAGAATTCTGCCATTAAGGCCAAATTCATAATATTACAAAATTTGAAGAAAATTTTTTCCTGTGTTAGGTTTGATTAACCCCCGGACTCTTCAATAAATTTTAAGAGTTCGCCAACCGCGCCAATGTTGAGCCCGTGATGAATTGATGAGTCGGTAAGGCGCAGATCATCGCTTTGTTGAACTAAAAGCGCGGACTTGAAATGAAATTAAATACAAGCACCGTACTCCATTAACGACTCTTTGCACGACTCAGTGGAAAGAGCACTTCTGTATCATCAGATAATATAACAATTGTGCCGCTCACTAAACTAAAGTGATATTTATTTAGAAGAAAGTACCAAAATTGGGATATACTCGGCGTCCCCTTTGATACGACACTCCACTACTAAATGCCTATTTTCGATAAAAACAACGTGTCTAGCCTTTTTTATACTTTTTGATACCCTTCCGCTCAATATTTTTTGACTCCCCAACTACTATAAATTAAACCATCTGAAATTCAGGCGAATTGGCCTCTGTAGTAGTCCACTAGTCCACTATAACACTACCCCAAGTATGAGTAAAACAGCTACATATAGATTTCGATTTAGCAACAAAAACTGCGGTCGTCCCATGCAGCTCAAGAGGCTCGACTGGAAGTATCCTATACTTCGGACGAGAAAAAGCTTTGTTTTGATCGGATTAACTTTTACCCCATAGCTGTAAGGCCAAATGTTTTGTTCTTAGAAGGCATTCTGCAATACTTCACTAAGAATACCAGGAATTTTCCTGCTTATGGTAATATAGCAATGTCATCTGCATAAGCATACACCCTGTGGCTCGACACTCTCAGGCTTTGAAGCAGTCTCTTGACAAATAAGTTTCACAGAAAAGGAGAGAATACTCCACCTTTCGGGATATCTCTGCTGACAAGTCCTCGTTCGGGGATACTCCTAGACATATGTGGCAACACCAAAAGCATAAGCTTCATTAAGAAAAAACTCAAGAGAACGCATAGTGTAAAGAAATCCACTCTTGTCGGGTATCTTTTGAATTCTCTGTAATTTTCATAAATCATTTTCGAGTATTTCTTGGACTATTCGTGGACTACTTTTACTCAATTGCCCTAACCCCTTGTGGGGCGCGTCAACTGGGCCCCTCATGGAACATATTCGTTGGCATAAACTACTTTTGGAGAGTGCAGTTGCCAGCATGCACCTGCTCGCCCATTTAGCCGCCTACCTGGGACAAGTCGGGAGATGATGTGGCTTATACGAGTAATTACTCCCCGCATCACAGGGGGAGACAACACAAAAACCTATGGCCACGAAAGTCGTCGTGGATGGGCTCTATATACGAAACCTTTCGGAGGAAGCCCAGGCCCCTATGGCTCCCCTCTGGATTGACCACTGCTTCATGGAAAAGGATAAAACGATAACTTCAGGATAATATGCTGCATTATGGGATCATTCTCCAAAAATGATTTCGAATTTCAAAGAAAAATTTCAATTAAGGCAAACAATCAGCTAAAATTCACAAATTGGCTCAGAGAAAAAAATGTTAATTGAACGACGGACAATGTTCTCTCAGTCGTAATGACTACTTCGAGACCTCAGCGCGAATCATATTTGGAGGCCTTAGAGTGTTTGAAGCATCGCTGGAAAAAGTGCATAGAGCCAAACGATAAGTAAGTTGAAAAAGAATGAATATTACCTCAATGCCAAAAAATGCTCAATTACCTAGGGCTTTTAATTGTTCCACTGTCGTCGGTTTTCTGGTGTAGACTTTATCTTTGAGCAAAAAAAGTGGAAGTCCAGTGGTGTCAAGTCTGCGGAACATACAGGGTATTCTATGGGACCTCTTTGTCCAAGCCATCTGTTTGAAAGATTCTCATCAAGAAATGCTCTGACATCACGATGATACTCTTCTACACTATTATCGTGCTCCGTCCTGTTGGAAATAAAATTAACCATCTTCGTCAAAGTCCTCCCGAATGTGTGGTAAGACCGATTCTGGCGGTAAATGTTAGTAATTGGCGCCAGTCACTGTACTATATACATTTTGTTGGGACACCCTGCATATCTCCCTTGCATTTAGCCGCATTTTGCGACAAGTCGGGAAAGGCTGCGGCCAATTCTTAAGGCGGTGATGCATTAGCGAGTAATACCTCGATTTTGTTTCCTCTACGGTAAAGCTCGCTACTGTATCATGTTTATATCGCGGTTTTAGCTAGCACCGCAGTAACCAACAGTGTATCACTCTAGCCATATTGACAAAATCCGAATTCGAATAGTTGATAGTTCGTGTGAATCGTTAAAAATGACTCTGCGAACATTAAACCGCGATTTATTTTATTACAATTTATAAGTTATTTTAATAATATCGCTTAATAACAAAAGAGTTCGTCCTCCGCGGAAGCCATTTCTTAATTATTGAAACTGTCAAGTTATTACGAAATTGTCAAATTATTACCGACGAGTAAAACCGTCGAGTAATACCGGCGAGCCATGGTGCCAACGTATCACCAAGGCAGGCCAACGAGTAAAACTGGCGAGTAATACTGTCGCGGGCAAAGCCGCTAATCTATCACCTCCTTACGCTCCACACCACAGAGTGTATTTGTCCCTCTATAATTCTGTCTACAATTGCTATAAACAATGACACGAAAAGAGCGATTATGATCATCGGCACTTTAGGCCCGTCCCATGCAAGTGCATTTTAATTTTAATCGATTTTCTTTCAAGTTGTCTATGAGTTGCTTTGAAAATTGTTGTCATTTCCGCCCCGATTCAGGAGGTACCCATATCTACTAGGCGAATGCAAGAATGTTCCCATTTTCTGACTCAAGGACTCAGAATACCATCAAGAGTAGTTTAGTGCACTGGGGTAGCGCAGTGTGTTGAGGCATCAGTCTCATGTTTGACTACCGGTGTTTCGGGTTCGAATCCCGTCCACGACGATGTTCGTGGCCATGGATGTGGAGGAGGTGCATGCTGGCAACTGCATTCTCCGAAACCAATTTATGCCGTCGAAATGTCATTTAGACCACATGGAATAGTTGACGCGCTATGCCCCACAAGGAGTTAGGGCAATTGAGAGAGAGTCTAGTGCATTCGCCTGAACATCACCAGTCATATGATACCAATCTTGCTTAGATATCACCTCACTACCAAAAAATGCCATTTTTTACACACTAAAGGACTAAAAATGCGTTCAACAACGGTCAAGTACAATCGCGTCAACACCACCAGGCAAATCATACCCGTCTTGCGATATGTCTTTTTTTCCACACAAAAGGACTCAAAATGCAATCAACAATAGTCTAGTGCATTTGCCTCATGATCACCTTTCATGTGATACCCATGCTGCCTAGTCATTACTTCACTGCCAAGAATGCCCTCTTTTGCCAAGAATGTCCTCTCTTCCACACCAAAAGACTCAAAATGCATTCAGTAATAGTGTAATGCATTCGTCTCAACACCCTCAGTCATATGGTACTGATATTGCCTAGTAATTGCTTCATTGCCAAGAATGTCCTTTCTTCAACACCATCCCCAATCAGATGATGCCCATATCTACAAGTTTCCGTTTCATTTCATGATAAAGAGAGTCCTTCTTTTTCTGACGCACACATGCAGGAGGACCAAAATATCGGCCTATAGTACTTATAATAACCCAAAGAAGCTGTGCACAAGATTTGGCTGAAATCTGACAATGGGAAATGCCTGGAGAAACAATCTTTAAAAAGACTTAGGCGTGTAACTCTGGTTTCAACAGAATGCATATACTTATCAATAGAATTGTGGTTTTCGATTTGTACTCAGGATGACACAAGGAACCTGCATACCAAATTTGGTTAAGATCAGAACACGGGAAGTGCATGGACAAACGCACAAACGAACAAACGCACGTCCAGCAGGCGTCGGACTATATGGCCGTCCATTATACGAGTATTTTTACATGGGACGGGCCAAAAAAGAACAGTGTTTAGAAATACATATTGCAAAACTTTCACCGAATCCGTAATTCCTCTATCTCAGCTATTGTTGAAAAGAAATAAACATGGTCTTTGCAGTTACCGTTGTTGTCATCGTTACCTTGTGTCGCGTCATATCCATGTACATACTTCACATAGGCACGTAATTCGTATCTCTTTTCCAGAAAATAAAATAGTATAATAGTAACAAAATTTTTAATAGCTGCAAGCATTTTGCACTCCACATTAAACCATTAAACTCTGTTTACACGGTGCAACTCGACCCAATCGTTATTGCTTCTTTCTCCACTTCATCTTGTTGCCGTCTTTACAACAAATACCGTTAAAAGTTGCAAACATAGATGCCGATACCAAACAAGCGTGACAAGAGAAAATAACTTTAGCAGGCCGTAGAGGTGTACTTTTTACTTTTATCTATTTATAACGTGAGTAATGCTTAAATTTCCGTTCTTGCGTTTGAAATGCACTGCATTGTACGATGAGTACCCGAAACGGTGTAGTTTCGTTACCACGTTTCATGAAGAAAAACGTACATGACATGGCAATGAACTTAAAATATGTATCTGTAACTTTCGCAATAAAAAAGAAAAGAAGAATACTATCATTTTATCAGATTTATTGTAACTGTTGGTTGGTAGTGGATCGAAACAATTCAGTAAGTATCTTTAACGAATTAACGGAAGTAATCGATGTAAGCTGTATTGTCCGGATCTGAAGGTACCTGGATAGACATTTACAGCATCATGCTTGGGTTCAACAATGGCTATTAAGAAATAGGAAATTGTAAAATAATGAATAAGGTAGTGCATTTTAAATCTGAAAAACCTGAAAGAAGTTTCATTTTTTAAGTTTGCAAGCAATGAGAAAGTATGCAAAATATAATGGACAAATTCAATTTAAATGCTACTCGTATTATGTACGAGTGTATAGGTATGCGATAAGAAATTTCTCAACAGTTGTGATCATTGTTTAAACACAGTTTTATTTTATGTTACGATCATTTGTTTTCTTGCCACATAGATCAGTCATGGATTGGACTATGAATAAATAGCCGTGCTTTTTTGTAAGCAGAACAGAACAACTAGCACGCAACGACGTCCTCGGATGAAGAGCTGGAATGAAGGAATCCTGTTCTGTTAGCTTGTTTCATAGTTTGATTCATTATGGGCCATTTTCTCAATATCTGGCTAAACTGCCAGTTAGGTATCAAGGACATTAATTTAAACGTAAGCGTATGTAATGCTCAAAATATGATAACACAGTAGACAAATCAGCTGATTTGCTTGGCGGAATTCTGCCGCCCATTCCATTCTATTCTGCGTCTGTACCGTTTCTCAGCATTAATTTGCGGCTGAGTTGGTTTCAAATCCTCAAACATCAAAAGACTCTTCAGAACTCTATCCTTTATGGCTAGTTTAATTGTCTCATTTGAATGTGTAAACGTAAACATTTCTAGCTGTCGAAATTTTAGAAGCCCGTATCACCTGTTTCAAGCGTTTTTAACTGGAGAATGGGTGGCGTTTAGCGTTTATCTATACGATAAACTCTAACCAGACAACGACGCTATGACGATTTCCGCGCCTCAATTGGAATTGTGCTCCTAATTACTATTGCCAAAATATATTTGGCAAAAGTCACTTGCTACACAGGAGCCCTAACGAAAGACGAAGAGCAGGAGGTATCATCAATCCATCCATCCATCCATCCAGAGACCGTGGCTATAATAGATTATAATGCTGGAAAATCGACTATTTGTGTATCGGATTATATGTTGAGCTATTCGGGCTATGGTATCATTCCCGGACTTATTAGGAAGATAAAGTGAGGTAGAGGTCCCTATCACCTACCTCACATTAACAAATTTTGAACAAAACTTAGAACTCTGGTGTGTTTGCAAACACCTCGATTCTGGTCCAATGTTTTCGCACTAACACCAAAGCTTGAAGTTTTTGTTGAAAAATTGGTACAAAATTTGCTAAGGTGAGGTATGTACACCTATGGATCGCTATAATCAAATACACTTAGTACGTAACGGTCCACAGAGACCGATCTCTCAGCGACCCTGTTAAATTAAGTCATATCTACTTGCATCTAGGAAATCCAAATTTACAAACATTAGCCGTGTCTTTTTTTATGCAGTGCAGATCATAGCAGAACAACAATTGCACGCGTTACACAAACAACATCTGCTCTCCAGTTATTGTTAGTTTAACGTGTGCAATTGTTGTTCTGCTATAGTATGATCTGCACTTAGTTGGGATGGTGAGCAACAAATATGGACGCAACCTTGCTAAATATGATAGAGAGAGGCTGTTTGGTATGAATGTTGGTGGGGCTCATAGCTTAAATTTAAGAAATGGAGCCATTTTGGAACACACGGCAGAGTGGGTATGCAAGCGAAAAACCAAGAAATTTGAGCCCATTTTTCATTGTTTTCCTTATAACTTCTAAACGGTGCACCTGATCAAAAAATGTATTAGAACATAAATTAAAGAATGTTGAATTCTGCGCCCAATGCATAACTCAAAGTTGAAATTCCGTTCAGTAGTTTAGTCAAAATCGATAGTCAAAAAACGTCAATTTTTGAGGCTTAGGAACAAAATCACACTTCACCCATTTTCAAGCTCACAGATCATTGAAGCGGATGCTCCAAATGAAAAAAACTCATGAAAGAAGTGAAGATGATTCGATTTCAAGTCTAACTTCCCCAATATTTTCAAACCGGCCCATTAGAGTAGTTGTGAGCTAAAATGCAGAAATTTCTGTTTAGTGATTTCTGCCGATTTCAAGCCTAAATTCCATTACAAACTGAAAATTCGTTGCCTACTCGCAGAAAATGTTGAAAATTGGAAATATGGTAAGCGCCGGCTGACGTTATTAATTCCGCAAATAAATGACGGTTGTCAAATCATTTGTTCAACGTTGATAGGAACGTCTTTTGATAAAGAACGCTTCCCAGCGGTGCTCGATAGTACGGTTTATTGTGTTTAGTACAATTTTCAGCATCTAATACGGTGTTATGATTTTAGAACAAAGAGCAAAATTTTGCGATTTTGAAAAATTGAAAATACGATTTACGATTTTTTAGTTAGGTTCCAAAAATATGTATGTATGCATATAGTACTTCACATAACTAAGTAAAATGTAAAATTTTCGAATCATAATAATTTCTCTTTTTATTCTTGTCTAGGGAGTGTGAATTAGGTTAAATTAGATGAAAAATGGGCCTGTTCCAAAGAAGAACCACAAATACTTCAACAGTCAGTCTATTATGTTATTTCCCCGATCCTAGAGAGTCGGAGCCGATCTGTAGTTCCAACCTACTCGGCAATGCATTCATTTTTCTTTAGCATCACTAACACTTCCCTAGGTTTCAGTTGAAAAAGACAAGTCGAAATTCTTTTGAGGAACACAGGGAAACTTTACGCATCGGTTCTTGAACCTACTCAAGTCAACAAGTCGATTTAAACGTTCAAATTTCCGATTGCCATTTTCAGAGCAATGTTGGCAACGCAATGTTGGTTTTGCCTTTTAGCATAGAGACTTGTGGCAGCATTCTGAATCGGATACTATTGGAAACAAGACTGTGCCTTTGAGCAGGGTCGTTTTGCAATGTTGATGACCTCTGCCATTTTTTCGTAACATCCAAATATCTTAATTTTCTGCTTTTTTACACTTGCACTTGCAGGAGTATCCTGAACCGAATGGCGTTCGAATCAAGCGTGTCCATTGTTTCGTGCTTTGTTGACATCTGCTACTGCTTTAGCAACGTCCAAACGGTCTGCTTTTTTCTTTCTTGGTTGACTATTGCCTACTGACATACAAAGACCGAATACTGAGCATATAAGTTGACTTCCTTCTTTTTATACCCTTCACCGATGTGATAGGTTATATTAACTTTGCCATGAAGTTTGCAATGAACAGGAGGAAGCATCTCCGATCATATAAACTATTTATATTCTTGGTCAGTATGATGAGACGAGTCGATTAAGCTTTGTCCGTCTGTCTGTCTGGCTCTATGCAAACTAGTCCCTCAGTTTTAAAGCTATCGAGCTGAAATTGTACAAAGCCTTCCTTCCATTGCACGCTGTATATATGTCGGCACCAACGGAATCGGACCACTACGTCATATAGCTGCCAAAGGAACGACCGGTCGAAAAATTCGTCTTTGTGAGAAAAACTTTTTTATTTCTAAAGATATCTTTTTCAAATTTCACGCTAATCAATAGTATCTTTAGTCAAATCACATTTCCGAATTTCATTGAAATTGGACTACTCTATCATATAGCTGTCATACGATCGACCGTTCCAAAAGCAAGATTTTGTTACCAAAACTTTTTTTTATTTCTGAAGATATTTTTACCAAATTTCATATTATTCAATCATATTGACTGCCAAACCAGATTCCCAAATTTGGTTGAAATCGGCCCACTATTTCATATACCTCTCATAGGAACAGTGAAGTTTTACTACTAATTTCAAAGTGGCAAATGCAGCATACGTCATAACGCTTCGCATAAAGGGTATCATACCATACATTAACGTTAATTTATACACCCGTTAACAACAGGCGCCGGTAGACAGAGCAGACTTTCCTTGTGTAACAAATCGTGTTAGTGTTATTTGAGGTTATGTTTTACAACTGCGAGTAAATAAATTATCATTTTTTAGATCTATTATGGACTTCACATATTTCTTAAACCTACAATAGCGCAGCTTGTGCACATTCATAGCATGATCGCGTTTTTCAGATCCTACAGTGTATAATTCGTTATTGCCTCGCGGGCCGCACAAAACGTTATGGAGGGCCGTATGCGTTTGCCGCCCCCTGGATTAGGACATAGTGACACTTTTTAGGGTGTAAATAAGAGGCAGTACTGGTTGATATCATCTTACTTACCATATGATGGTGATATTCCTCCGACTATTTTGAAACAAACCCTGGATGCAGCCAATTCACAAAGAATCTGCGTCATTCTCGGGTCTGATTGCAATGCACATCATGTGGTATGGGGTAGCTCCGACACCAATGCGAGGGGGGAAGCGTTTTTTGACTACTTGTTAGGAACAAATCTCCTTATCTGCAATGTGGGATGCGAGCCCACCTTTATCACGAGGTGTCGGCAGGAAGTCCTAGACATTACTCTTGCTTCACAGGACATACAACATTTGATACGTGATTGGAGGGTGTCTCCTGAGCACTCATTCTCTGATCATCGTTATCTTCAATTTAGCTTGGACGAGCAAAATAATGCCAAACCAGTAATTGTAAATCGGAAAAGAACTGACTGGGGTAAGTACAGGGAGTGTTTTATGAATACATTACCTCCGTTACCGTGTCAGCCGAGCAACACGCAGGAGTTAGATGCAATGGTAGAGACCCTGACGGGGGCTTTCATGAAATCTGCTGAAAGATCATGTCCTGCTAGTAAGCAAAGGGGTAAGACTAAGCCAGCGTGGTGGAGTACTCAGCTTAGTGCGCTTAGGGCCACGTGTACAAGATGCTTTAAAAGGGCTAAATTTTCAAAACAAAACTCAGACTGGGTAATATATAAGGGTCAACTCGGCCTTTATAAAAAGGAACTGAGAAGGGCCAAGCGTAGTTCGTGGAGACTATTTTGCGAAAGCATCGATAGGTCCAGCGATGCCTCTAGACTACGGAAAATTCTGTCCACAAATCCAACTATGCCAAGTTATCTAGTAAAGGATGACGGTACGTGGACAACCTCGAGTCAAGAGACGATCGAAGTCCTTCTAGACACTCATTTTCCGGATAGCTCTGCTGTTATCTCACTGGAAACTACTCCTAGAATTAATGTGGCGCCATGCGATTCTGCGTCACTTCTTTCGAAAGAAAAAATCGAATGGGCCATAGCTAGCTTTGACTCTTTCAAGTCTGCTGGTCCGGATGGTATAATTCCAGCGGATGTACAACATATGATAGACGTGGTGTACCCCTGGATTGAATCTATTTTCAAGGCCTGCCTTGAATTAATTCACATTCCTCGAATATGGCGGGAGTTTAAAGTCATCTTCATACCGAAAGCGGGTAAAAGCTCACACACGAGTCCGAAAGACCTTAGACCCATCAGCCTATCGTCGACTCTGCTGAAGGTTTTAGAACGTCTGATTGACATACACCTGCGGAGCACTATCCCAGCGGATCTTCTATCTGCCTCCCAGCACGCCTACTGGAAGGGTAGATCCGTGGATACTGCCTTACACTCTCTGGTGGGTCAAATCGAAAAGTCTCTTGCCTGCAAGGAGTACACGATGGTGGCCTTCCTTGATATCGAGGGTGCCTTCAATAATGTGAAACCTGCAGCTATCTTGGATGCCCTCTCAGGTCTTCGTGGAGATGACTCGCTTTGTAGACTAATACACATGATGCTTACATCTCGCGTTATCTCCACTAGTCTCGGCACATCATCTGTACGCAGACATGTGAACAGGGGTACTCCCCAGGGTGGTGTTCTCTCCCCCCTTCTTTGGAATTTAGCGGTCAACGGACTCCTTTTAGAACTGGAAGGGCTGGGATGCAAGGTCACTGCTTATGCGGACGACATTGCTATTGCCATCTCGGGAAAGTTTCCCTGTGTCCTTAGTGGTGTAATGCAGAACGCCCTCTCTATCCTGACGAACTGGGCTAGTAAGGTTGGGGTTAAAGTAAATCCGCTTAAAACGGAACTTGTTCTCTTTACTAGGAGACACAGCCTACCTTCATTCGAATTACCTTTGATGGAGAGCACAAGACTTGTGCTCACCGATAAAGCCAAGTTCCTTGGTCTCATACTGGAGAGGAAACTTTGCTGGAAGTTGAACATTCAGGAACGTGTTGAAAAGGCTACTGTTGCCCTATACTCGTGCAAGAAGGCCATAGGTAAGAAATGGGGCTTACAACCGAGGGTAGTGTACTGGCTTTATTTATCGGTTTTGCGCTCTATTCTGCTACATGGGATTGTCGTCTGGTGGACGGCGCTTAGGGTTGTATCCTATAGAACCCTGCTGGAGAAGGTCCAAAGATTGGCATGCATTGCCATTACGGGGGCTCTAAGGACTACACCAACCGCTGCCTTGAACGCCCTGTTGAATCTGCTTCCTTTGGACATTTTTGCAGAGCAGATGGCGGCGATCACGGCTGTTCGCCTCCGTGAAACCGGTTTTTGGGCGGCGTCAACCACAGGTCACTCGGCCATATTGATCAACCTTGATATTCCCGAGGAGACGGACTATACCACTCCCCTGAAATACTTGTTCGAAATGGGCTTTACAGGCCTTATTCCCTCTAGGAATGATTGGCCTGCAATTGCTTTTCAGGAATCAGATGCCATTACGATTTTCACTAATGGTTCTAAGACTGACGAAGGAGTGGGGGCTGGCGTATACTCGGAAGAGTTAGATATTAGCTTGTCGTTCCGACTCCCGAACTTTAGTAGTGTTTTTCAGGCGGAAGTTACAGCAATATCTGAAGCTCTAGCCTGGTTGTCGCAAAACGATATATCTGGTAGGGACATTGTAATCTACACGGATAGCCAACCGGCGATTAAATCGCTTAGTTCTGTCTTGGTAAATTCGAAGACAGTACTGGATTGTCGCAACTCCCTTATAGAGATGGGAAGGCTCTGATATATTTCTCTGTGCTGGGTGCCAGGACATAGTGGTTATGTTGGTAACTGCAAGGCTGACGAACTGGCTCGAGCAGGTACGATCAATGGGATCAGCGGGCCGTTACGCTGCACCAGGATGCCGTTGGCTGCGTGTAAACTGGCCATCAAAGATGCGGGGTATGATAGGGCCTGCATCAGATGGAGCAATGGCAGTACAGGTCATGTGGCTAGACAGATATGGCCCAAACTGGATCCCAAACGTTCTTCTGGATTGCTAATGCTAAACAGAGACAATCTAAGAACTGTCGTAGGAGTGCTAACTGGACACTGCCTAATTGGGGAGCACGCCAGGAGACTTCGTCTTCCATATAATGATTTTTGCAGGAGCTGTGGGGACGAGGAAGAGGAGGAAAGTACGTCTCATTTTCTGTGTACCTGTCCGGCCCTGGCGAGTTTTAGGAAAGACCACCTTGGTTCCTACTTCTTCACCGATCTGGATGACCTGAAAAAGGTAAATGTTGGTCGGCTACATCGCTTCATTGTGAGCTCAGGCTGGTTTAACGAGTGAGTTTGGTCTCAGTTGCTAAGTCCAGGGGTATCACAACGGACCCAATAGCGGTCTAAGTGTGCTTTTTAAGCAACCCTTTTAACCTAACCTAACCTTTTAGGGTGTTTTAGAGAAAAAAAATCCTTATGAAATCGGACATATAACTAGTATTTCTGTCCACAGAAAATATCTCTAAATACTTATCACATAGAGATGTATTCTGATTTAGGTCGGAATACAACTCTGGCTTGGTCGAACTGCTCCCCCGATGGATTAAGGCAGCTTCTGAGGAGTAGAATCCATAGTGTGGATGGAACCAGGTGACAGACTAATGAGCTGGCTATAAGCCGATTAAGTCTTTGGTGGTAGCGGAGAGCGAAGCAAAGTCATTGACTTGGACCAGCAATGATTAACTCCATCCCATTCTTAACAACTAGATATGCGCAAATACGTGATAGATACTCGTATATATAAATTTTCAAATTTCTTTAATAAGTCTGATTTGAGGAAGAAGAAAGGGAAAATAAATTCGGTGATATTTTCAGAGTCAAGTCATAGTATATACCGTACAGGATGCTCCGAAGTTGCTGTGCACAGCTTCATCATGCAATGATGCAAGTCAAAATAAAAATTATTATGATTTTGATTCTCGATTCTTTCAACTCTTCAGTTGCTTCATGCATTCTAACTGATTTTACATTACTAAAACCACAATAACTGAATAAGTTCGTAAGGTAGAACACATAAGCTATGTAAGGTAGATCCCTTCTTGTTACAGCTGATACTCTAAAAGAGTCTGCAGGCAATCCCGCGAAATGGGACGAAATTGTTCCCAAGATAAAGCTTTGTGAAATGTAAGATTCGGCTATGCTCTCACAAGCAATTTCATCTCCTTTTCATTTTGACTTACATAACACACAATCAAAAATAAAATCTCTGCTTTATTGTAATTAAATCGTATTAAAGCTATTTTATTATATTGTATTTACCTAATTAAATTGACAAATATACATTTTTGTGCCATAGAATATCGTGTTGTGCTACCCGAAATTTTTCTCAGGATTTCTTGATCTACGGTAGGTTTATTGGAATATAACTACCAGAAATTAGGAGAAAATAGAGAGTTGATCACAAAAAGACAGAACTTTAATTTTCGGAATAAAAGTATGTATTATGTATATGAAAATTACGAGACAGTGAACTTGATTTTTAGATAGAAAAATTATTTAAAAAATATATAAAAATAAATAAAACTGGCGCAACAGTCTAATTTGGACCAATGCCTCGCGATGAATGAGCATTATCTCATTTACTAGCACGTGGCGTTGTGTTTAGGTGTGAGATAAACAATACGCTCAACCGAGTTTTTTACCACAAATGCGTACTCATTTAGCAGCTGAGTTGGCTCAGGGTCCCACACGTAAGCTCTCTTTTATTGAAAGGAAAACTTCCTTCAGTAGAATTCGAACCTCAAGGCCTAGTGCATAGAAGGTAACTGTTTCATTATCCGGACTACAAAATACTACTAATACTAAAAAATGTATAGGCCCTAATAATATTTATATGGGATAAAGTAGAATATTGGCTACGAAGTAAAGTGTGTCGTATAACGATTTTGCGAGCAGCTTTCACATACGCTTTCACAATTTTGACACTACATTACATTACATTACATTACATTATATGGTACTCTTTTGTTTAACTTATCTACCTATCCTCCTTCCAAAGGAGGGAGGGGGCCTAAAGTAAATTTCCACTTTAGGTAGTAAAAACCTATTCGAATTTTACACTAAGGTTCTGTGTCAGATGTTGTTTTGACATTTTAAATTGCGTTTAACTCCATATGCCGTTATGATAAATTACCATTAGCCAGGCGGCCAGAGCCTGGCGTCGGGGTGTTGCGCCACGACGATGATGATGATGTGGATATGAATGTATAATAATAGGTGCGTTCTTTTGTACTGTCATGTCATGTAGGTTAAGGTTAACGCTACGCCGGCCTGACAAAAAAAAAGAGAAACGTCCCAGGTCAACTACTCGGTTAAGTGTCTGGACCCCTGGCGTTAATTATTTTTTTCTTTTTTCCTTTTATCATTTTTGATTGTGTTAGCGATGGGATATTTTATCCGGATAGGTTCCATCCCTATCGGAAAAAAATATCCCCGACATGTTTACCAATAAACTTAATATAAAAAAATCAAATTATACTGCAAAAATATGGATCTAATTCTCTATAATTAATTCGCCATTTAGCAATGTTAGCAACTTCTGTTGACATATGTAGGTACCCAACCGGTCTAAGTTTGTTGCCTCGTTGAGGTGTCCAGGTGCAATTACATGTTGCTCACCTGAATTAATCCATACCGGAGTATAAAAGAACGTGGTTAATAACTTCATTTCTTTTATTGATATTATCGGAACAGAAACAATTAATCCAAACCCTTTCGAAATTGATCTACTGGTTTCTTATATATCGGTGTTCTGCCCTTGAAATTAATCAGTTTGTATTTACATATATGAAACGGTTAACTACCTTGGTTAACTTATTTTTATATTATCCATTTATATGTATATGTAGTTGAATATGAGATACATACTATAAATGCATGGTGTCTACACAAATGTGTTGAACTACATTTTCATCTAAGTTAGACCTTTCATTTGCATGCAATTTATCTACGTAAATTCTGAAAGTTGTTTTCGTGCCACTTTCTTGCTATTATGGTTAATTATATAGTTGTGCATTTAAATTGCATGTGCACTCACAATGGTCAGAGATAATGTCGATTAATGGACCTTTCTATGTATATTACAAGTAATTAATGACGAATGCTTTTATGTTGCTAGATCATTTCTTCGTGGCGAACTAAATAATAATTTAAATACGGTAACAACCAGTGGCAGTTTTGAAGGTGAGATAATTATTTTGTAACTTACCGTTTTTTATCTGCTGAACATGAAAACCAAGTTTGGAAATTTTGACTGGGAACCCCTTTTTAATATAACAACTCACTTTTTTCGATGCTATGGGTTGATGTATATTATATTATATATATAAAGTATATTTTTAAAGTACACTAAATTTGCTAAAATTTAATAGCAAAATAAATGTTCAGAGCTTCTTTATTAACGGCTCTGAAAAATTCTAAAGAATATTTTCGTCACACTAATGAAGATAAAGTGCGTTATTTTGGGTCACCTTTCCACCTATGCCTGTTTTTTCCGCCCCGCGTTCCTAGACAAATTGGTCATACCGATATTCTGAGTTTTTTTAATAGAACAGTTAGTGATAAAGATAAATTGAGAATTGTTTTGGTTTCAAAGGGTAGACTACTTTCACACGGTGAATCCGCAATACTTTCAGCATTGGCCCGAGACGCTATTTTGACATGGATATGTCTTATAGCTGGGGGTCATCCTAAAAATCTGTCCGTCACACGAAATGTCTGTTTTTCTACTCGGGGGTCAGAAGAGGAAACAAGCCCATTGAAAATTTTTCCGAGTTCTATGAATGTAGTGGCCGATCCTCAGTCAATCCGAGTCAGTCATCAAAGGGAACTCACGAAAATCGAAAAACTTCGCATCATGAACTGACTAAACAACCAGGCACCCATAAAACAAGTCAACATCATTCAACTGCCATCCCCTCGTGATTCAAATCTGCTCACAACACCAGCCACATCCAGACAACCTGTCTCCCTCACTCGCGCACAGCGCTATGGCTCCTCCTTCACAGCAATCTTTTTGTTTTCATCAATTAGTCACTAACCTGACTCAGTAACAAAATCGTTGGGGTAGGTCGGGAAATAGCTTCAACTTCACACACACACACACATACACACACACTCGTATGCAGGCAATGGAGAGAGGTTGAGTCGAAGAAGTTCAATGGATGGGCGTTGCTTCGTCATCGGCGACAGTGCGAAAGAGATGCTTGCTCCACGGACTTTGGACTACACTAATCAACTAACAGTGTACAATTCTGATTTAGTGAGGAGAATAGTGCAGATGATGCAGTTTGTGCAGCGCGGATAACGTAAACGTTAATGCAATAAAATTGTGTTGTCGCGCTTACCGTCTTTAGACTTAGACGAGTACTATCTAAGTATCTAATAGTAAGTGTGTTTAGCTAGACCGCGGCTTGACGCGATCGATCGCGGATTGACGTACTAACGAAGCACAGGCGCATATAAATATGTAGAGTGTATGATCGCTTGATCCACACACGGGGCAACGGTTGGGTTAATTTGTATTCTCCTGTACACTATGCGGGACGGTATGTCTTGAAAATGATACAAAGTATCTACACTGCATTTAGATACATCGGTATATGGATATGTCTTATGCCTACCGAAAGCGTGGGACGTGTTTTGTCGAATGAATTCATCCAGTATAACTATACTGGGATCTTTATAAAACTTACGTCGATATCTTCAACACAACAGGTTCCACGCAGTCGGTAGCCAAAGACATATCCATGTTCCGATGTATCTGCATGCAGTGTAGATAATATGTATCATTTTTTTTTAGGGACTTGAACTCACGCGCACTTTTGGGTAAACCAGAGCTTTTACACAGGTGTGTTCACGAATCGTTCACCAGTTAATGGGTTCATCGGCTCACCAATACAATATTATTGGCTAAAATGGGAGCTCATGGTAGAAAACCCAGTCCAAAGGCGTCGAAATCAAAAAAAAAAAAAAAAAAAAAAAAATCAAGTGCATCCTTTGGTGAAAAAAATTTGTTTGAGGCTTTTACTTTTTATTAAGTTTTAAGTGAACACCATCGAATTGGTAACTTATATCCTGCCGCACTTCGCTGTTTTTTTAGTAGTAGAATTTTTCAGATGGTCTAGATTGAAATCATCCATTAATTTACTGGCGTGAATGGAAAGTTGGCGCATAAGAAGATTACATTATGCTTCCTGCTGGACTCGTAGACTCATGAGTTTAACATGGACCCAAATAGAGGTTTTCATTCGGTAAGTTTGTGCGTCGATAAGTCTTAGCCACAGTCAGATTGTGTCAAAGCCTCCATTTAATCCATGGGTGGATGAGTTGATGAGCTCGTGAGCTGCCGATCGTCTGGAATCAGCCTAAGGCATATTTTTCAACTTTCGTTATTGGAAAGTAGACGCGCAAATTAAAGTTTCATGATAAACATACTACATTATAAAGAAACTGATAGTGCTGATTTTATGCCCTATTTTTCTGCTAGGAAGATGGAATGAATATCAGCCACAGAACCTGTTTGTCAGCATATTATTTAGTATTATTAATTAGCCCCTCCCAGAATAAACTATTGGTTGCGCCATTGGCAAAAACTCATTATTAAATATTATTTTTAGTTGCGACAAGTTCCATTTGTTATATCAGGAGCATGTTGAAGGAGTTTAATTAGTTAATTAAATGTATTCGCAATATCTACTAGTACAGCTAAGCTTTTAACACGACTTAAAGGCTGGTACTAACCTCTTCGTGCGAAAATGTTTCATTTATCTCTTCCACGAAAAAGTGACAGTAAGCGCGATCTTTTGCAGCTGCCCAGGTTAAGGGTAGTTAACCTGAGCTTTTGTGCAAAAAAAAAAACGATGTATCTGACCCTTATAGGGTAAAAGCATGTATTTGACATGAAATGGATGTTGTATCAGATAAAGTTTGGATTTTAAGTGGTGGAATTATCGCACAAAACAAATTTCATACATCCAGAGCAAGCAATGAACCTATCAAATGCAACTGTGATAGAAGAAACTAATTGAAGTGCACTGAGGTTAAAACAGACTGGAAAATCGTGTAATGAACGAACTTCTTCTACCAACCACTAGATGCGCTCTAAATAAAAGCTTTACTTGTGCGGTATCCAGGTCAGGATCGGCCCTCCATAAGTTACTGGGCCAAGAGCTAACCTATATAGGGAAGCATTGTTGTTGTATTGCGTGTTATTTCACTAACCTCTACAGGTTAAGAAAAGTAAAAGGATGCGCCTAGTGTAGACTTGCACACGGCACATATCCGCGGCGCTCTACACTACACTTGAATTTCCCCTTCTCACTCAAAAGAGAGCGATCACCACTGTAATAATCGCTTTCCACACGAAATAAAATGCAAAGTAATTGCTTTCGCGTGGAAATTGTGGAAACTTTTGTCTGTGTATGGGATTTTCGGGCGAAGAACTGAGTACCCAGAAGAGCGAAAATTTTCGTGCAAACCGTATGTATGAGACTTCGCACGAAAAACGGAGGTTACTACTTGTCTTAACCCCTAGTGGCTTATAGCGCGTCAACTACCCCTGCGTGCCATCGTACTGTGTTCTGGGCAATGGGGCGCAACTCCTCAAAAGACTTCCCCAGCGCCCTACACTCCTTTGCCACAGATCGACGCCATGTAATTCTAGGAACCCCTTTTGGTCGGCCTTGATTGGAAATAGGGTTCCATTTCATAGCATAAAAGGCAATGCAGTTATCACTCTTCCGTAATGTGCGACCTATTCACTGCCATTTTCGTCTGCGTATCAATTCGTCGATTGGCATCTGCCCCGTACGCCGACTTAGCGCTTCATTTGATATTGTTTCGGGCCAGAAGATTCTTAGAATTCGACGAAGACATGAGCTGACGAAAACTTGCAGCTTTCTGGTAACTCTTACGGAAACTTTCCATGTACTGCTACCATACAAAAGCACAGACAGTACCAGGGAGCGGAACAGACCCAGCTTGGTCTTAATGCTGAGATAACTGCTTTGCCAGATTTTTGACAGCATGCCATATGCGCATTTAGCCTGGTTGATACGACGAGCGATGCCCTTCTCCGTACCACCACTTTCGGCAACAATGTTATCCAGGTAGGCGAAGCTGTTCACCTTCTCCACACGCTGACCATTAATACTGATGGCGATAGGTGTTGGATTTCTTTTTCGCAATGGCGGGCTAAGAACCTTGGTCTGGTTGGTATTAATCTTAAGCCCAACCTTGCTTGCCTCCCTCTCGAGATATAACGCCATTGCGGACAGATCCATGATTTGGTGGGAGAGTAGGCATATGTCGTCAGCGTAATCAAGATGTTTTAGATAAGATGTCAAAGTCCATTGAATTTCTCTGTCTAGTCCGGATCCGATGTGTTGCATGCAGCCCTGCATCGCCGGTCACAATAAGGGATAGGATCGGTGAGAGGATGCACCCCTGCCGAATTCCACTTCGAATCTATAATATTACACTTCAGAGCCTTGAGTGTGCCATTCAACTGGTAATCTGTACGTGTTATTTCTCAGTCTTAGCAGCGAACTCCTTATGCTAAAGGTGATTAGTTACTACAAAAGTAACAAATATTCTAATAGTAGTCCATCTCTCTCCGAAATGACATCTTTATTATTGTCGCGTGTACTGCATATCGCTTGAATGTCGCGAGAACAATGTTGTTAGAATAATGCGTATAATTGTACCACAACAGAGATATACCTACAATATTATCTGGGACTGGTCTTGGTCTCTAATTTTGGAAGTGAAGTAGGATGGACGTTTTAGATATCACTTTAATAGCTATTTACATTTTAATGAACACGACGACAATAAACTGGCTGTAGTCTTGTGAAATTAGGAACATTCCTGTTTCGTAAAAATTATGAGAATGCTCTCTATTAGTTTAGAGAGAATTTTCACAAAACTATAAAAATGTAGGCTTTAGGACCTACCAATCCTCCCGCGTGGATTCTAGATTCTTACTATCTCAAACTGGAAATTGACTAAGCACTAAGCAGTAACTCCGCAATTAAGCAATTTTAAGGAATTCTTTCTAAATGCAATAGAGAGCTCTCTTAATATTCTTGAAACAGGAATGTTTATGAAATTGAAATAGAAAAGTAGACGTTAAATGATGTACCAAATCTAGCTATGTCAAGATCATGGCCCATAATTAATAGGGCTAAGCAAATAGACTTATTGAGTGCAGTGATCGCATACAATAGGCACAACAGGGTAAAATTTTTCAGGCAAGTTTAATAATCAGGGTGCTTCCCGAACGACCTCAAGGAAGGGAACAATATCTTTCTAGTTGTGGCAATAGTATATAATTGGAACATAGCTGGAAAAAAGATTCTCTGGTTATACTGAGTTTTGAACGATTCAAATCATCTGGTCCAGAAGGCGTTACTCCGGTGAGGAGTATCCGAACTTCCTTTTAAGGCTGTTTGGTAGAAACAGCTTCTATCGATAACTGCATTAAATTGCCCATCCATGATCCATGATCCATGGTCATGGTTATCTCTCTGGTATTGGCATGTAGGGTATCAAATCATATGAAAGTCAACCCAGGGAATGTGATCGCCCTAAAATCACATTCATTTCAATATGTTTTAAATAATATTTACATGAACTGGTTCCGATTCATATTATCAAAATAGAAATACATTTAAATATGTAGCTGTTAGGGTTGGCCATGTATATTTTAATATTTAATCAAATTTTAATTTGATTTAATCTGTCTTGAATTGATTGCAATTTTTTTAATGGAAAACAAACAGCATATTTAACAATATGCATATCAAAAATTGCAGACTGAAACTCAAACCATATAGTAGTCTCTCGGTCGTCCCAGAAGGAAATTAGCTATTGAGTCCAATGACTGCATGCAACTTGATGGTGTTCATGTTTAAGTCGAAAGATTGCCGGAAGATTCCGTTGGACTACAATCAAAAATGAATTATGACAGCGCAACGGGGAGCTCTAACGCCACACAATAAAATATCGAACTATGTACTTCCTAGTTCGTACCCTCGTAGCAGGGCCACGAAGGTGACTTTGTAACTGCCAATCTACTAAAGAAGTTCAATTATAAGTCACGAACAGCAGCAAATCATTTTGGTTGCCGCAGTATATGGATAATGGACTTGGATGGAATATGCTGAAACGATGGAATGGGAGCTATCGTTTTGCGGTGAAAATGGTAATTGGGCTATATCCGCTGTTAATTTTATAGATTCATATCGAAAAGATTTCAAGTATCATGGGTATGCGATTTTACACTTTCTGTTGAAAAATGCGATAATATTCAAGGATATTGAAGTTGTTGGCTGTGATATATTTTCATATATGGTGCTGACGTGAATTATGTATGTTTTCTTGTTAATGTCGTACGTACATATGAAATCTACCTACCCTCTTTTTCAGGATAATTACACCAGGTAATTCTTTTACCGGGTTTACTGATTTTCAGATTTGCGAACAATTATCATATTTTTGTGAAGAGACCTCGTACAGGGTAACCGAATCCATGCGTTTTCAATTTGTTTGCATTATAGCGCTACCACTCTGCTCGTGATTTGACACGTCACAAACAACAGCTCGCCAAGTGTTTAGTTTCTTAGCTAGCTTCTTTCGTTATAGAAATATTTTGCTAACAAATGCTGCCGTTATAAACTGTGACGTTTGAACAAATTGATGGATTTCGATCAAATTGAATAAGAGCTTTGTCAATACTAACGCCTACCAATTTGACAAGTTTCACCCTTATAGCTTCTTCCGTAACCTGTAACATTTCTGCCTGGTAGGCCGATGCCTACATGAGGACGGAAGTCAAACTGTGGTCGTGCAGACCGCGCGTGGCACCTAAGTGCCAAGACTTACTCAGATGCGACCAGTTCGCGCGTGCTGGATAGCTAGCTCAGCTATCGGTAGTCGGGGTGGGGTTGGATTGGTCACACCTGCCTCGCAGCGTTACAAAACAAATATCACGCGCGTGCCCGGGTGCCTGAGCAGACGAGCCGTAAAAAAAAACCCGCAAACGCGTACGACCTACGAAAACGAACCTGTCCCCTGACGAACGTTGTTTCAGCTGATTACGATCGATGTTTGTACGTTCCGCTCGTCCCGCTAATACTCTATTATGGAGGGCGCGCGTGGAAAAAAAGGTACGGATCACGGCCCTCGATCGAGTACGAACACTACTTATGACCGCCCCGCACACACGCACTTAATCATTTTTTGGATTATATGGCTTGATGGCAAATCGCAAAAACTGGAATTCCGCGAAATTCTAAACGCAAAGAACCGGGACTGTGTTGAATCCAAAGATAATGCCAACGAACAAGGGTGTCAGACCGATGGGTGGCGGCAGATATTTTTGGAGAACCACGCACGAGGTCAATTTCTTTTTAGCTCGAAAAACTGGACAAGGGACCCGTGCACAAGAACCGGAATTCAGAGGACAAAGTTACTAGGATTTTATTAACACGCGAAATAATGGTGCGAATTTATATCTTCCTTCCGCAGACCGCGTATCATGCACTCAGATCTCGAGACCAATTTTCACATCGGGCACAAAAGATAGGATGCCGCTTGTACTTCACTTTAATCTTCTTTTCCTTTTTGCTATTGCAACGGGCAAACGACCTCTTCCACGATTCCTATACCCTCTTCTCGATATCTCGACTTGCTTGCTAGAGGCCACCTTTTTTTTCGATTTTTAGCCGCTTTACGGAGCGACGACGAGCTGTGCATCCACACGGAGTTCTCCCTAGGATCTATCCCAAAGTCACACCAAGACGTAATGTTGACACATGCGATGGAATTATGAAGGATACAAGTGAGAGTGAAACAGGCGACTCGATATCACCCATGCATATATTTTTGTTTTTCATCCCACACACACACACACACTCTCGGGTTGAATTTGTTACTTCGAGGTCCCGTCCGAAATTTGCATTTGCACTCCAATGCCAGGGTGTGACATAGCGATGACAGATTTTATCAAAAACTACCCGGCACCAATCCCCGGTCTTGCGAACCGATAGAGCGCGGAAAGTGGAAAGGATTATCGAAGAGAAAACCGGGAAAACCGCTGAAACGTCTCCACCGTCCCGACAGCGTGCAACGGTTCCTCAACTCGTACTCCCTTCACCTCACAGTTGTCCGATTTGATTTCCCATTTTTGTATTCGTGTGTGTGTCGTCACGGAATCGGACAAGAGCGTGCACTGATTGCTTAGTATGTGTACCGGTGACGTGGATTAGGTCGCCCCCCTCCCACTGTACACCCCCATGCCCGTGGGCCTCGGAGCATCGATCCCCACTATTTTTATACTCCTCAGTCTACATTTTTTTTTGTTATTATACTCCAGTTTCTTTTAAAATTCGGTTTTTTGGCCAAACTAAACTATAAGGGATTTCGGATTTTTGACGAAATGAGTGAGAGGGAGGGGATAAAAAGCTAAATCTTTAATTATAAAATCCAGTATGCAGCCTTAACAAGATTTTTAAAAGTTACACTTTTGTCGCGCGGTAATCTTAGCTTGCATTTAATTTTTTTCTTTTTAGCTTTTTTTTTAAGTACGAATATCTCAAGGACTATGGAAGATACGGAAAAAGTTCCATTTTTTCATTTATCTGTTTGAGATTTCGCATTTTGTATCAGAAAGTTTTTCGCTGAATACAAAATCTCTTTTTTTTTTAAAAGAAGGTTTTTTCGTTTTTTGTTTTTTTTTTCGCTATGACTCAAATTCCACAAAAAAAAGAAAGGAAATTGCCAGTAAACCTCAGATTCGTAATCAGCACCCCCAAAAAACATCAGCGGAAAATAAAACAAAACTCCACAATTTGTTTTATGCAAACTTGACACTAAAACAAAGATTTTCAATTTTGTAGAAAAAAATTCAATTGCTTAAGGATATACTTTTCAGACAAAAAATAGACGTGCGAAGCTGACTTTTGCATTAAATTTTAAATTACTTACTAAGTGGGGCATAGCGCGTCAACTACCCCAGGGCGCCATATTACTCTGTTCTGGGCATTGGGGCGCAACTCCCCAAAAAACTTACCCATTGCCATGCACTCCTTTGCCACAGATCGACGCCATGTGATTTCAGAACCCCCTCTTGCTCGGCTTTGGTTGGAAATGGGGTTCCATTTTATAGCATGCAAAGCACTGCAGTTAACACTCTTCCGCAATGTGTTACCTGTCCACTGTCATTTTCTCCTGCGTATCGATTCGTCGATTGGCATCTGAACCGTACGCCGACTTAGCTGTTCATTTGATATTGTTTCGGGCCAGAAAATTGTTAGAATCCGACGAAAACCTGAGTTGACGAAAACCTGCAGCTTTCTAGTTACTCTTACCGATACTTTCAAAATGACATAAGTATTGTAATTTGTCTTTTTGATAAAAAATGTTGAGATTTTTTTTCTCCGCATTCTATTTCTAAAGAATTTTGTTTTTGCCAATTTCTAGGTAACTATTTTCGCCATGCGCACCTCACTTATTTCAAATGAAAGGTGATTGAGTTTTCAACAAATTTATGCCTTCTAATTTTTCTCGTAGGATATGTAGTTTTTCCTATATTCGGTAAAAAACATCAGAAATAATTTCTTTTTGTGAGAATAAAAGATAAAGAATAGAACCTTCCGAAATAGTCGTTTTCAAGTGAGAATATCTCGAAAACTATTCAAGATACGAGAAATGTTCTGCAAATCTTTTCCATTAACCTATTCAAGATCTTTCATTTTGACACCGGAAGTTTTCGCTAGGGTCAACCGTTTTCAAAATATTTTTGTGTTTTTGTTGTTGTTTGGGTATAACTCAAATTCCCCAATAAAAAAATGGAAACAAACCTCAAATTCAGCACCCAAAAAAAAAAAAACATAAACGAAAAAAAGGATCCGTAGTCCGGGTAGCGCAACGGTTAGCACGTTCGCCTTATACGCACTGGGCCCCGGTTCGATTCCTACTGAATGCGGTAGTTTTCGATGAAAAAGGTGATTTACGTGTCGGACTATGAGCCCACTCAGCTGTTAAATGAGTACCCATTTATGTGGTAAATAACTCGGTTGAGCGTGTTGCCGATCACACACCTCTGCCCAATACATACTGCCACGATCTAGAAATTGAGATGATGCTAATTCATCTCGAGGCCATGGTTCAAAATGGGCTGTTGCGCCAGTTATTTATTTATTTAAAAAAAAGATCAAAACTACACCACAATTTGCTTTAGGAAAACTACTTAATGACTATAGGCTTTATTCGTGTTGGTGACTGCCTGGCTTGCCAATTCCTGAGTTTTGGGTATATCTTCAATCTCTTTATTGATTTAAGTGATAGTTTTTGTAAGAGATGAGATATTATGCAATTTTTTTTTAGAAACGTTGAATTAGTATAGTAAAGACAAAAGACATTTGAAATATGTGTAGAAGTTCCACGTGTATTGTGTAATGTGCAGTATTGATTCTGAATGAAAATAGGTATTGCCAGCAAATAAACTACATACAGTAGTAATACTTCCTGCTTCAGCTCAATCTTCCTCTTCAGCGGCATTCCTTGATGCTTACCTGTAACAAGAAAAAAATGTGTTAAACTTTTGCAGTATGTACTTCCAAACAAAGTGTTTAACGATATGTATGATTTATGTATGTATGTATGTATATTTATATTATATCTTTATCTTTATTATACAATATCAAACTGCTAATTTAAAGCAAGCGTGTTAATTGTTTTTTAGTCCGGATGGTGCACGTTCACCTTCTATGAACTTGAACCCGGCTCAATTCCTACTGATTGCAGTAGTCTTTGATAAAAAAGGAGATTTACATGTCGGACTATGAGCCCACCCAGCTCCTAAAAGATTACCCATTTGAAGTAAATAATTCTGGTGCTCTCTCAATTGCCCTAACCCCTTGTGGGGCATAGCGCGTCAACTGTTCCATGTGGCCCAGTTGACGTTTCGACGGCATAAACTGGTTTCGGAGAATGCAGTTGCCAGCATGCACCTCTTCTTCTGTTACGCGTGTTGCTGACGATCTAGTAAAAGAGATGATGCTAACTCATCTCGAGGCCTTGGTCCAAATTATGTTTTCATATGCTAATTGCCTTGATCCCTCCAGGGGATGAGCGCGTCAACATCACTTGCATAGCCATGCCTTTTAGGGTGACGGGTGGCTCAGTGCGTAGAGGCGCCAGTCTCAGATCTGACCACAGTCGTTGCGGGTTCAAGTCCCGTTCATGGCGCTCGTGGTCATGGACGTTTGTGTTGCCTTCAACACATGACATTTCGATAGCATATCAATTTTGTATGGTGCAGTTGCTAGAATGCACCTTCTATCCGAAACAAGCTTGGAACACTGTGGTGGTTCTAAAGTACCCACTTGTAGCCTTTTTTAATAACGCGTCGGGGATTGACCACCTGCTTCCTTAGCTGCACCATCCTGGCGATCGAGACCTCGCGGCTACCGAGCGCATCAAGGAGTTATCTTTTATTTTCATCGTATATGAAATTTTTTTTTCTGATCTATTTACTTGTGACTTTTGACGGAGTATAATTAACACGTGATCGTTCAGACACAATCCTATAAAGTAGAAACCGGAAAGTATATGTTAAAAGATCGGAATGGTTTTGGCATAAATACAGTGAGATGGTATGGTAGCTATGTATATTCCAAATTGACCATATCTTTATTCAGCAGGTATTTATTGAACCACCTCAACGTATGCAAATCCGGTATACCAAACCTGATTAATATCATCGACACATGGATTCCTAAATGAGACTCTTTATTAATTTGAAAAGTTCCAAACTGTTAAAAATAGCACAAGAGGCGTCAATCACAAATCAGAAAGGAAAGCACCAAAGAGCTTGTAAATGTTGAGGTGAACAAGTTGGATAGGCGAACCATTCAGCTATTACTTGATAGCTGTTGTTTGATCTTTAACTTTCCTGCGACTTACTCCAGTTTTTTTTTGCGAAACGGTTGAATTTACATTTACAGTACTTTTCGAGCTCGTCAATTCCGAAACTCTTGAGATTAAACAACGCGTTCAGCTTGCAAACCGCAGCCTCTACGCAGTTCTCCCCCTACGAAAGACCAGCTGCATCCGCTGAAAAGCGAATAGCTCCAAGTTTGCAAAACGATTATCCGATCAGTATTATGCCATGGTTGTAAGACTTGGGCCCTAGCTCAGCCATTTGAAAAAATGATCAACGCTTTCGAAAGAAAAGTCCTTCGCCGAATCTTTGGAGTAGCGATGAACGATGGGGAGCAATGGCGAACAAAGCACAATAACGAGCTGCACGAGTCATTTGTCGAACAACAGGCCTCCATATTTGTGGAAATACGAAAACTGCAGTCAGCAAAGAATGAACGAACACCGAATCACCAAGAAGACTTTTCTTGGCACCGGGAAATTTGTGAGAGCGCGTGGAAGATCGAAACAGCGCTGAGAGGACTCAGTGCGAGAAGACAATAGGAAGTTGCTCGGCGTGCGGAATTGGAAACGGCTATGTGAAGATCAAGACGAATGGAGGCGACGACTTTCGCAAGGGGACAACATAAGTAAGTATGTAAAATAAGTAAAGTAAGAGTATGCACACAGGACATTGTACTCTTAAAGTGGGGTGACAAATTAAATTCTCTTCCACAATTCGTAACCCGTATTCCGAAATTGGAATATACCGACAACACTTAGATAACCCATGTTGACCATTTATCGAAGACATTATTAAATCTTAACAACCTGTCAATAAGTTTCCCAATTTCTAATGATATTTTAATAACGTGGCATCTATTATGTCTATAAACTACTACGTGGCTTTTGTGGCATTACTTCTACGCAACTAAAAATCAGTAGTAATTTCATCCCGTCCAAAGAAAATGGAAAATCGATTTCTGATACAGCCACCTCTCATAAAGAATTAACTGGTCAGGCTAATTAGCACATGTGGATGTGATATGAAGCATAAATACTGTTAATATTCAGCACTAAGCCTGATGAATATGTTGTTACCCGGAAAGCTCCATAGAATCGTTATTGCCTATAGGTACGAGCAATAAGGGCAAGCCTTACTAATTGAGAAACCTTCTAAATGAATTTCATAATCAGTATCAGGATCCTCTGACTCCACGAGCATGGGAAGGGGTCTTGTTTGAAAGTTTACGATTATGATAGACATACATAAATCATATATTCCAATGGGGCGCTTGCAAGAAAATTTTGGCAAAACAAGAGGAGAGCATTTTGAGAGGTCCTTTATCAATTAGCACCACTGTACCGAAACGTCTCATCGTCTAACGATGGAGGGAGCATAATGACTCGCAGCTATAAAGGAGCAGCTGCGGTAAATATCGTGATTTATTATCGATCGGATCATTAATTTGTAATTTGGGATTGAGCGACGTTATCAGAATGGGAAACACTGGAATGAGAACATTTTAGTAAAAACAAACAATTACGGTCTGCCGGCAGTCGACTTTAAGATAAAGTAATGAGGACGCTATAAATAGACACATGTTTTCGAAATAAGTTTATACGTTGAAGTATTTTTTTTTATAGGTTTTGGTTAGCTTATTTGTACTTTTCGACTAATATATACTAATTATAGGTAAGATACAACGATGCAGGTCTGTAACCTGATTCGTTTTAGTCTGTATGATTAAGTTAATTTTTCCAAATTTTGTTATATTGTTGATGGTTTAATCTGCAGTGATTGGACAGTCAAAAAACGAGTTCACGTCAAAAAACATTTAACAGAAGGGCCCCAAGGAGGATAAAAAATATCGGCCTTTTGCCCTTCTTTGCATTTTCCGACTTCCAGATTCCAGATTAAACCATCAATAATTCAGCCTTGGGGGAATTATTCGGGTATATTCCTATTTCATCGGGCGATGCATCGGTGGTTGCGCCTTGACTAATAGTGGGTTTCCCGCTGTGGGATATAGAGGGAGCGCCACAAGAGTTCTAGGGCGGTATACTGAGGGCTGCAATCCTTTAATGAAAACAAGCTTTTTGTGGGCAAGGTACTTGCCTTCGAGGGTGATACACTTGGTATAGCGACTTTCTAACATTTCGATGTAGTACTGTAGTACGAAACGTCCAAGCCTTCGAAATACGCCTTGGTTTCCGCGATGATTTCATCATTCGATCTGAATCTTTTTCCCTGGAGCCACCGCTTGAGGTTTGGGAACAGATAATAGTCGCTGGGGACGAAGTCTGGAGAATACGGTGGGTGAGGAACCGCCTTCGAATCGTAATTGGTCTAATTTCGGCATCGCTTTGAAAGACGAGGGTGACGATGCGATATCGTGAGGGTACAGAACTTTTTTTTTTGCCATATGGGGCTGTTTTTCCTTATTTCGTCGTTCAGTTTGTCCAATAACGCTGCATGATACTCCCCTGTGACTGTTTTGAATTTTTTTTTGGGCTTCCGAATGCAGCGCATAAGTCGGTTGGATCCCAATACTTTTCTATAAAAAAAATTATGTAACATAGGCTAAATATCGCCAAATACGTTCTTAATTTTCCGAAACATTTAATTGAGTACTTTTCTCCCAAAAAATTCCCGAAAATCACCCAAATTTTCAGCGTTCACACTGGTATCGCCTCTTAATTTTGCAAAAAGTTTCAAAACTAAACGACTTTTTTCCTGTTATTACTATATATCGTCTACACTTTAAAAACGAAATATTCAAGAAAAAGCGAAAAAAATTATCTTTGATGGTCTTTATCCTACACTTTCGGAACTCCTATCAACGGGGACTTTTTAGCATATATTCAGACGACTCTCCAAATCAATTGAGCCAAACTTCAAAACTAAATACAAAACCGTTTTCCCCTATTTTTCATTCGTAGCGTGGACTATCTGTTAAATCAAGGTTGAAATAAATTTGTTTCTTTTTCAGACCATGTTTTTTTTCTTTTTTCCTTTTTCCCTTTTTTCCTTTTTTTCTTTTTTTTCTTTTTTTTTCTTTTTTCCTTTTTTCCTTTTTTCCTTTCCTTTTCCTTTTTCCTTTTGTGTTTATAAGTCAAGAAATTGTGCCAGCGTGTATAATTGAGTGTTTTGACAGATAACCCTTAAACCTCTTAACTTCTATAGTGTGTGTAGGACATAACATTCGCAAATTTTCAAATCTAAGTCCTTAGAATGCATATGCCCTTCGAAAGCTAACGCAATGGGGCAACTTTGCTGTTCCGTCAGTTCAAAGTACCGTTGTAAAATAAATATTTAAATATCCGATGAAAACTCGGGTTTGAAATTTCTTTAAGTTTGAACAGTTGTATCTTTGCAACTGGGAAAGGGTCCATTTATATGAAATTTTAAATATCTGAAAGTGAGAAGGTGCATGCTGGCAACTGCATTCTTCGAAACAACTTTAAGCCGTCGAAACGTCAACTGGTTCACATGGAACAGTTGACGCGCTATGCCCCACAAGGGGTTAGGGCAATTGAGAGAGAAAGTGAGGTCAAATATCGGATTAAATGATGGAGAGTGGAAAATTTTTATTTTGCTCGATAAGTCAAGTTTATTGACACAATTGACAATATATATAACGGGTAAAGAGAGAACGTCCAGGTCACATGCTAATTTTCCTCAAATGAACACTACTATCTGTCATAAAAGTATTTACCATCAGGAACGGTACACCCTTTATAGCGAACGAAGTGGCCCTGTGAATGTCTACACGCATATCTTTGTATGATTTTCTCCCCCCGCTGCTTCTACGCGAAAAGAAATTGTCGTCTGGTGAACGATGGTTTGCAGGGTAATATTACGAGTCGATAAAAGCAAATCTGTGCGCTACGAATTCATTGGAATTATGACTTAGCAATATTTGAGAGTTAATATAGCTATGTACCTAGAAGAACAGTAATTTCCGTTTGCAACGACATTCTGTCTCACTGCTTCATCACTATATCCTCATTATCTTTGCAGTTATCGCCATCATCAGCAGCTCCTCGCCGTCATCAGCAGTCAGTTACTCGATAGAATCTTTTTCCGATTTCCAAGTGCAATCGCAGTGGAGGAACGGTTATATCAAAGTATGATTTAGGTGGATGTTCATTAAATTTGAAAAGTCATTTCTTTTAAATGGTCCATAGAAGATGAAGATAGCAATGGGTCTTGAAATACAGTTACGTCGCATTAATTCGAAATTTATACGATGATCCGACATTTTTAGCCCTGTTCGAGTGTATATTTACGACTTCTTGTACGTCATGCAAAAAAAAAAAAAAATAATGCACCATAGAAAAGTAGTTGTGCTTACCGGAGTTGATTAGAAAGATTTTTTTTTGTTGGCCGGTCAGTTAACCACAAAATGGGGTTAGTAAGTGTATCAATGAACATGCACTTTAATTGAAAAAAAAGTGAAATAGGAACAGATAGTGGCATCATGCTGCGGAGAGAGGCAATTTATTATTAAGAATCAGCAGAAAGTGACTAGTGATGAGTCAAGAATTTTTTGCTTTGTTATAATCTGAAAAATCAGAATCTATAAAACTTTCACATGTTCATTTTTGGCGGATAACTTTCTTTGTCCAAAACAATTGGAAAAAAGCGAAAATTAATCTTTTTATTTAATGTGAATATGTATTATTAATTTTTATTCGCTTTCATTGTCGTTATTAATTTGAATTTACTTTCATCGACGTCAGTTCTTGGTGTGAAATATTTCTCCAAAAAGAACTAAGAAATTTGTTTCATGATAGAAACGAAAAAAAAAGCTCTATTTGAAAATTCATTGATTCGCTGGATAGTTACGTTACGCCTTTAATCCGTACGAATGGATTTATCCATTTCGATTGAATTGACTTTCAGATTCTGAATTATTTCAGTCCTTCCGGAGAAAGGTAGTAAAGTAACAGCACAGCACTTACGACATTTGTGCACTTATTTGTTGGCGATATTATGAATCAGTCCACATAACACGCTTGAGATGAAAAAGATGGCTGGGATTTTATGAGTTCATATGCGATTTTATGACCCGAAAGAATTGAAATTACAAATTTTCAATATTTGAGAACAATAATAGTTTTGTCTTTGTCACTTGGCCTCAGGACATGTCAGGACGAAAAATGCATACAACGATGTTTTGATGTGTACCTATATCACATGTGGCCAAACTCATATGCATTTTGTATGAAAAATGATGCAATTTCACCGTTTTACTTCGCATTTACTCTTTCTCTCTATATTTTTCAAGCACCAGTGTGAACAGTGTGTTTTTTTTACACCCTATGCCTTGAGAAGTTAAAGGGTATAATTGTTTTTGTCACTTCGAAATTTCAAATTCGGGTCATTAACTTGTAAATGAACTCACAAAAACCTCCTCCTTTATCTCAAGGTCTAAAGTTATGCAATAATACTGTCCTGACCTGTCCTAGGAGGTTCACGAAATTACAAGTATCTAGCTCCAACACTACTATTCACAGCTAGTACGAATGAGGGGTAAGTGTCAAAAATGTAAATGCCAGCATATACATGTAATGAAGTATTATATTTTTAATTCTAAATAAGTTGTTTGTCAATTTTAAAGTCATAAAAATAAATATATTATTAAAACTAATAGAGTTTTATTTTCTTTTCGCACTATTTACAGTTAGTGCAAATGGGTGGTACATAGGTGCCGAAAATGTAAGTGCCAAATGTGATAAGTGAACATTCAATCGAAATTTGTCAAAAAATATCATCAAAGATGTAAAATTCCAAATTATATTGAGCTTATTTTAGTAATATTAGTTCTAAGATACATTACGTAAATGTTAAGAGCCACAGAAATAAATATTGACTGAAAAAATCACAAATTACGGACCTACAAACCTTATTTTTGTTCTCCTGTAAAATTTCGTATTTGCCACTTAACACATTTGTGCGCTTAACCATCGATAGAGTCTAATAGATTTACATAACGTGAAAGGAAAATATTTGACACCTTTTCCGTCAAACTTTGGCGATGTGGCTTCCATTGATGGTTTGTTCGACAAATAAATATCGGTGACTTATACCAATATTGATATGAACTTTCGGTTTAAATTATATAACTCTATAACTGTACACATAGCACAGCTCCGAGCTTTGGACCAGTTGATATCATAGTATTACATGACATGTGGGATGGCCCTTTGGCTAAATTTTTTGAAACCACTTTCTTGGGCCTTGGCTGTCAAACTCAGTGCAAACTGACAGCGAAGGACCTTTTTTTGCAGGCCGCAGAAGTGGTTTCGGGTGAGAAAGGGGAACTCAGTTTTGGTGTCAGAAACGATTGAATGAATCTGGAAAGCTATCGAAATTGAAATTGAAATTTTGGGTTAAATGTTTGTGATAGCATCTCATTGGTTCGTATTAAAAATGGGCAATACTCCACCAATGGGAGGCCCACCCCCTTACTTATGCGAAATAATGAAAAGTATGTGTAACTCCCGATAAAAAAAAAATTTAAAAAGCTAGCGTCTCAAAATTTTGGTCAAATTTTCGTAGTAGGATCTAGTTAGTAGACATCCCAGCGAAAAACCGTACTCCCCGGTAACGAGTACTACCCAAAGTAGCTATGCTAAATAGCCATCCTGGCGTACCCGCCATTTTCACCAGCCCATAGGCTTTCCATGAGATCTATTTTATAATTTTTTAACTATGAACATTCCAGCAATAAGTGTGGCTAACCAATAGGGTAATGTGGCCTGAACTTGAAAATCGTAGCCCCCGCATATATGGTCCGAAATGTTAAGGATAGGGCAATAACAAAATTCATCAATGTCACAGGTATTTTGCTAACCAACCAAATGCCAATGTTGCTAACGTAGGCTACTACCGTATTTGCATTTCCTAAGTTGGTCCCCTAAATACCCACCGTAAGTAAAAAAAATCAGATACATCCGGTTAGTATGCCTATTTGATTTTACGGTTGGGTCGTTTTCCTAACAATCGTTTTTATAATTTTTCCAACATTTAAATAAAATTTTTGTGTTTGCATGTACGACTGGGATTCGAACTCGGGTCGTTCCACCTCAGAAGTCATCGCGCTACCACATACGCCATCGAGAGTAATATAGAATGGTTTCCTAATAATGCTTTATAAGCAATACTGTCACAGCATAAAAAGTTGTTAACTAAGTTATATGTAACTGAGTTACCTAAATTATGAACATCGTAGCCCTCGTCGTTGAATACGTGCCTGGGTTACCTAAATCATGGATCTCTTGGAAATCCTATGGGCTGAGTAAAAATAGTGGTTACGCCAGGACGGCTATTTAGCATAGTTATTTTGGGTGGTACGCGTTATCGGGGGGTACGGTTTATTGCTGGGTAGCCACACTTTTTGCTGGGTACCACATACGCCACGGAGGCTAATGTAGAATGGCTGCAAAAATTGCCTTATATGCTAACCCAGCAAAAAGACCGGATGACTACAATGGGTGTGCAATAAGGGCAGTAAGGTGGTATTTAACCTACCAGAAATGCCTTCTCATATTACTAACCAAGTAGTCCCCGTAATTACCGGGGCTATCCAGCAGAATATATGGCTGCCTAAATTGGGTGGATAAATTGGTAGGCGAAAATTAAAAAAACTTTTCCCCGCATGGGCGGCACGGAATTGAATGAAGACAGCAAACGAAGGAAGGTTGGGGAAATTCAAAAAAGAGCAGGAAGATTGGAAGTACTTCACACCAGCAGTCACCCGCAATGTTACTAACCAAGTAGCCCCCCTATTTGCCGTGGCTAAGTCGCGATTTCGAATTCAATAAAATTTGTACATTCTCATTATTTCTGACACGATCATCCATATAGTACGACGATAAATATGTCTACTGTGGAAATTTGGCTTGACGGATTTGTTTTCACACAAAACTGAAATTTTTTAGAAAATTTCGTAAGGAGCGGTATGGTGGATGGTGAACTAAATTCGAAATACCCTGCCTATTTATACATCAAATGTGTATGTGTGGGGGTATGATTTTTGCTTGGTAACAAAAAATGCCAAAATGGCTGTTTAGCGATTTCAGGTTAAACATAACTTACGAGTATATAGGGGAGGTAGGTGTTGGTAGAATCACGCTCATTCAACATCTACCAACTAAATCCTACTACGAATATTTGACCAAAATTTCAAGTCGCTAGCTTTTCAGATTCACTCGATCGGGAGTTACAGACACAGATACATTATTTCACATAGGTAGGGGAGGTGGGCGTTCCATTGGTCGGGTCTTGCCCATTTTCAATACTAAACAAATAGGACCTACCGCAAGCGTCTGATACGTCTGATAATCGCAGTGATTGCTCCCAGAAACACATAGCCTTAAACTCGTACAATGACACCTAAATTAAAATGAGTTTCTTTAAGGTACATACGTGTCCTTCAGTACGATCATTACATTAATCTTTCAGCGACGATTGCTGAATTTAAAGCCTGAAGCTTATTGTTCGGCTTGGGACTGGCTCCCAGGTGATATAATTTGGGAATTACTCTCATTTATGAGTATTTGGGACAGTTTCGATCAGTAAATATTATGTTCATTTAGAAATGGTCAATAATAGTCAGAGATGCTAAACCACAAATGTGTATCTGATTGGTTGTGAATTGATGGCTTCGAAAATAAATACATAGTAGACGTATAAAATCGTAACATAATTTTAAATTAAGTAAACATTATGGTCGCGAAAAACGCATTAATAATACTAATATCAACAAGCGGAAGTATTGCAACTACATTGGTTCAACGAGCGAACTTCAATTCCTCACATACCACAATATCCGTATCCGATTTGTGATACGCTGCTTCTAACATCTAGTACACATAGTATCGAGACAACCACGACCTTTATGGTAATCTAGGTAACAAGAGATTTACTTTTCTATGCCGCACGTTTTGTGTTATACCGCCTGGTTAAAAAAGATTGTGTGTATGACTATCTGGCTCGGGGTGCCTTTACGTACGTAGTCTTCACATCATCATGATGGTGGTTACCTTTAACTACCTTTATATGGTAATTCGCGTGAAGAATTGAATTTTCACTTTCGCTATCTTGTATCTTCTCGAATGATGTATGTAGGCATGTATATTGAGCTCCCTTTGACGGTATCCCACAGAATTTAATTTTATAATAAAGAAAAATCATACGCAGGGAATGCATACACCTGCATAGATGGATATATAGTACGAGTATATGGTTGAATGCGTTGTGTTTATGCAATGTGGCACTATTGGTTGGATATGCCTGCTACAGGCAATGGCCTAGTGCAATGGTGACCATGATGGCCGCCATCATATACCAAATATCAAATCAAATTTTTTCGCCCACACAATATTCTTCGATGGCCCAGTCGATATTCAAATCCTTCTCATCGAAGTGACAGCGCAACAATCAACTGTGTGTTGTGTCTAGCAGCCAACAACAACTTTAAATAGCTGATTTAAATTGACAGATGTGTGATGGGCCATCGCGTGGCGATAAATGGCTCTCCAAGCCATTTGTGGCTATCCGATGGCCCAGCGCTGCGTTAATTATGCACCATTGGCCGCCACTGAACACCGTCCGCCCGACCTCACAATGGCGCGATGGCTTCAAAAGACCGGAGATGGGCCACTGTCTGTAACAGGCATTACATGCAGCTTATGCCAAGCCGTCTCCGCAATCGTGCATGCGTATAAATACTTATTGAAACACAAGCACTTTCATAATGCGGAAAAAATCTCCTTTTGAATATTGCAACGAGTCACAAAGCAAATAGGAAATGTATCGTTTGTACATACTAGTACATTATTATATATATATTATATATACCATACAATCCATGCAAGGTGAAACAATGAAAAGAAAAGAGTCTCAGGTGAATTCTAGGTTGTAATCTGAAGGATGAGTCATGCAAGTTAAATCGTAATGTTGTTCGTTTGTTGAAGTTATTGGTATTTGTATTTGACCCGAGGTTAGAAATTGGTTTCATCTTACATATTTTTAGGGTTTTTGATGTCCACAACAATAAAACATATCTTTACCAAGACAGTGCCGCACACCTAACGACTGGTATCTATTGTGCCATACCAAACGTATAAATCGGACAATTCGAAGGTGCTCAAAATGCAGTGTCGTGACAAGCTCTCCTGGCATCCGAGGCAATATATGATGAAATGAAATATGCGCCCCCTCCCTCTCTTTCATGAACAGTTTTTTTAAAAATACAAAGTAAAACAATGTGACTTCGCCTTCTGTGTATCCAGTGTTTAGAGCTTGCGTTGATTGAATGACCCGGTGAGTCACTGAGTATCTTAAAGGCAAACTCCACGTTAAAAGCCACTTGACAATGAGTCTTTTCCTACATACATATTTGTTGGATACCTCCCAATATGCCTACTAAAAGGGAAGATTAGTAGATGCGGCACTACACTCCCTGGTGAGTTGGAAAACGTCTTGGAAACAAACAGTGAGCTTTCGTCGCCTTGCAAGATATCGAAGGCATTTTTAACAAGAGTTTTTTTTATACTGTGTATGTGTGGTGTGTACAACATACCCTTGTTGTTTGTGTAATGTGTGTAAGTTAGCCCGGATAACCGTTAATTAACCTACACCGCAGTACAAAAAACACGCCTAAAATAAAACCGGCCGCTGTTACTGATGCCCTCTCAAATCTAGATGTACATGACTCAATCTTCAAGCTTATTAACATGCTGCTGACATCAAGGGTAATCTGCACAAATCTGGGCACATTGTCTGCATGTATGCAGGGGAGCCTACATTTTCATTGAAGTTTCAAATCAAGGGCTGGTGGGGGGAGACGATAAGAAACTGAGATGATAATAACTCCAAATGGTGTCAAAAGTGCTATAAACTCTTTTGCACCATTTAAAACGGCTGGAATGGACGGAATATTCCCGGCACTATTACAGTGGTTAAAAATAAAAGTGGAGTGGGTTATTGCGAGTATAAGTCAAAAATGACTCAAACTCGCTCTCCACTACCACACAAAAATAATCGGCTTAAAGCCAATTCTTCCTCTGTCACTTGGTTTCGTCCACACCATGGATTCACTCTTCAGGAGCTGCCATAATCCATGGGGGAAGTAGCTCGACCAAGTCAGGGGGTTTGTATTCCGACCTAAATCGGAATACGTCCCTGAGTGAAATGCTAACACCTTACATAGTGTGCATTACACGACACGAGTGCGAATTTTCATCCAATGAAAATGTGAAGAGTGAATCCATGGTGTGGACGAAACCAAGTGACAGAGGAAGAATTGGCTTTAAGCCGATTATTTTTGTGTGGTAGTGGAGAGCGAGTGTGAGTTACTTTCGAATTAGACTCGTAATGACCCACTCCACTTTTATTCTTAACAAATTTATATGCCTTTATGCGTGAATAAACGAAGTGACTATTAGGGGGGGGGGGGGGGGAGGAATCAGCGTTCTACTAGATAGGATCTGGAAAATATTCGTCGCCAATCTTTCAACAGGCTACATCCCGACAGCATGGAGCAATGTAAGAGAGTGTGTGCTCGTAGGTGGGAAATTTCACCTAAAGCGGCACATTAAATTTACACAATGATGGTAAGACCTATTCTAGCCTATGTATTAGTGGTGGCCAAAAGCCATACAGAAAACCACAAAGCGAAAGCTGTAGATGGAGTGCAAAGGATAGCTTGCGTAAGTATATGTGGTATAATACGCACCACACCAATGCTAGCAGTGGAGGCATTGCTGGTGCTGCCGCCGCTAAACTTATTTATAAAGGAAATGGCGGCGCTTTTGGCAATACGTATGTAAAGGGATGACATGTGGTATCACTTTGGAACTAGCAGCGATCATAAGAGCATCCTAGATATTATACATGCTTAGGTCAGAGAGACTCTAATGCCCGTAGAAGGCATGAGTTGATGCAGGGTAGTTCAAGAGACTACACAAGACTCACATTGCGGATGGAAACATACACAATGAGTTGGCGTTTACTCTGAATAGTTAAACTTATCCTGTGCCCTTCGGCCAAGAGAGTATGTATCCGTATGCCAGGCGGAGATGCTTGGCTTGTTGCACGCGTTGGATCAGCTGCTGGAAGGTTAGATGCGGGGGAAGAAATTGCACTGGACAACCAATCGGTGATCAGACGCATACAACAGACGAACATATACCCCAAATTGGTATTAGAGTGTCTCCGAAAGCTTAACACGTGCGCCTCAGTAGATGAGGTTATACTGATGTGGGTCGAAGGACAACAGGAAATGCGACGGATGCCCTAACAAAACAGGGATCTGCGGCGACTCTCATTGGACCAGAAATCAGAGCTGCTCTGGGGAATGGCATGATTGGAGCGAAGGTCGGGAAGTGGATGGACCCCATACATCAACGAAGATGGCTGAAGTTAGTGACTTGCAAACAAGCTCGGAATGCAATGACCAGCCCTTTAGGCAGGGAATTGAAAAAGACACTCAGTTATACCCTAAGCTGGATAACTGCCTTGGTTACAGGGCATTGTAATTTTAAGGCTCATCTGGCCAAAATTAAAATCGAGGTAGATGAAGTTTGCAGTCTATGTCTGGAGGAGGCTGAGACGGTAGCACACATTATGTGCGAATGTCCAGCACGAGGTTGAGGATCATATGAAAGCACACGATAAGTGCAACCTGGCGGTCAATAGGCTGCTTCTGGAGCTGGACGGGTAAGATCCCCATGTTCTTGGTAATTTAATGGGGAAGACCCTTTATATTCTGATGAAGTGGTCCAGTGAGGTTGCGATTATCTTTTCATATAAAATTAACTACTACATTTTGGATTTGGCCGATCTTCTTAGCGATTTCCCGCTGCTTTAAGATTCTAGTACACGTGATGCTTAAGCCCATCGATCACGTCAAATCTACGATACCCGTCCCGTGTAAACTCCAAACGGGTTTACGACGACGCGTAACTTGTTGGCTGATGAAGCAAAAATTCGTGTATCGTTCGTATTACTCACATTATGGAGAGAACAGGCGGCGAAGGTCCGACGTCGGGCTGTCGTGCCACGATGATGATGATGGAGAGAATATGAAAGGAGGTGTTCAATATGCAACAACAGCAACAGACAGAAGACATATGTATCATCAGAGCTGTGCCGATTTATCATCGTTCTGCATAAAAAATCAGGGAAGAAAGCGGTGTTAAGGCAAATATTGCAGCCGTAAAACACATAATACGTAGTGGAGTTAACTTAAAGAGACTAAACGTAAATAAACATGTAATGGACCACCTGCAATGGACCATATCCTGGAAGTGCTGCTTCCATCGGCAGATTGATGGCAGCTCCTGATGAGTAATGATCTGTCGGTGGTACGAAACCGGAAGCCTAGGAACCCATTACACCCGGATCCCGACGAAAGCGCCCCAGGCCAATGAATTTTTTGTTAATATGTAAAGGACAGGGGCAACGAGCGGCGAAAACCCCGCGCACGTCTTCCGAACTGAGCTACAGCAAGCGTAGGCCGCTGCTTAGCTCATTGAGGGGCCTTTTTCTTCGCCAGACCTTCACGGTCATTATGCTACCTTAGACGCCGTCCCCACGGGCATCTTCGGATGCCCACCAAACCGTCCGTTACATACACCACTTAGGTCCGTTTTCTCAATGTCCGATTAAACTCTTTGTTAACTAACAGGGACACAAATTAATCGAAGCTATAAACAGCCCGATAAGCATTTTCGTTTTCTCATACGTCGATTAAATTACCAAGCCATAAAGTGTGGAACTTCCCAGACTATTAAATTATGGCAAAATCAGCTGATTTTCTTGGCGGAACTCTACCGTCCACAAATCTATTTTGAATCAGGACGATCTCTCAGCCTATTCGTTTGCGCCTGCGTTTATTCTCTTCTGTCGAATGAATTTCCAGGAACAGTGTTCTTTATGGACACTTTCATTGTTTTCATTTGAATTTGCAATTGTGAACAGTTCTAGCTGTCAAAATCTCAGCATCGGGTTTTGGGCTTTTGTTTAGGATAAATTTTCAACCGGAAACCAGGGGTCGGGTTTTGTTTTGGATAAGAGATTAATCGAAGGCCAGGGGACGGTTAGCGTTTATCCGATTAATAACGCTAACACATATTGAGAAAATCAAATTGAGCTAAATGGAAGTTTATTCTTAAGATAAATTTTAATCAGACAACGGGCCCTTAATGATGTTCGCAAAGCTGCTCGTCATCGGTTTGCTCAAGGGCATATGACCTGGAACAAAGAGTGACGTACCGTCGCGTCGAATCCTCCGATGAAAAAAAGTTCAACTTGGGTGGACCGAATGGATACAACTATTACTTTCATGATCTGCGAAAGGCTGAAAGTTAATAAAGTTATAATGACAACAGTGCCGGTGGTGCAATGGTGTGGGGAGCCATATCGTACTGTGGGACTTGCGAGCTGCAGTTTCTTACCCCAAAAATGAACGCAAATGCTTACAAAATTATGTTAGAAGAAGCTTTCCGCACTTCTCGAATGTTTATAACTTAATTAATTAAATTTTATTGAATTTATCTGTATTTATTTGAAAAAGAACGTAAGTTGTGAATTAATACTTTATATATGTATTTTTTAAATATTTGGTAGCTGAACCTATTCAGTTAAGCCAGATAAATTGTAATTTTGTTATGTTTACCGATAAAAATGTAAATACTCGTATATAACCACGTACAATATGTTTGAAACCCCATGTGTACACAACTAATCGCTCTATACATAAAAATTAATTTCACACACATCGTCCTGTTGGTTGAACAAATAAAGCCATTTCACTTTTGCAACGCTAAACCTATTTAGTTGGGTGGCAGTGAATCTGTTAAATTTTCAACATTTCTATCTTAATTGAGCGATGTGGTTCTATTGTTGTTTTCATAAATGCAAATATTATCGTTTTTGTATCAACAAAAGGACACTGTTTTCATCATAACTATACAATAATTGTAAGTACGTAATTAGTTGCTTTGCGTCAATAGATAGTATCTATGCAGGTTGTTGCAAAACGGTGGTCATTCATGCGAACATGTAGATACACATACTTTTCTTTTTAACTTTCAAACTATTGTAGTTTTTATTAGGAACGGTGTTTCGCACCCACTGAATAATCTCGGTATTTAATTAAATTGCATATGTTTGCCTGCATGCGAAAAAAGAAAAAAACATCAGAATAGTATCACACATGTTGGGGTCTATTGCTAAAGGTTCACACAAAACAAAGTAAGCTTTGGATGTGGTTTTATTATTTATGACCAGCATTTGATTGCAGGCTTGTTTTGCTCGTTGAATAAGTATCTTTTATTAAAGTCTTCACTGATTAGGACAAATGTCTATAGGGTTCATTACAATAGACTTCTTTTTTGTTTGTACTAAATATTATTATACTCATAGTTGTTATTTTTATTTTTTGCTGAATTGTAACCGATTCATCTCATCCAAACCTATTTGGATAGCAGCGTGACCTATGGGCGTCTTATAATTTGATTGATGCTTAGTATTAACTTTTGGCATCATGTCGGGTTAAATGAATACATACAATATTTCATTTCTATGATTGCTTTTATGGAGCTACGCAAAATTATGAGATTTTATTAGCAATTGCTTAGATAATTTTCAAATAAGAAGGAAAGGTTTGCGCTGCTGAACAATTTATTGTGGACAACAACCAAAAGAATGCGGGGTTTTTGTTTCTATTTCAATGGGAACGTGGTTACGACGGCACCATGAAATAAAGCATAGAGAAATTGTGCATTGATGTTCATTTTCGGTTTGGTACCGAATGTGTGCATGCATGCTGATTTTGGTTCGGTTTGCCGCCGTTGCACTCAGTGCCAGCGAGGTTAACTTTTATGTTTGTGCAATACTGAAGGTTGTTATGCTTCGGTTAGACGTGAACGCTAAGCCAAGCACCAAGTATGGAAAAATTGCATTGAAAAGCACCAACAATAAGAAGATACCTTTTCTGCTCTTACATGGCCAACATGAATTCACGAGCATTTGAGTCGTTCCCATCTCTTGTGTTTGGGGCATGTCATCTTTTGGTTGTGATAAATAATACAGTGCGTCACATAATTATAGAAGCAATTGATAATTTCGGCATTCCTTAATTTCGTATCGCTTCAAAGTTATAAAACGTGTAGTGTATTTACCCCATGAATGGGTACTCATTTAACAGCTGAGTGGACTCATAGTCCGACACGTGAATCCTCTTTTTCACCGAAAACTACCGCATTCAGTAGGAATCTAACCGGGTCCCAGTGCGTAGAAGGCGACCATGCTAACCGTTGCGCCATCCAGACTACTTTTATGAGTATGCCACGTGGGAAAATTCTCTCACCTAAGGAAATAGGAATGATAAGTGTATTGGTCTGGTGACAGTATGCGGGCAATTGCTCGCAAAATAAAGCGATCGCACCGTGTGGTACAGAATTTTCTAGCAAATCGGGAAAAGTAGGGAACGAGAAAACGTCCAGGCCGTCCATCCAAACTCTCTCAACGAGATAAAAGAAAAATCATTGCTACAGCTTCGAATTCTACGAAATCTCTCGCACAGATTCAAAACGAATGTTAGCTAATTATGTCGAGGGAAACAATTAGGCGGGTTATAAAAAAATAATCTGAACATTGTATCGTCTAAAATGTTGACAGCACGGCTTCTTACGCTTCTTTATAAACAAAAGAGGCTAGAATTTGCGAGATTGAACATGAACCGGCAATGGAATCTAGTGAGTTAAGCACCGAGTGGTGCGAGTGTTTTATTTATTCATACAAATGTGAAAACTTGCAAACAATTATAGCAAAGTATTATTTAGTCAATATTCAGCGATGAGAAAAAATTTTGTTTGGACGGATCTGATGGTTACAACAGTTATTGGCGTGACTTACGAAAGGAGTCTATATATTTTTCAAAAAGGAATTTTGGTGGCGGAAGTTGTATGATGTGGGCGGCATTTTTCGCTCACGGGAAGCTGAATCTGGTATTCACTTCCTCAAAAACGAACAGTAAAGATTACCAGAATGTTCTAGAAAGTAGCCTGTTGCCATTTTTGCGGAAATATCGATGTTTAAAACTAATATATCAGCAAGATAACGCCGCTATACACACCAGCATTGACACTAAGAAATGATTTGAGCGAAATAAAGTTACGATTCTTGACTGGCCAGTCCGTTCACCAGACTGCAACCCAGTGGTAATTTTGTGGGGAATAATTCTACGCCTGATTTACGCTAATAATAAAACTTATGAAGACGTACATTCTTTGAAAGTGGCAATATCCGAAGTCTGGGAAGCACTGGAGTCCATTGTCTTGCAAAACTTGGTAGACAGTATGTCAAACTACATTTTCCGGGTCATACATAAGTTAAAGTCTTTTCATAATATTAGTTTTAAGTATGAATAAATTTAGATATTTTTAAGTGGCTCTAATTTTGAGACAAGATGTAAGAAAACTTTGTTGAATTATTTTTGAATTTAGACTGGTAATGGTATAGATTTATGTTAACTATTCTCTCTGCTCATCGGGTAATTGTAATTTGTGAACAGACCAACATCAGCTCTGAAAGGAAGTTTGAAAGTGGCAAATTTGGCGGTGGCTCTATAATTATGTGGCGCACTGTAGTCAATCAATAGATGTAAATGCTTGAACAATTTTAATAAGAGACACCAGACCATATTCGTGCCGAAGTAAAGTCGGAGCCATTCGGTATTTGGTCATCGTAGCTAGTGCCGGTTGTCAGTATGAAAGGAGGCCGACTCACACACTATCAGCGACCTGTTTCCAGGCTTTGTATAGGTATATAGATGGTTTTGGCTGCACTCTCAAAGTCGCGATAGTTGACACGGCAGGCGTCGGTTTGCCGCAGAGCAAGGCGGTGGGACGCCACACGCTTTAGATTTACCCGCCGTGTCGGAACCAAATTAACCCTCGACAAGCGCGAATTCGAGCCCTCAATTCTAACTCGCAGGGAACCGACGCAAGTCGCCGTGTTAGACGACCTAGTAACACCTGGAGAAGATCAGTTTAGAGGGAGGGTGCCTCAATAGGCAAGTCGTGGAGTAAGATGAAAGCGATGGCGATGAACCGGACGAGGTGGAAAGTAGGCGTGGTTAATGCCCTATACCCCACAAGAGGTTAACAGGAACTAGAGAGAGAGAGATTCAGTTGTATAACATAACTGGAATTAGAAGTTAGTGTTGTTTGTTTGTTTTGCCTTTCTTTCTGAATAGTTTCTTAGTGAACCCTGGAGACACAAAGGAAAAAAAGCTACACCGACGTAGGTTAGGTTAGGTTAAGGGGCTGCCATGATACAACACAGCACACTTAGACCTCTCATGGGTCCATTGTGATACCACCAATACCAGTAACAATTCGCCTCGCTGAAGAAACCTAGGTTCCGAACCAGCCTGTGCTGGCAATGTAACGATTGAGCTGTAACACGCTCATATCCTTGAGGTCTTCCAAGTCATAGTTCCTCCTGATAGCCAGTGCCGGACAGCGACATAGAAGGTGCAAAACTCTCTCTTCTCCATCCACATCCTCACAACACCTACAGTAGTCATGATGAGGAAGACAGAGCCTCCATGCGAGCGCGCCGATGGGGCAGTGCCCTGTGATAGTCCCCACCACTCTGCTAATGTGCTTTCTATTCAGCACACCGACGTAAATGTTAGTAATCCTTAGGCCGGTTTCACACGCAACGCACGATACACGAGATTCTAGCAGAAAGCATCAGCGGGCTTTGTATGTGCGATGATTAATTTTAAATTGCATTCGTATGAAAGCTCGATCGCCACTGGTGCTTTCTGCTAGAATCTCATGTACCGTGCGTTCCGTTTGAAAGCCGCCTTACAGTATTCTTCAGTGTACCCATACATCATATTCGCCAGTGGGATATCACAGCGTCTTTTGCGATCCATTTGACCTGGTTATATATCTATGAAACCGAATTGTCTTGTCAATGGTTGAATGTAAATTGACCCAAATAAAAATCGGAGTGGCACTAAATTATAGTTGTGTATAGTGTGTATAGTTGTCTAATCTAATCTATGAAGAAGTCTCAATTGAAACAACACTAGATCCTTATGCAGAAAGGACGCGGACATGGGGGCCCGGCCACCCTCCTAAATGTTAGGTATATAGCTTGGTCTTGGAATATTCAAGGAAATAATCAGACATTATTTATAAAAACGACAAAACAATAGATACCCAACATGGATGGATGGATTTAATAGATTTAATTTCATGTTTTTTTCCCATTCATCATTGCATGACTTTCTCCAATAAAGGTCGCCTCTTAATGAACAGAATGATTCAGAAGCACTACCGAGCAAGGTAACTTTTATAGGAGAGTGCATGTATGTGACTTGGTTCAGTGGTGGTTCCTTCGGTTTCAAAGGGAGCAGTGGTCTAATGCGTTCTCCATTTTAAAAGACGCATGAATAATATACATAAGTGTGGATATACCCAATGTGTACAATGCCGGGGAGAGTTTTTGAGGTAAAAAAACCGTTAAATAAAAAAAATTTAACTGAAAATATTGTTAAAATTCTGGGGATTCGTTTTTTTTCATAACAAAAAACTTAAGAGCAGTACAAATCACGAAAACTCAAAGCATTCTCAAATTAAGAACCACAAAAATTACGAAAGTTCGAAGCATTCTAGTCTCAAATACAACTAACAAAAATAAGGTCCAATCACGTCGATAAATGTTAAAAGTAGACATTCGATGACTCAATCGTACAGGCTTTGACAGTGACAATAAGCTATTTCTTTTTAGCATTCGTCTTTCAATCTATTTTCTGAAAACTGTTAACTACTTAGTTACGATTAGTATTCAACAAGCAAACTGTCAAGATGCCATATAAATATATTTGAAGGTGAACAAGCAAGTTTTGGTTACTTTTTGCCTAGTACTTCTATAGATAACAAATTATGATAATTCTTATTTTATATACATATATTTATAGTACATACGTACATTACATACAACTATTTGTTTGTTTCGATCAGATGATTGAATGGCAGGTATTTTGCATATGATCATAAAAAGGTGCAAATCATTTGCACAATATTTTTTTTATTATCATTATAAACTTGGGTTATTGAAACCATGTATGGATAGAGTAAAGCAATCTATTTTTCTATCTAAATAGAATTGACGTAATTTTTCAACCTTTTAAACGGAACGGAAACGGTGCAGCATACAGACCTTGACAATATATTTGGTCTACAACTTAATAATGAGACTTTTTTTAGAGATGGCAACACCGATAAACCAATGGTAGTCCATCTTTGACATACATACCATTTGAAGTTTGTATTCATAAGCTGTCAATGTCAGTATAAACATTTCGTGTTGATTGTTGACAACGTATTTTACCGGACCATGGAAAGTTTCGAAAATTCACGAAAAAAACAACATTTGCGGGAAGTTTTACTTGGAGCTCAGAGTCATAAATTGCTCGTGGAAGTTTACGGTGACGATGCTTTTTCGCGTGCACAGTGTTTTCGGTGGTTTCATCGGTTCAAAAATGATAATTTCGACATTACCGACGAAGAGCGACCTGGCCAGCCAAAAAAGTTTGAAGACGAAGAATTGACGAAATTACTCGAAGAAGATTCGTGCCAAACTCAAAAAGAGTTGGCAATTTCGTTGGAAGTGACTCAGCAAGCCATATCGAAGCGGTTAAAATCACTGGGAATGATCCAAAAGCAAGGCCACTGGGTTCCGTACGAGTTGAAGCCAAGAGATGTTGAGAGGCGCTTTTGCATGTGCGAACAACTGCTTCAAAGGCAAAGACGGAAGGGTTTTTTGCATCGTATTGTGACCGGCGATGAAAAGTGGATTCATTATGATAACCCAAAGCGAAAGAAATCATGGGGACCGCCCGGGCACCAATCAACATCGACCGCGAAGCCAAATATTCATGGTTCCAAGCTTATGCTCTGCATTTGGTGGGACCAGATCGGTGTTCTTTATTATGAGCTGCTAAAACCGAATGAAACCATTGACGGGCAGCGCTATCGACTGCAATTGATGCGTTTGAGTCGAGCATTGCGTGAAAAACGGCAACAATTTGCTGAAAGGCACGACAAAATAATTCTTCAGCATGACAATGTTCGCCCTCATGTTGCGCAAGTCGTGAAAACGTACCTGGAAACAACCAAATGGGAAGTGCTACCCCACCCGCCGTATAGCCCTGACATTGCTCCATCCGATTAATATTTGTTCGCTTCGATGACTCATGCGTTGGCTGATCAGCACTTCACTTCATATGAGGATACTAAGAACTGGCTCGATTCATGGATAGCCTCGAAACCCCAAGATTTTTTTCGCGACGGAATTCGTAGACTTCCCGAAAGATGGGAGAAAGTTATCGCTGCTGATGGCCAATATTTTGAATAATTTAGTTATATGAATAAATCTATGAATAAATGCCCAAAATTCCAAAAAAAGTCTCATTATTAAGTTGTAGACCAAATAAATAAGTATTTAATGGCTCTTCTTCCTACACTACAAATTTTTTCTTTTACGTAAGGGATGTGACTTATTTCTTATTTTCAACCAGAATAAACCAGTGCGAGAATATATTTACGAAAAAAGAAAAAATTAAAGATTTCGTGTTAGTTATTTATTGAATACATTCGAATGATTTGAAATTTTTGTCTGTTTATTTGTCTATTCATTTGGCCACGCATCATGTCAAAACTACTGACTGCATTCAGTTTAACATAAGTACGGGCGTATACTATTTGCCCTAGACCCAGAGGGGCATATTTCCATGTGGGTTAGTTGACGTTTCATTAGCATAAACTGGTTTCGGACGATGCATGTTATAGCATGGACCTCCTCACTATTTAGTCACATGTGGTTTATTGTTTTCGCCTTACACCACAGTGGGCAGACAGACTACACAAACATCCATGACCACGACTGAATTCGAACCCGTGGATAACCAGCAGCATGAGACATCAGACTGACGTCTCAATGCGCTACCGGCTTCCCCAAGTAAAGGCGTACTTATTGGATGAGTTATTAAAAAGTAAATCGAATTTAAAACTACAATATTTGTTGTCTTTTCTAGGAAAGTAAATACGTTCTTCCAGGTATTTGCCATGATCTGATGCCAACCCAAAATAGTATGCAGCTTTATCCCAAGCATCACTCCAAGACGGTTATTTGCATCAGGGCCTTGTTGGTGGTGCTACACGTGCACGTCAGGCAGGCCTGTGCGCACCGGCAGAGGGGGGGGGCTGGAAGAATTAAAATGAAATCATCATCATTATTATGGCGCGACAGCCCGACGTCGGGCCTTGGCCGCCTGGAACGTTGTCCTCCACTCATCTCGGTCACGTGACCGCGTCCTCCAATCTTGGAAGCCCAGTAGTTGCTCGGCGTTCGCATGTACTGAGCTCTTCCAACGAGATCTCGGCCGTCTAGGCAGTCTAGCTCCGTCGACTCGTTCTGCATTCATTACTCTCTTTGGCATGCGATCATCGTGCATTCTTTGTACATGCCCTGCCCATTGAAGTCGTTGTAGTTTGACGATTTTCGAAACTTCCAGCTCATCGTACAGTTCATACAACTCATGATTGTACCGGATGCGCCATCCATCTTGATCAAACAGCCCCGAAAATTCGCCGCAGAACCATGCGTTCAAATGTGTCTAGCATGTTTCCGGAAGCTTGAGTTAGAGTCCATGCTTCGCAGCCTTAGCATTGCAATGGTCGTATAATGGTTTTGTACACGCGGAGCATCGTGTTTCTGTGCACATGCTTCGATTTCATTATGGGGAGAACCGAGAAAAAAGTCTTATTAGCTAACTGTATCCGTCGTTTTATCTCGTCAGTTTCGTCGGCGTCCCTTGACAAGTTGCAACCCAGGTATATGAAGTCGTTCACGAACTCGATGTTGAGGTAACCCACATTGATGCTCGGTTGTGCAGGTGTCCTTGTCGTCGATTGCATCAGTATTTCAGTTTTACCCTCGTTGATATGTCGTCCAACTTCTTTCAAATTGCAGTATGATGTTGTACAGTACACCACGATCGATACTGTCGTATGTCTGCTTGAAGTCAACAAGTATTTGGTATACGTTTACGTTGCATTCCCAGCATTTCTGGAGTATCAGTTTGACCGTAAAAGCTGATCGGTTGTGGAGCGACCAGGTCTGAAACCACTTTGATATTCGCCAATGATTCGTTCTGGGTACGGTTTTATTATATTTTTCAGAATTTTCGTCAAAATTTTATAGGACGTACATACTAGTGAAGTGATATGCCCCTGTAATTCTCACACCGCAGTTTATCTCCCTTTTTGTGAATTGGACATATGATGCTTCTGCGCCAATCGTCTGGGATCTCCTCGTCCACCCATACTCGCTGGGGTATTGTTGTATGCCATTAGCTAGACCCGATCCACTGAATTTCAGCAGTTCAGCTGGAATTTCGTCAGAGCCCGGCGCTTTATTTCGTTTTAGTGACCGCAACGCGAGATCAACTTCCTCTACTGTCGGGGGTTGTATGGGTGGGCCTGGATCAACAATATCGTCGAGAGCTTCTTTTGTGGGGATGTTCGATGGTAGGTGCAGAAGCTTTTCAAAATAAGAGGCCCATCGTTTGTTAATGCCATCGGTGTCGCTGATGATTTTTCCATCCTTGTCTTTACAAAGGCTAGTCTTGGGTTGGTAGCCGTTCTTAATTGTATTTAGTATTTTGTACGCTTATTATTATTATTACTATTAGCTAAGTTTTCGTTTGTATTCAACAACTGCTTGTCAAAGTATTTACGTTCCTTACGTCTAAATATTCTATACGATATTCGCCGTAGCTCGTCATATTTTTCTCTTCTGTCTCTGGTTCCTCGTTGAATCCATTGTCTGTAGGCCTTGTTTTTTGCGTCTAGTGAATTTTTGCATTCTTCGGCGAACCAGTCATTTCGCGCTCGCCGGGCTTTATATCCCACGACCTTCTCTGCGACATCCCTGATGGCACCCTTGACTTTTTACCAGAACCCATTAACGCATGTGTTGCTGGTGTTGTGTAGCATAGGCGATAGTCTCTCCTCAGGGCGGTAGTATACGCCACCGCCGCGCCGTAGCATCGCTCAGAAGCTTATTAGCCGCAAAGATTTTTGGATGAAACGACAAGCTTTTCAATTATTGTATTTTGAATAGATAAACATTCCTTGTACGTAATTTCATTCACATTACAATCGAAATGACCGAAGCGGAGTATCTATTGTAAAATCTAACTAGACCAAATGTCTAATTATAAATACCAAAACTTAAAATTTGTAACAAGGAGATGCACCCTTACCCAATTGGCTGTGGATTTTTTTCTAAAACTTTGTTTCCTATTTGTGTTCAATTTGTGTAGGATTTAAATTGAAGAGCTTTCCGCAAGCCTTCATTAGCAAAGCTTTGTACAATACTTTGAATAACTCGGTTTCGCAAAATTTCGAAAGTAATGATACATTTCGTTCTTAAAAGATATTTTCAAAATATTGGATAGTACGCGAATAATACTCGTATCTAAGGATTTTGTAATTAATTTTGACAAAAATAGTCATAATAGTTTATGACTGTGTGTTTGCGATATGTGCTTGTTTGTGTCGCATTTAAAAATTAGTGGCTATAAATACATGGATCGATACTGACATTTTGTACGAAATGTTGAGTAGTGTCGATACTGAAATTTTGCACCAAATCCTCAGAAGTGATGAAAGGTTGAAGGAATTTTTCTGAGCAAAAATATCTAATAAGCACAAATTGTTATGACACTGGTTGCTTTAATTAGAGTATTTTCGATTTTTGACATATTGTTTGAATTGATGCATTGTTAACGTGCAAACTAAGTTTCCATGTATTCAGTATCTATAGAAGGGATTACAACTATTTCCAGATCTTTCCCTAGTTTTCATTAAAAATTCCGGATTTTGCCTTAATTTTACTCGCCTATGACTGATTCCGATCAGGGAAAATGCTTGTGAAGCTCTTGACAAGTACATGTCACTAACTACATAGTTAGAATCGCTGAGTGGCCACATGGTGACGAGATCTACAGGCTAATTTCATGAAGGCGTATTGCAGTGATTGCATTGGTTTGTTCGTCCATGATATCCAGAGAGAGCAGGTTGAGTAGAAAAAAAACTTTGAAATTGCGTTTACATATGTATATCGTAAAAACCCGGAAAGATTTTAATTGGAAAAGCATTGCCATTTTTAGAAAATTAAACTGTTTTTCTACCCTATTTAAAATTAAACCTTTTAATGAAAAAACCCTTTATAAAAAATAATTATTGAATACATTGAGAAGTTATTAAAAAGTTCATAATCTCTATATAGGCATACAAATAAATCAAGCCAACCTTCATAATGACACCTTTTCACTTGAAACCATCCATGTTAACAAATCAATTGTGTTCATTTATAACTTCATGGTTAATAACATAGCATAACAGTGTGCAATTAATTTCTGAAGTTTTTCCGTTTAATAGTAACAAATTGATTATAATTAAACTGGTTAATAATTTCACCTATGCTGGTGATCGCAGCACGTTATTCAGGGTGAAGCTTCCTATTCACTACCAAAACTTATCCGTGATGAGACCTTCACAAAGTTCATGAGCTAAATTCCAAGCAGGCTGAATCAATGTATCTAATGCAATATACGAGTATGTATGTATGATTGTGTCAAATGATCTTAATTATACATCAACTTTGAATTCCACCTACGAAAGTATTCAGGTAGCGTCACACACACGTTTATATTTTTAGTCCGCCGCGCCGTCATAAATAATTGTGGTTAAAGACGGAGGTGAATAGATCAGAGGCGCCTCCACATTTGACAACGGCCTTGTCAAACACATGTATTTCAAATCAAGTGTCTTTGAATTCATTAAGGAGGTTGCATCAATAATAAAAATAAAAAAGGCAAACCAAAATATAAACGATTCTTTTTTGTTTACAGCAGCTTAACGATATCCATGTGAATAACTTTGAAACAGGTTGATAGTGAATACGACTGATAAAAACAGGAGGAAAAAAAGACAATTTTCTATAATATTTGAGTATTTCTGGTATATAACATACAGGGTGTCCGGAAATTGGCATATAAACGCACTGCCACGTGATTTTCTATGCAATTTTCAGCAAGAAATATCGGGAGTTACAGATACATTTAATTATTTTACATATGTAGGGGAGGTAGGCGTTCTCTTGGCCTGATCATGCCCATTTTCAATACCAACCAACTAGATCAAGATTTGACCAACATTTCAAGGCTCTAGCTTCATCCGTCCCACTTTAAGATCGCCATAGGACTAGGGCATATTTTACACTCTGTTTGTGGAAAAATGCCGCCCAAATTAACTCCCTATCTTTTACCGTTACAGGGCTACTACATTTTTCCCAATTTTTGTCAAAAAGTCTTACCTTCTAAAGAAAACTCCAATTTACCGGCTAATTGAATCCATTAAAACAATGATTGATCAGAAAATACACAAAATACCCATTAGAATGATATCTTAATGGTTTTGAAATTCGTTCTACCGCCCGAGATACAAACGTTCAAATCTTAGAAAAAAATCGATATCAACTTTTGATGGGAAAATTGGACCCACATTTTATAACGGGGCCTTGCACTAAGAGCTCTACAAAATGTGCAAAAGATGGCCCAATTTCTTACCTTTCAAATGACATATAAATATCTAGGAATTAGATTTGAAAATCTTGGAATATTAGATCTTACAGGAAGAAAAACGTGGTCAGAAAACCGAACAAATTGACTTGACTTTAGAAGTCTTCTTATTAGTGAAAAACACCAGCAGCAGCTTCAGTTTTGAATTAAAAAATAAATATTAAAGCACAAACAAATGTATTTATAGAATTTAAACAAAAATCAATACAATTGATCTAAAGGAACTGCTGAAAATGGCCTCCTTCGTGGCTTATGTACAAACGGCATTATACCTGAGCAATAATGATCGTGATAAGTTTATCTGCTGCACTCGGAAAATTCGACACGCTAATATTGGACTTCTTCAACAATGGCGATCCAGTATAGAAGACGCAGTTGTTTTGCTAGCTAACGAATATAAATCCCGTTGCAATAAGTTTGATTATTCGAAATTACCTGCATTATTACGGAATCATAAAGCAGCACTACGAAAATGTTTTCCATAAAATAAATGCCAAAACAAAATTCACGAATCACTTTTGTTTGAGATACGAAATTGTCAATTCGAAGCAAATCCTCGATGATTTTTGAAATTGGTAAATTGGTTTTCGAGTTACGTGGTGTCATTTTCATCCTTTCAATAGCAATTCGAATTGAATCTAATTACGTGATAGGGAGCCAGATCTTTAAGATATGTTTACGGTTTAATCTTTATAGCTTTCTTAAAATGTTTATCATATTTCGTAACAATGGCTATAACCATTCTCAAAATATATTTTTTTTTAGTACCACCTTCATATAAAGTGGAAATTTGAAAAATACTTTTGACCTTATCTTAAAAATCCGTTACTACTCGTATATTAGTGTCACCATACACTGTCGAAGTCGAACTCGAACTCGAACACGAATCTGGTACAAATGTCCTTTGACACACACACACACCTCACATAGATGTGAAGAAAACCGGTCCTGTACTAGATTCGAGTTAGAGTTCAACAGTGTATGGTGACACTTACACTGAAATTTAAAATTTAAGGATAATTTATAGCTTAACATTCGTACCATTTTATCTAAATCGGTAACACCGTTCTAAAAATATTGATTTTTGTTCACTTTCTTCACACATTAGAAGCACTGTGTCGTTCTGTGGCTAAAGAGTGTCAGCCTCTGGGGAAGACGTGGGTGGAATCGCGTCCGATTGACCAGAACAAAGTACGATGGCGCGCTGGAATATTTGACGCGCTATGCCCCGATAGGGGTTAAGGGAAAGCAGTAAACAGTTTGTTTCACCATCATCATCACTGTGGCGTGACAGCCCGACGTCTTTGGCCTCCAGGATCGTTGTCCTCCAATTATCTCTGTCACGTCACCGCGTCCTCTAATCTTGGAAGCCCAGTAGTTGCGCATCGTCCGCATATATTGACCTCTGGGTCGTCCTCGTAGTCGCGCTCCGTCCACTCGTCGCGTCGTCCGTTCATTACTCTCTTTGGCATGCGATCATCGTCCATTGGTTGTACATCCGCTGCCCATTGAAGTCGTTATAGTTTGACGATTTTCGAAACTTTCAGCTCATCGTACAGTTCATACAATTTATGGTTGTACCGTATGCGCCATCTATTTCCATGGCAAACAGCCCCAAAAATTCGCAGAAGAACCTTACGTTCAAATGTGTCTAGCATGTTTCCGGAGGCTTGAGTTAGGGTCCATGTTTGCAGCAATAGTATAATGGTTTTGTACACGCGGAGCTTCGTGATTCTGTACACATGCTTCGATTTCATTATGGGGAGAACTGAGAAAAAGTTTTTATTATTAGCTAGCTATATCCCGTCGCTTGATTTCGTCAGTTTCGTTGGCGTTCTTTGACAAGTTGCAACCCAGCTATATGATGTCGTGCACAAACTCGATGTTGAGATCCCCCACATTGATGCTCGATTGTACAGGTGTCCTTGTCGTCGATTGCATCATTATTTTAGTTTAGTTTAGTTTTTGATACGTAGTCCAACTTTTGTCTGATTTCTACCAAATAAATTTAGTATTTTAGAGTAACGTCTTCGCTGCGCTTGACTTTTCCTTTGAGTGTTCTAGCTTGAGTAGTTTTCTAGGTATTGTGTTTTTAGTAATGTGAGATAAAATAGGTAATTTTCAAATATAAAAATAAAAATATTAATGCATGCATGCAGCTAGGGGGGCAAAGACCTTTTCCATAGTCCTCCGCGTGGGCGCCCCCTGGTAACGGCAGTGTATCAATTCGCTGACGGCCAATGTCTTAGTGATAAGACAGTTTGGAAAAGGCAGATAGCTGTAGCCTGAATGGCTGACAAACACCTAAGCGTCTCAGGTCTAGTAGGATGGAATGACTTGCGTAGTTGGACCTGCTACATAGTTGTGTGGGCTCCAGCACGCTTATTAAACCATCTGAAGCAGCTATCTCCGAGGCCATCCCCCGAATGGGGTTAAGCGACGTGCTGACAACTCGTCCTTGTAAAAACCACTCCATGTCAAGAAACCTGGAACAAAAGCCTCGGATTGGACGGATCAACAACGACGACCACGCAAACGAATAAAGGATTATTCTTTCGGATCCTGGAATGTACGCTCCCTGAACAAACCGGGGGCCGAGAAGGCCCTCCTTCAACAGGTCGAAAAGTACAAACTGAGCATTACTGCAGTCCAGGAAACAAATTGGCTTGGCAACGAGATTAATGACAAGAAATCGCACACAATTTTTACAAGTGGCAAACCATCGGGCCGCAAGGAGTTTGGAGTAGCATTTATAGTGAACAATCACCTCAAACCGCATATTACTGACTTCAAACCCATAAATGAACGGCTGTGTGCGATTCGCATCAAGACTCGATTCTTCAATCTCTGGCTCATTAATGTGCATGCCCCCACTGAAGTTAAAGAAGACGCAGTAAAAGACGAGTTCTACGCCCGCCTTGAAACTCTCTTCGACTCACTTCCAACAAACGACGTCAAATTGCTGCTGGGAGACTTTAACGCGAAAGTCGGGAATGAAAGTTGGCATCGGGGGACCTCTGGAGGCCACAGCCTCCATGAAGAATGTAACGATAACGGCCAGCGACTTATCGACTTCGCCTGCAGCAGGAATCTAGTCGTAAGCTCTACGTGTTTCTCGCATCGACGCATTCACAAGCAGACCTGGAAGTCTCCAGACGCACATACCGTCAACCAAATTGACCACGTCCTCATTTGCAGGAGATGGGCGTCTAGTGTCATGGATGTCCGCTCCTATCGAGGAGCAAACTGCGACTCAGATCATCACTTGGTGAAGACGACCTACAGATGTAGAATCTCCTCAGTGCACCAGTCAAGAATCAGCCCTCCCAAAATCTTTGCGGTTGATAAGCTCTTGGGTGATGCTACAGCGGTGGCGTATACTACCGCCCTTGAGGAAAAACTATCACCTATGCTACACAACATCAGCAACACAGGCGTCCATGGGTTCTGGGAAGAACTCAAGGGTACCATCAAGGATGTCGCAGAGAAGGTCGTGGGATATAAAGCCCGGCGAGCGCGAAATGACTGGTTCGACGAAGAATGCAAAAACTCACTTGACGCGAAAACGAGGCCTACAGATAATGGATTCAACGAGGAACCAGAGCCAGAAGAGAAAAATATGACGAGCTACGGCGAATATCGAATAGAATAATTAGACGTAAGAAACGTAAATACTTTGACGAGCAGTTGCTGAACATAAACGAAAACTTAGCTAATAGGAACACCAGACAAGCGTACAAACTAGTAAATACAATTAAGAACGGCTACCAACCCAGGACTAGCCTTTGTAAGGACAAGGATGGAAACATCATCAGCGACACCGATGGTATTAACAAGCGATGGGCCTCTTATTTGTTGATCTAGGCCCACCCATTCAACCCCCGACAGTAGAGGAAGTTGATCTCGCGTTGCGGTCACTAAAACGAAATAAAGCGCCGGGCGCTGACGAGATCCCAGCTGAACTGCTAAGATTCGGTGGAACGAGTCTAGTTGATACCATACATCAATTCCTCCTGCGAGTATGGGAGAACGAGGAGATCCCAGACGATTGGCGCAGAAGCATCATCTGTCCAATCCATAAAAAGGGAGATAAATTGCGGTGTGAGAATTACAGGGGCATCTCACTAGTTTGTACGTCCTATAAAATTTTGACGAAAATTCTGGAAAATAGAATAAAACCGTATGCAGAACGAGTCATTGGCGAATATCAAAGCGGTTTCAGACCTGGTCGTTCCACAACCGATCAGCTCCTCTCAGTCAAACTGATACTCCAGAGGTGCTGGGAATACAACGTAAACGTATACCAAATCTTTGTCGACTTCAAGCAGGCATACGACAGTATCGATCGTGGAGTACTGTACAACATCATGCTGCAATTTGGTATACCAGCAAAATTATTGCGACTGACAAAGATGACGATGACCAACTCCGTCTCACAAGTCAGGATTCAGAATAGACTTACTGATCTATTTGAAACACGCACTGGTTTGAAACAGGGCGATGGACTGGCACCGACGCTCTTCAACCTAGCACTGGAATACGTTATTCGGGCCATGAATATGGACAACAGCAAGACGCTGCTCATCAAGTCGACACAATTAGCAGCGTACGCCGACGACATCTACATCATGTCCCGAAGATTGGCTGACGCAGAAGAACTTCTGCATACGCTCGATACCGCTGCAAAAGAAGTTGGATTACGTATTAACGAGGGTAAAACTAAAATAATGATGCAATCGGTGACAAGGACACCTGCACAACCGAGCATCAACGTGGGGGACCTCAACATCGAGTTCGTGAACAACTTCATCTACCTGGGGTGCAACCTGTCAAGGAACGCCAACGAAACTGACGAAATCAAGCGACGGATACAGTTAGCTAATAAGACTTTTTTCTCGGTTCTCCCCATAATGAAATCGAAACATGTGCACAGAAACACGAAGCTCCGCGTGTACAAAACCATTATACGACCAGTGCTATGCTATGGCTGCGAAGCATGGACCCTAACTCAAGCCTCCGAAAACATGCTAGACACTTTCGAACGTAAGGTTCTACGGCGAATTTTCGGGGCTGTTTGCGATCGAGATGGATGGCGCATCCGGTACAACCATGAGTTGTATGAAATGTACGATGAGCTGCAAGTCTCGAAAATCGTCAAACTACAACGACTTCAATGGGCAGGGCATGTACAAAGAATGGACGATGATCGCATGCCTAAGAGAGTAATGAATGCAGAACGAGTCGACGGAGCGAGACTGCGAGGACGACCGAGATCTCGTTGGGAGAGCTCAGTAGGTGTGGACGCCGCGCAGCTGCTGGGCTCCCGAAATTGGAGGACGCGGTCACGTGACCGAGATAATTGGAGGACAATGATCCAGGCGGCCAAGGCCCGACGTCGGGCTGTCGCGCCACGATGATGATGATGCATGCAGCTAAAGGGTTAAGATTTCGAACAAATGTTCCGGAATATACATATATACAACAAGTTTCAGACACCCTGTATAAAATAATAATAGTCAAAATAATAATCTTTACGAGTACGCACACCAACTTGTGGTCAGCTTCGTCAGGATAACGTTCGCCAAGTCCAACATATGTTCACCATTTGAAAAGAGATGGACAATCGCTGCTTTCTACAATGGCAGACAGATTTTCTGAAGGTTATTTAGTGTAAGATTGTTGTATTTAGGTTGGGGTTGAGGTTGAATAATTCTGTGTGAGACCAGACTCTGCAGACCAATACTCTTCATGGAAGATTAATCGCTGATGGGAGCAGTAAGAATAATAAGGTTACGTATAATATACGAGTAGATGCAATATGTATAAAAGGACTTGGATGCTACGGAGTGTTTGTTTGCTAAGCTCGATTATTACCATTTACAGTGCAATTTTTTATATGCACGGAATACTCCACGTTCACAGGCTGAATGTATACTAAGAATTATGCTTTTCTAGTCACATGCCCACACAGCAAAGTTGCACAACATTCATCCAGCAAATTGGTTCGGCTTGGCCAATACATCAATCATTTCCAGACTAATGGATTTAACTTGACTAGACCTTGACTTTTGTGCGATTAATATTTTTCATGGGGCATTCAAATCAATAATCCTCCCTATTGACGGTTATGGTAAAACGATGTTCCAAAAGAATGGCAAAAGAAAACAAAAGTGAGAGTGTCCTTTCCACTACACAGAAACTACGAGTATGTATGCTTTGTGTATTTACCATGAAGCCTAACGTTTCCTGGCTGAAAACACGTCATGTCAAATATGCAATTATAAAATGGCGATATTAGCTGAAGGGAGACGTATTCGAAAGTTTTCTTCTTTATCTTTATCTTACTTCAATTAATGAAAGTAACAATGGATTTTTTTCAGCTGTGAAATGTTATTTTGTTACTATGTTAAAAGATGAGCTCGCGGTAATTGTGCGTAACATAATGTCTGCTTCAATGGATAAATCAATTTCTGGACACCGCCTATTGGCTGTTATTACATAAAAGCAATTAATATTACATATTTTTAATATTTATCATGACAAGTGTGTGTGTTTTCTTTTTGTTGGTTGAACGTTTTGTATAATTAGCCATCTGATCCGTCAATTTGCATATCCAGGTAATAACAAACAAAGTATGTGAACACATATGTTTACTAAAAAAAGACCGTCGTAGTCACTGTGCGATTCAGGTGGTGTTGAAGCAAATTTGAATGACACATTTTTTTCGTGGGTAAATATTGCCCCGATACACTTAGGAAAAGAAACTTTGCGTAATTGAAAAATTGTGTTAATGATTGCTTCAGGGATGCTGTGTCGAGTGAGATATAACGTAATTGGTATTCATTTCATGTATGTGTTCGTTGCTCAATAGCTACAGGAGATAATGGATATGTATGTACAAATTTTCATCATATGCATACACAGAAAATTAGCACGTATTGCGGCTGAAATTGTTGATTCTTTGTTCGGATTTTAGCAATAAAATTAATTACTGTAATTCTAATACGATTAGGTAAATAATTTTCATGCAGCTATGTGTAACTCGAATGGGTACACCCATAAAAAGTGATATTTCAGGGAAAACGTAATCAAAGCATTGGCGAAGAAAAAATGCTTCAAGCTAGACGCATTGTTATATAAGATTAACATTCAAATTTATTTCGCATTATATTTTATTTATTTTGAGCAACTACATAGCGAAACGAAACAAAATGTCAAATCCTATAAAAATTTACTAATTATTTCCTTATGTCAACCAACATTTTGGACCCCGCTTTGGTACTTTGTTCATATTTCGAAAAACTGTAGACGTTGATTGTATTCGCCGAAATGAGATTTGTTGCATTAAAAGTATCCAAATTCCTAACAGCGGTATATCATGAATGTAGCCATTGCCAATAGCCCCCTTCGATTCATTCGGATCAGATAAATTTCCATATAAAACTGCTGACCGGCCTATGCTCCAGGTCTAGTATGGGATCACGTCTAAATCAGAATTGAAAGTTAATTGATTGAACATCAAATTTTTCTCGACAATTCGCCCTTATACCTTTTTAAACTATAGTAAGTCCCCACTTGGCGAATTATCTGTATGGCGGCTGTTTGATTTCGCTCGACGCTGATTCAGGCCGTTCGATTCATTTCGGATAGTTGTACGATTGTCTCGAATACTGCAATGCAAATATTTTGAATTTTTTTTTCTCATGCAAATGTAAATTTGACAAGTGCGATCAAAACATTAATCATATATCTACTGAATTCACAGCGAATTTTTTTCGCTCAATTGCGTAGGAGTATTTATTGGGCTTCACTTATCAATTGTAAATTGAAATTATTTAGCTGCGGATATTGCTTGGTGTAAACGACATGAAAAATGATACGTGAAATTGATCAGTTCCAACATTTTTGTTGCAAGAAAATCATAAATTTGGTTCGAAACTGATTTCGTAAAATATCTTTATCGATACTCTGCCATTCTATTATTATGATTGATAAGGGTTTTGAAACATGGTAACAGTGTACCTTATTTCACGCGGAAATAACGATGACCAAAGATTCCCAATCGTATTATGAAATAGGCGATGTTTTGATGCGAAATTATGCTAACGATATGTCGACAAGTTTTTGCTAGAAATGTTGACGCGCTCATGCCCGATTGGAGGGCTTAAGGCAATTTAGTAGTAATGCTTTGACATTTAAGGATTTTTTTTTAACTACTCCTATTTTTTTTTAAATATTTTTTTCGCGAAAACACGAAGTCTGTCTCCAGTGTTAGTCTACTTACATACACTTAACTATTGAACATATACGGATGAGAGTACTGAAAACAGCTGCATTTTTATACAATTTTTGGCAAATCACAATAAAAACCTTTGAAAAATTGCTGCACAATATATTTTTGAGTGAAAATATGAACGTGGTATGCGGGAGAGTGAGCAAATTTACAAAATTTAGAATTTTTGCATTCTTGCTCGATTTTGATATTCCAGACGGTCTTGAAAATCTGCCAAAAATTTTACAGAAATGGAGCCACCTCCTTTTTTGCATCAAACCCCTGATTCTCAAATGAAAAGCATACAATTTATGAGCTTTTAAAAGATACCACATTAAGGTAGCTTTTGGGGAAATTGCAGACATCTCAGTCGGAGTTGATCAGTGAAATCTCAGCGCAGGCGCCGGTCCAATCGTCGCAAACATTTTGATTCAACAAATAAAAAAAGGCCTGTGGAAGACAACACAAACATGGGAGGCAAAAGGGGGAATAATATCGGCTATAAGGATGGAATGGTTGGCGGACGGTTCAGATGCCTTTACGTTCGCATCGGGGTCCGGGTGTAATGGGACCAGACCAGAATTTGGTTCGTTTATAATAATATTCTGGTCTGAAGGTCCTAAGTAATCATACCCCAAAATTATAGCAGTAGTACACAAAGTACTTTTGAAACATGAAACGGCTCCGGAAATCTTTTCATCATATGCATACACAGAAAATTAGCACGTATTGGGGCTGAAATTGTTGATTCTTTGTTCGGATTTTAGCAATAAAATTAATTACTATAATTCTAATACGATTAGGTAAATAATTTTCATGCAGCTATGTGTAACTCGAATGGGTACACCCATAAAAAGTGACCACTGAATTTCAATTTCTGCTTTGAACAATTCAGTGTAAAACTATTTTATTTGGGATGCATACATCGGCCACACACTGTCGAAAACCAGCTCGAACTCGAACATGATCTCAGTGGATAATGTTCTTCAGATTTGTGTGTTTCTGAAGCCATTTGCTTGATCACCTTTCCTCACCTGGCAAAGCAAAAGTAGCAGACATAAATGAAACGAAGGTTTGATACCCTTCACGCTTCGCCTGAATAAACGCCGTTCGCCAACCATTCCATTCTTATCACGCCATTTTTTTATTATTCCTCATTTTTGCCTTCCATGTGTTGTCTTCCTTGGGCCTCTGAATTTTTGTTAATTCGTAAAGGACCGTGGCAACGAGCGGCGAAAACCCCGCTCACGTCTCCCGAACTAAGCTACTGCAAGCACAGGCCGCTTCTTAGCGCATTGGAGGGCCTTCGCCAGATGACACGGCCCGATCTTCACGGTCATTATGCTACCTTAGGCTCCGTCCCCACGGGCATTTTCGGATGTCCACCGAACCGTCCATTACAAAGTTTCTTCAAAAAAAAAGAAGACATTTAATAAATAGTATAGCTTTAGTGTCTTCCACTTCTGATGTGGGATGAAAGAATAAGGGACAGTCTTTCCCGCCTTATCGCGGAAGGAGTATGCCAGCAACATGCATCACCCGAAACTCTGTTAAATGTTATGCTAACGAAACGTTAACTAGGTTTCCTAGGAGTAGTTGATGCAATATGATCCATGAGGGGTTAAAGAAAAATAGTACAGCTTGAATGTGTTTTGAGTTCAGAATTCATTAATTTAAAAAAAAAGTATGATTTATTATCCACAGTCAAAGTCCATTAGATACATTATTAACACTCCCGGCGAGTTTAATTTAAAGTAAATGTAAACAAAAAAATCAACTTCAGGCAATGCAAAACACTGTTGTGAGAAAGACAATCGAAAAATTACATGTGAATATGACCGCAATAGTTAACTTCATGACTTTTAAGCATGAATCGAATTGATATTAATCATGTGTAATACGGGAATATAAATGTGCAAACATCTAGTTTCTACTAATAGAACAATAATTTTAGCTTATTTCCGACTTATAATAATTCAATCGTAACGTTATTTTCAATTTACTTCTATTTAGTAACCTACTGAAGTCATTTTTCGGCACGTTGCGGTATCCCGTGGAGAAAAGGCCTATTTTTTTAATAGATTGTTAGATTCATTTAACTTGGTGTATGTTAGATTCGATATGAAAGAATATTATCTATATATCGATTTAGACACTTTAGTTGAAGGCATGATGGTGTATTTCTCAATCAGAACTCGAAAGGGTGTCCAATGTATTCAGTTCAATGAAAAGTTAAGCTGAAAACGGAATTAATTTTTTTTTTTCAAGCAGACCGTTGTTTTTATCCAGATGTTGCAGAGAGCTTTGCTTAGGTTTTTTTTTTAACTTTTGCCTGCTGGTTATTGTATTTCAAATTAAGAAAAATTTACCATAACAAATACCTTGATGACCATTTCAATTTAATGAAGATTTTTTTTTATTGCTGAATTCAGCAACTACTTATGGCCAGGCCTTTCTTGAAAAGCATGCAACCATCTTTCAACCACCTAACGGTTCCCCACGCCTATTGTTTTAATATCGTTTCAGATTATGTAGGTAAACTGACCAATTTGATTCTTCTGGATTTAAATGCAATCTTTACCTGGCAAAAAATAAGCTATTTTCGCCACAATCCTGATATGTTTCAGCGAATGATTAATCAGTACACTGAGAGGTGCTATAGAACTAGCAATAAAGGGTAGGCTCAGTGTTTTGCCTACTATGGCTCAATTATTGTTTTTGATGTTGACACACCGTGAACGTGGTTCAATCTTAGAGCTCATTAATAGGGAGCGGCGCTCGTGGCGGTTTTCAGAGCGGCCAACCGCTGTGTATAAGAGCTCCCGTTTAATTCCATCCACTTACAAACCGCTGGCGCGATGAAGAAATTATGCGGATATTATTAGTGGGGCATAGTGCATCAACTATTCCTGCACGCCATCGTACTCTGTTCTGTGCAATCGGACGCAACTCTCCCCATAACCTACCCATAGACTCACACTATTTTGCATTAGAACAGCGCCATAAAATTTCAGGACAGGGTTCAATTTCACTGCATGGAGCAATGCAGTTATCATCCCTCAGCTATTTGTGACCTATCCACTGCGTATCAATTCGTGGATTGGGATCTGATCGGTACACCGACTTAGCTATTCATATGATATTAGGCGCGTTGTTTTGTACTACGGTGGGGTTAATTCAGCTTAACAACACCTAATTACAACAATGTCTTAACCTGAATTAACCTGGATATCTGTACGGGTTAATAAACTTGCACTGGATAGATATGTCAGATTTAAGGGATAGATGTCGGTCGCATCGCTAAAATGCGATTTTATCATGGAAGATTAAAAATGTTCGCAGTTTAAATTTATTTTTATATCAAGTTTATTAGTCAACATGTCGAAGATATTTTCGCGGATATATTCCATATTTTAAATTTTGGGATCATAATCAAAAATAATGAATAACTTAATTTTACGCCTGAGGTTCATTGCACATTAACACACTTAACCGGGTAATTAATCCAAAATGTTCATTTGCACGGCGCCCACCCTTCACCCAGATTAAACTACCTATGGTGGACAAAAGATCTCTTCCACAGTCCTCCTCGTGGGCTCCCTCTGGAACGGCTAACCAAGTTTTGCAGTTCAAAACGTTTGGTAGAGGCACGTAACGATGATCATCCACAATGGCCAATAACACCAGTGCGTCTTAGGAAGTAGACGAACGGTGGAGCTGCAACATAATTGTGAGAACACCAACACGTCACACCTTGCTGAAAAATCATCAAAAGAACGCTCGATCAAAAACATTATTGAAGAGCTACCTCTGCGTTCCCGGCGACTCTTAGGACACATAAGGAAGTAACCCTTGCCCTAAGATTGGGTATGTAGGCTTGTAACCTGCGTACCTGAAATCAATTTACACTCGACACAATAAACGAGCCTCGGATACCACGGACTGATTCACCGGAAACGACTTTCGGATATAAACAACGGACCACGACCGATTTTTGGAACGTTCGAAGGATGTGGGGCGAGTGCAGTAGTAAGAGGCTCACTGAAGTGGAACGGGAAATGACCGCATGTAACATCTCTATATTAGGACTAAGCGAAAGAAGATGGTTTGGATCGGGATCGACTTTATCGCCAAGCTCCCAAACAGTGCTGCTCTACTTTGGAGGTGAAGACCTAATGGGCAATCATGGACTAGGCAACAGGATCAAAAACGGCGAGATGTTCGTGGAGTTTTGCAACTCTCGTCAATTGTCATTGGCAGTACCCTGTTCAAGCACAAATGCTACCACTTAACAACCTTTACCTGTCCGGATGGCAGAACAGAAAACGAGATTGACCATATAGTCGTTTCCAAGACATGAAGAAATTGTTTCTTGGACGTCAGGCCGAAGCGAGGTGATGATGTTGGTAGCGACCACCAATTTGTTATCGCGAAAATATGCCTACGAACGACAGTGATCCAGCTGCCTCAAAATGAACGAATATTGAAACGTTTAAAGACGCATCTATAAGACGTACATATTCAACCGCCTTGCACGAGAGAGCTATTGCACCACCACCTTTTGAGAATGCTACAATTGATGATAGATGGAAAGTCGCTAAGGACTCATTTATTTCGTGTGTGTAACATTTGGGGGTCGATTGAAGCGCGGCAGGAGACCATTTATTCGCGACTCTACATGGTCTGTAATGTCAGCACGCAAGAGAGTTAAGGAACAGATTAACTCAGCTGCTGACGGCTCAGCTAAAGACCAACTCAGAGCTGAACACCGTTCACTATAGAAAGGCGTGCAAAGAAGCGTAAGACGGGACAAGCGAGATTTTATCAGCGCATTAGCGGAGAAGGCAGAGGAAGCGGCTTGGTGAGGACAGGATACACATTTCCATTAAAAGGCAAAATGGCAACTCAATGGTCCCACTCTCCGAAAAGGGCCGAACAACATTGCTCAACAGGCCTTCGGTTGTACCCGCAGGGAACCAATGCAAGTCGCCGTGTTGGAAGACCTAGTAACACGTGGAGAAGATCAGTTTAGAGAGATGGTGCCTCAGTAGGCAAGTCGTGGAGTGAGCTGAGAGCGATGGCGATGAACAGAACAAGGGGGAAAGTAGGCGTGGTTAATGCCCTATGCCCTATAAGGGGTTAACAGGAACCAGAGAGAGAAAGGAACGTACACGCACGCACACCTCAATGCTATGTACGAGTAATTGTTTACATCCGTTGTAGAAAATCGTTTCAATCGCTGGATAGGAATTACATATTACGCTATTTAAGAAAATATATACTGTCTGCCTTAACCCCTGTGAGCATAGCGTGTCAGCTATTCCTCAGATGCACAGTTGACGTTTCGTTAGGATATAACCGGTTTCGGATGATGCATGTTCCTGGTATACATATCCTGTCCAATTAGTCGCCTTCTACGACAAGCCGAAAAAGGCTGTGGCTTATTCTAACGCCCTAAACCAAAGAGGGGCAAAGCAAATATACGTACATGATAACATATGCGTGCTCGCGTTGAAAACTCGTATCTTTCTCTGACACGGCTTCACCAACTTATTGCCTCGTGCTGTTTTATTGACATTATCTGACATTCACCTTTCAGATTTCTGGGATGGCGAAGGAATTTGTTTCCCCTTGTCGTGTCTAAATTTTATCTGAAGTACAGTAAATATTTGGCAAATTTTTCTTAAAGAGTCCTTAGAAGTTCCGACCAGAGAGACTAATGCCCAAGTATTAGCGGGGCGGCGCACAACTCGGGTGCACCCAACACAACTTATTTTTTGTTAGCAAGATAGGGATAATGATTTAAGAAAGCCAAATGCGATTGATAATGGCAAATAGGTTTGATCCAGGATAAGTTTGGACACGGTGCCATATCCTCCACTTCAACGGGGTCGTTTTTAAATAACTGCATTTTCTTTCGTAATATTTCCTTACCTAGGTGGATTTTGAGGTGATCAATTTGACTCGACGGAGCGAGACTGCGAGAACCACTGAGAGCTCGGTATATGCGGACTAAAAGATTCGAGGACGCGGTCACGTGATCGAGATAATTGAAGGACAGCGATCCAGGGAACCAAGGCCCGACGTCGGATCGTCGCGCCACGACGATGATGATGAATGTGACTCTGGTGGTAAAGACGCCATACTGCACTGAATGTCGAAAGGATTTTTCCTATCCAGGCCTTAGATTTTTGTTATGTTATTTTCGCTGTCGCGTCGCAGAATTATGGGAAGTATATCCCACCTGAGGGCTTAAAACCTCATCCAGAATTATTCTCTTACCCCCTTCCCCTTGAACAGTGACGATAAAATGCTGCTAACCAACTCTCGATGTAGTACGTACGGTAAGAGATTATGATTGAGGCAAATACTCGGGGGATGGGCCGACAACCCGCCCTCAGGGAACAATAGTCCAGAAAACTGAAGTGAAGCCTCGAATACGATCGGATTTACGGAAACGACCATGCAAACGAAACATGGAGGGTTGGGTCGAAGCTGTTTCCAGTAGTTAATTATCTAAATACGAATTAGAATAATCACTCTCAAACACCATGACTAATTGTAACCCAAATTGTCATCTTTGCCATTGTTTTCGAATGAAAACACAAGATCCAAGTCCGCTAAATTGCTTGAGCTAGATTTTTGCCTAAATTCGATTTTTTTTTTCGAAACTTGCGAAATTTATTATTTTCAAGATCCAAAACTTCCAAAGTATTATGAGAAAAGAAATGAATAAAATTCCCGCAATCACCATTCATTTCAAACATTTGCCTGAAATTTCATCAAAATCTGCATAATTAAAAAAACTACTTGATAATTTAAGGAAGGTTATCATTCACACAGTTCCTCATATTTCCAGTGTTTATTTGACTTTCGATTAAATTTGACCGGAACCGTCCAATTTTCATTTCCTAATCGACAAAGAAGACGCTTAGCTATTTTCTAGTCATCGCGTACAAAACTACTCGTATTCACCTGATTGTCAGATTATTCCACAGTTGTTTCACGGCTACTTGTTTCGATCAATCTGCTCGTATTTGCACAAAAAAACGTAACGCTAAAGTTGCTCTGTCTACGGCGACTGTATTGCAACACTCCACAAAAAGTTGATCACCTTCTGCAGCTTTTCGTTTTGTTTTTTTTTTTGTATAATCCACAAAAATGGTGAAGAGGATGACGTCTATACTGCGAAAATGTGAACAATTTGAGCCTCCGGACAGCAACGATCGGAACTTTTGTTGTATCTTTTAGTGCGACTTATTCTATGGGGCACGACAACAGTAGGTCTTACGTACACCGGGAAATATTTTAGTTGAAAACTTCAAAATGCACGCACTGAAACTAACACCGACACTTGCAATTTTCTAAAATACTTGCAAATTCAATGAACGGAAACAGAAATTACAAAATTATTCATCACATCACTGAATTGGAATGCATGAATTCATCCACACACTGCACATACATATGTACATACACAATCACATTGCCGTAGTTTTGTCGTCGAACTTTTTTATTCAATCTCCAATAGACTAGAATTAAGATTTGATATCGAGACGATTCTTAACTTTGTCACGACCCGTGATATTCGGTAAAAGATTATTCGATAGAATTCTTAACACAAAACGAAAGACATAAGGCAGAAACCTTGCACAATTGTAAAGTATTGAAGCGGCGCGCACTAGTGTTTAAGCGGACTTTACCGTCGTCGTTCGCGACCGACTAATTCGCGGTTCATACTGAATGCGGTCTCGTGAACAAGATCGCGTCAGAGGAACCCCGAAACCAGATCCAAGTTACTCCAACAAGTTTGTTTGGAGAACATAGCAAGTGTGAGAAATGAGCAGATTGCGGACTGTAATGAAAAAGATTGTTAGAGGCGTAAAGCTCTCAAGAGTTATTGTCGATTCTCATAATAAGTTGCCACTTGGTGAGAAAATGCTAGTTGTGTTTGGAAAAAGTGGTAAATAAAATTATTTGTTTACTAATGAGTCAATATTATGACTTTGCTTAAAATTCCATGAAGTTAAAGTAACGGATGTTTGTAAGTTCATTTAAACGTGTTAAATTTTGATTAGAACTTGTACCCATATATGTATATAATATAATAATATACATATCATAAGTTACAATATTCTATGTTTGAATATTTATTGTAATTAAAAAAATAGACGAAACTACTATATTAAAAATAACCAGGCCGAAGCTTCGCTTCGGCCCGGAGTCCGAAGCGTATATACCCTAGACTTGTACAGACCTAGTGGTGATACCAAAAGTACCAATTGGTAACGACCATATGCATTTAAAGTGAGTTTCCTATATGACCAGTTTATAGGGAAGGTTGGCAATCATTCAGGAGGATCTTGACCATTATCAAAATCAATGAACTAACCCATTCTACAAATATTTGTCGAATTTTTCAATTCGCTAGCTTCATTTTATCGAAAGTTATTGCTTATTTGAAGTTTCACTTGTAGGGGAGGTAGGGATTCCTTGGGTCGGATCTTGCTCATCATTGCCGCCAACAAATCAAATCATGCTACAAACATTTAAACGAAATTTCAAGTCTCTAGCTTCACTCTATCGAAAGTTATCGCTTATTTGAAGTTTCATTTGTAGAGGAAGTTGGGGTTTCGTTAGTCGGATCTTATGTATTTTCAATATTAGCCAACAGGATCCTATTGTAAACATTTGACCAAAATTTTAAGTCGCTAGCATTATTTTGTCATAAGTTATCGCTTATTTTAAGTTACGTTTCTAGGGGAGGTAGGGGTTCCTTAGGTCGGATCTAACCTATCTTGAATACCAACCAACCCAACCTCACTTCAAACATTTGACCAAAATTTCAAGTCGCTGGCTTGATTCTGTCAAAAGTTAACGCTTATTTGAAGTTGCATTTGTAGGGGAGGTAGGGGTTGCTTGGGTCGGATCTTATCCATTTTCAATACCAGCCAAGTAGATCTTACTAACAACATTCTAACAAATTTTCAACTCGCTAGTGTTATTCTATCGAAAGTTATCGTAATTAAAAGAATATTTAATTTTTTGAAATTTGTAGGGGAGGTAGGCGTTTCTTTTATCCGATTATGCCCAACTTACTAGGACTTAAGCATCCTCTTACCCCAGGGTTACATGCCAAAAATCAGGTGTCTACGTCAATTGGTTCAAGAGCTATAGACAAAAAACCCGAAAAGTAGGGTAGTATGGGGATCTTTGTAAGGAAATTACCGTTCGTTTTCCACTGATTGATTTCATTTTTTCAGGGGAGTAAAAGATTATCCTCACGAGCAATCTACGAAAGCTAGAGCTTTCAATGTTTATTTAATCGGGAGTTATAGATACATTTAATTATTTTACATATATAGGGGAGGTAGGCGTTCTCTTGGCCTGATCATACCCATTTTCAATACCAACCAACTAGATTATACTTCCAACATTTGACCAAAATTTCAAGTGTCTAGCTTTATTCTATCGAAAGTTATCGTGCGAACGGACAGACAGACAGACAGACAGACAGACAGACAGACAGACAGACAGACAGACATAGCTTAATCGAATCAGGAGGTGACCCTGATCATTTATATATATACATTGCTATACCTCCGGAGCCTCCTTTAAGGTGTTACATATTTCCGTCGTGACAAAAACAATATACCCTATACTAAAAGTCTAGGGTATAAAAAAGGCTATCGGAGGAACTATATTAGATTTGCACGCAACGAAGTCTGTGAAGTGAAGTCACTGTCACATTATATTTTTTAAATTGAAATTGTACAGTTCGTTTGCCTATGGTTTGGCCAGGCAAGATGTTTGTTTGCCCACCTTTGCAAAGAAAAGTTATTAGTAAAACAAATTTAAAAAAAAAACTGAAAGAAAAAACAAAAAGCGCCGTCTTTATACTGACAAGCTCGGAGCACTGTGAGAGTTCTATTAGTACTCACAAGCAGTTTTTGATCGCGTCGAGATTTGATCTCCGAGCTCTAGATTAGTATCGTAGAGCGGTGTCCGAACGATCACGGCCACGGAGCGCGAGTTTGGGAAAAGATGAAAGTCTAAGGGTGCCAAATCAGGAGAATAGAGGGGATGGTCGATCGTACCCCAAATCCCCCTGTTTTCCCATCGCCAACGCACACTTGTGTACAGGTAGGTTGTCCTGTGAAAGATGATTTTTTTCTTCTTTAAGCCAGGACTCTTCTCGCGAATTTCGGCATCCAGCTGTTCAAAAAGTTTGGAGTAATATTCGCCTGTTATTGTTCTGCCTTTTTCAATATAATCAATTAACAGGATCCCTTTCGCATACCAAAACACGTTGGCCATGACCTTTCCGGCAGATGCGATCGACTTCGCTTTCTTTGGCGCTGAACCACCGGTTTCCACCCACTGCTTCGACTGCTGTTTCGTTTCTGATGTGAAGTGGTGGACCCAAGTCTCATCCATGGTGACAAATTGCCGCACAGAATCGGTCGGATCTCGATTGAATCGGTGCAAAGTTTGCTGTGAAAATCATTTGCGCATTGGCTTTTTGATCAGCATTCAGCAAATGCGGCACCCATCTTGCGCAGAGCTTTCGCAACTCTAATTCTTTGTGCAAGATATTTCGCACCCTTTCTTCCAATATCCCAACAGCCTCAATAATATCCCTCATTCTCATTCGCCGATCGTCCAACGATATCATGAACTTTTTCGATGGTTTCTGTTGCGGTTGCGGTTTTTGGCCGTCCTTCACGTGGGTCGTCTTCGAGGGACGTATGACCACGTTTAAATTCAGCTGCCCATTTTTTTACGGTCGACATCGAAGGAGTGAAGTCCCTGTAAACTTTTGTTAATTTCGGGTGAATTTCCTTAGGGGCTAATCGATCCAAAACGAAGAACTTTATGACCGCACGATATTCAAGTTTCTCCATTTTAACGAAAAACACGTAAGATGTCTCCTGCGAAAATTCGTGTAAACAAACTATTTAAGAGAACAAGTTGAAACTTGTCATACGAACTAATAACGTGCTCTCAGGCAGGAAACATAAATTTTTGCTGATTGTAACGGTATTTCTGTGTCAGGCCGCGAAATTTTCACCTTACCCTCGTACTAATTTTAAAATTTCGGTTAGTTAAAACACCTCAGTTAAAAAAAATACATTTGTGCACACTCTTTTTTATTTTCCAAAATCGTATCTAATAAACAGTTTATCTGATTTCTACCGGTTTTTTTTTATTCGATCCGAGGCACGGTTTAGAAGTAATCAGGATAATATTCTAAAAAGGGCTAAAATTTCTCGGATTTCACCCACCACTATAGAAGGGATTAAAATTATTTCCAGATCTTTCCCTAATTTTTGAAAGACAGCTTCTTTTTTGTGTCGGTAATGTGCTTGAACGACATACTGCCACTAACACTGCCACGGAGCAGGCTCATTGAATTTGGACACTGCGTCTTAAACAATTTCGAGCCTCATAACTGTTAACTAACTAAACAGCAAAAGAGCATTCTAATATAATCTGGCTGAAAACTGTAGATTCACCGGAAGCTTACTTTCGGCAAGCTGTTTTCATCCCTCTGCTTGACCAAGTTTTGACGGATATTCCAAAAAGGTTCCCATCTAGGGTAGGTTAAGTAAGAGGGTTCTCGCTAGCGCAGATCGCATTAGGACTCCGATTCGGGTCCATCTGCCACCCTCTCCTGGCTAATTAGAGCTGGCACTCCGCTAAATTGAATCTACAGTTTGAACGAGGCGGCACATTTGACCAAAATTTCAAGGCTCTAGCTTCATTCTATCGAAAGTTATCGTGCGAACGGACAGACAGACAGACAGACAAAAACAATATACGCTATACTATAAGTCTAGGGTATAATTAACTTAAATACATACTCGAGTCTCGAAATGTGTCAATTACCGTAGAACTACCCTTTTATTAGAGATGAAACTCATTGAATTAGTATCTAATTAAAGGACTTGTTTTCAATATTAACCTTTTAGTTTTAATTGCCTATTAAACGGCAGAACTGTTTTACACTTAAACTTTTTTTTTATTGGAACCATATAAAATCAAACAAACTAGCCTTCGGCTAGCTTTCCGAAGGTACGATACCCTTCATGTGATTTATGGTGCATTTGCCACTTTGAAATTATTAGTAAAACTTGTTCCAATTTCACTGTTCCTATGAGTGGTATATGAAATAGTCGGCTGCTTTCAGGCAAATTTAGAAACGTGGTTTGGCTGTCAATGCGATTGAATAATATAACATTCCGTAAAGATATCTTCAGAAATAAAAAGGTTTTTCTAACAAAAATTTGCTTTTGGAACGGTCGTTCCTATGATAGCTATATGATAGAATAGTCCAACTTGGGGCGACCGGTAGCGCAGTGTGTTGAGGCATCAGTCTCATGTTTGACTACCGGCGTTTCGGGTTCGAATCCCGTCCACGACGATGTTCGTGGCCATGGATGTGCAGGAGGTGCATGCTGGCAACTGCATTCTCTGAAACCAATTTATGCCAACGAAACGTTAACTGGGCCACATGGAACAATTGACGCGCTATGCCCCACAAGGGGTTAGGGCAATTGTGTGTAAATTCGCGAATGTTATTTGGCTAAAGATACTACTGATTATTGTGAAATTTGCAAAAGATATCTTCAGAAATAAAAAAGTTTTTCTCACAAAGACGAATTTTTGGACCGGTCGTTCCTATGGCAGCTATGGCACTCCTATGGCACTCAATTGCTTCCGCTCCTTCGACATGGGAAAAAATGAATTGAGTGACATGAAAAATTTGAATTTCTTATTTGCCGTAATTTGGAACGATTTCATCAATAAATTTAGGGTTTTTGAACATGGATATGTTACTTTTTAGGACAGTGTACTCAATTTACAAAGGGAGAATGTGATTTACCGATTAAGGAAAGTTAGTGATTTGATTAGTCAGCTACGTACATAGTGTTGTTTACTTTGAAATTTTTCAACTACTAACATGACCACTCTTGGTAGTGAGATCGGATTCGTCCTAATTAGCCAAAAACATTTCGACGATTCCACATTTTTCCGAATAGAGCAAAAAACTTCTTCTTATTATTGCACTCAAGTGGGATGAAAAATAATGTCTCAAAATATATCGAATTGTTTTATTAATATTTTACAACACTATTCACCACAAAATTCGTATATCTACGAGAGTTGAATATTACTACGATTATTGTGATAAAAACTGTAATGCTCCGCGTGCAAACGCGAAATTCCTCACGGTCTCTGCGTTCAATTACTGCGGATGGCTACAAAAGATTCGGAGGTCGCGTTTCAGCGTCCGTGCTTCTTAAGGTGAGCAAATATCCAAGACAGGTATGTATGTACTAGCCTTTGTGGTTCAAGCAATTTCCTTGTCTAACATCATGCAACCATTCTATTCTTTTTGTATACACCACCACACTACGCCAACTGTCATGTGTTTATCATTAGATTTTAGGGCATTAGTCGTCGAGGACAGTTCATGGATATTACGGAGGAGGTTTCGGACCAGTTTCCGTTTTATACTGGCCCACACAATTGAGTGGTGATTTTTGCAATAATTTTGTCGCCGTTGGTAGAATAGATATTCCACATGTACGAGTACGTATAAATAAGCCTTGACTTATCGAGTTGTAGTCTATGTCGTAAAAAATATATGGAAAATTTAGGAATGTATTCCGTATATTGAAATAATCATTGCGTTTTTTTTTGGCTGTGTATTTCAGATCAGATTTCCCACGGCACTTTTTATTCTAATACGCTCAAATATTTGTGAATAAAAAAAAAAGAAACGGCTATGCAACTTCTTAATGACTATGCATAAAATAAGGTTAAATATTTAATTTTTTCCAGCGTCTTATTGTGATATTGACGTTTTTAAGCTTGTTGTATTATTGAAAAAAGTATTCAGATTGCCTAATCATGACCTTGATTTAAGATGAATTGCACAAGAAATTGAAGCATTTAATTGATTCTTAATACATATTTTTGAATAAAAACTTTAGACATGCACTCATCGGTTTCAGAGGAGAATATTTGCACAGACTTGAAACAGAGTAGTGCTATGCCCGTGGGCTTAGCAATTTATTGTATTGAAAATTATTTCAAAAGATTTATTTCACGATAATTTTAATTTGACATGTCATGTTTATTTATGGTTGGGTATAGTGTGTTTCTATTGGAATTTTCATCGGTAGTTGATAATTATGTATTTGGATTTACGGTCGGTCCTTAGGCGGAATTATTTAAAGATGGTGCTAAAAAGCCGAATAATAACATATTATTCAATACCCTGGGGATATTGTTTAAGACTGTTCTATCATACTTGATGTGTATTTAGTGATTTGATTTTTAGTATTTGAGTAAAGGCGTTTGTTAATAGTACAGGCAATGAAGGGGTTGAAAACAGAAAAACTCTGTTTATAATCTTTTTCTAGATCTGATTCATTGGTAGGGGAGGGAAGGAGGGGGGGAGAGATTAGGTGTTTATTTGTTTTCCAGTTATTGCGTTTTTAGTAATGTAAAATTGGCGAAGTGCAAGATGTTCTTCCGGACAAAAAAGTATGTTTTCCAACATTCAAAGGGCTATTACAGCCAGAAATCAAAAATAGGATGAAATGATATTAACACGATTTGATCGTAATAAAATAAAGAATTAATTTTTTAAACAGAGCAAGTACATTACATGCAAAAATAAGTGGCCTGGAAAATATTTCTATTTTCGTAGCAAAACTAAAAAATTGATTTTATAAATTTATAACGATTAACCCGCCTGTCTGAATTCCACCAAATAGATTTTATATTTCAAAGCAACGTATTGGCTGCGATTGACTTTTTATTGCAGCGTTCCACCTAGCGTAGTTTTTCAGATATTGTGTTTTTAATAACATAATGCAGGTAATTTTCATTAAAAAAGTTAATGCCTGTATCAACTAAAGGGTTAAGAGTTCGAAAAAATATTCCTTAATATGTTTTACCGGAAATTGTATGGAGAATTATGCGACAGTGCGTTTATGCGCATTTGTGTATTTCCGCACTCCCTGTATACTTTGAAAACGTTTAATCTACAGATGGGTATCGACCAACAAGTAATCGATTAATGAAATCGATTACAATTTTTTACGAATTAATCGATACACCGATTATTTGTGACTTGAAAAATCGATTTATCGATTATTAGACAATTTCAAAAAAGATTGGGAAAAAATTAAAAACTGGGTACAATGAAAACAACGAACTTCAAGTAAAAAATAGTCCTTATTTATTCACATGAAAAGAGAAGAAAGATCAGCAAACAGAGAAATAATAATTACACCTACTGGAAGCAGTTGCCTGAAACGTTCCCAGTAGCTGCAGAAATAATAGTAATTATTGAGCTGTGAGAAGTATTGAGCTTATTTATTAATCCCAATACTTATCATGAACGTCCTTAAGGAATATAAATATGTCGGCGGTCAGCCGGCTTCTCTGTTCCCTCAGAATTTGACCAGCTTCAGAGGAAAATTGTGGCAGATAGGCAAAAGTAGAATGAGAAAAGTAGTAGGTAAATACTATACACGACTGTTGTAAGTGATTTTTCGCAATGGAAGAAAAATATATCGCTCTTGAAATCTGAAGTCTCAGCGAAGAAAAAAGTTCAATAATCGTTATAAAATAATCGATTAATCGACTAAATCGACCCTAATGTAATCGATTAAATAAAAATCGATTATTCGACAAAATAATCGATTATTTCGATTAATCGATTAATCGATATCCATCCCATCCCACAGTAAAATAATACAATTGTTCTTTCCTTCAGAACATTTATTGAACTGTGTCTATACAAAATTTTTAAATCAATGAAACTGGATTGAGTCACTCGTCGATGAAACTTCTGGTTTGAGTTCCTTGGTTGATGAAACTGCTGTATGAGCCTCTCGGTCAATGAGACTGTTGGTTGCGTCCCTCGGTTGATAAACTCTGTTGGATGAGTCCTTCGATCGATGAAACTGCTGGTTGAGTCTGTCGATTAATGAGATTGCTGGTTGAGTCCCTCGGCCGATGAAACTTCTCCATAGGTCGTTGGTTTAAATCCGGCTTGACGGACCAATGTAAAATAATGCAGTTGTTCTTTCCTCAGAGCATTTATTAAACTATGTCTATCGATATACAATTTCATTTTTAAATACTTATTAATAAGTGTTTGCCAGCATAGTTCATTCATTGACATTCAATTTTGTGCTGCAATAAAAAATGCTTAAAATAATCATTGGTACATATTATAATGTACAATTATTATTACAATAATTTTCGTATTGCAAATAAAATGCTTACAATAAAGTTTTGCTTGAATCAGTTAATTTTTTATGTTAAAGGCAATTGAATGAACTTACGCAATAGGCAAATAAACAAAAATTGTTTTTAAGGTGAATGACAATTGTTGACATGTTCAGATATGTTTGTATATACGTAGTTATATCTGAACCACTGCCCAATAATGTAAAAGCCGACAGACTTCGAATAAAACGTTGATTTTTGAGAGGGGAAAACATGAATTATAGATGCAAATGTATTAACAAGTAATCCATAAATCTTTGCATTTGAATACATTAGTTAGAAAAGGATACTCATAGTGGGCTGAGGGAGGAATGGGGAACTAAAGTAACGCTGTAGCTGTCATATTCCTACATATTAGCTGCCCTAACTACAGGGAGTCATGTTGTTATTGGTTACAGAGAGCGGAGAATTACTTTGCTTTTTTTTGGCATCTTTTTCTCACTAATGTACTTGTCGATTTGCATCGATTTTGCCTTATTCGCAGAGTTTTGCTGTCAATTCACACTTATACTACATTCATTCTAAATGCGTACGTGATATGTGAATTGCAAGTCTTACGCTTACATACGAGTATAGATCGCGAAATTCAAAATTTTGTACTAAGTTTGTCGGCTTTATATTAATGGGCATTGATCTGAACACTACAAAAAGAGAGAGAGAGAGAAAATGAATGATCAGAAAAAAATTGTAGTAAAAACAAAGCCCTTATGAAATCGGTCATGCGTCCGTCTGTCCGTTTGTCTGTCTGTCTGTCCATGAAATATCTCACGAACCGACGAAGCTACATGCATGAAATTTGGTAGAAATATGTAGATACTATAATTCTTTGAAGAAAGCGATGCGTCATAATAGGTCAAGTTTAAGGGGGGGTCCCCATAGAAGGGAAATGAAGGTCGACAGTTTTTTTTCGTTTGGTATAGGCAAGTGGGGTATCGTAAGAAAGGTACCATCGAGTACATTCCATTTTTGTAATTTTCTTCAAATTCGAAGAAAGGGGAAAAGAGGGAGAGGACAAAATATGTGATCTGAATTGACCCCCCCCCCCCTCCCCCCTCCCCCTTGCGTTTCGAGACCGTCATACTTAGACATATGAAAGTTTAGAGAAAAGCGGCATTTCACTAGCATAGAAAACTAAAAATAATAGAATTTTAAAATCTTATCCAACAAGTACATTTCTATAGTTGCAGTTAGTACACCTCTTCATCCCTCAAGGACATGCGAGGTCAAAAATATTGATAGTCAATGATAACCAACATCATAGGCAATAATTTTTCTAAGTTTCATTACAATTACGTAATATTTAATAATAGTACATTGATTTAAAGCTAGGCATTTTGATACTATCCGTACAAAAAATACATCTACCGGCCTAATGCATAGGTGCGAGTACTACGAGTACTATTTCGCTGGACAAAGCTTTATGGTGTCATTGGCCAATTTGAGAGGGAGCGGAGGGGTTCCACACAGAGGCGAAGTTAAGATCAATTTTTTTTAGCCACTGGTATAGGCAAGTGGGGTATCGTAAGAAAGGTAATGGTGAGTGCATTCTATTTTTGGCATTTTCTTGAAATTTGTAGAAACAGGAACAGAGGATGAGGAGAAAATATTAGATTGTAATTTGTCCCAGCTCCCTTGCATTTCGACGCCGTTACACTTAGGAATATGAAAAACTACAGGAAGGTTGATTCTAAATAGCATAGAAAATGGAGAAAAATGGGTTTTGAATATCTTCTCAAAATAGGTTAACACTCGCATACATACCATCTCAATACCACGTCGTTACATATGGGAATACCCGGGTACTCACATAGACTTTGTATGGAAATTTCGTAGAATTTGGTGTTGAGAAGAGGCAAATCAAGAGAATTTGGAATAAAAACATAAAAGAACTACGATTGGGGTAAACCCCAATCATGCAATACTCTAGATAAATTTGAACCTGGTTAAAGCCAATAAATAATTTTGGTTGCAATCTCGGATGCATCGTTAAGACTTTGTTGATCCCATCACCTCTCAGATTTCATCTAGAGTATAAACACAAGAGATGAAATCTGACAGCATTATAGGTTTCTCACAAAGTTTGCAACGCTAAGAAATAATGCACCGGCATCAAAGCGATATCAAGCTAGAGAGCAACGTTGGTAAAATGTGTCATATTGTATAGGAGGGGGTAGACGGAGTAAGGGTAATCGACTATTTTTTTTGAATCTAACTGATATTGTTAATTAAGTGTTAAGTACAAAATTTCAGCCCGATAAATTGTATAGGTAATGAGTAAATAGGCTTAACGTATTTCATGAAATAGTGCAGTTTGTATGGGAGGGGTTAGAAGGAGGGTGAGGATTACAATAAATTTTATAATGTAGGTTACAATTATCATAAAAGTGATATATTCAAAATTTCAAAGCAAGATGTTTTATAGTTTCTGAGAAAATCTGATTATTGTAAATTATCAAAAATGTGTCATTTTGTATGGGAGGGGGTAGACGGAGTAAGGGTAATCGATTAATTTTTTTGAATCTAACTGATATTGTTAATTAAGTGTTAAGTACAAAATTTCAGCCCGATAAATTGTATACGTACTGAGTAAATTGGCTTAACGTATTTCATGAAATTGTGCAGTTTGTATGGGAGGGGGTAGAAGGAGGGTGAGGATTACAATAAGTTTTATAACATAGGTTACAATTATCATAAAAGTGATATATTAAAAATTTCAAAGCAATATGTTTTATAGTTTCTGAGAAAATCTGATTATTGTAAATTTTCAAAAATGTGTCATTTTGTATGGGAGGGGGTAGAAGGGGTGGAGCGATTTAGCCCGTTCACGAACTTAGCCTTCATTTTTTGTCAAAAATAACGTGTGCAAAATTTGAACTTCATAGCTCAACGCGTTCTCGAGCTAGAGAGGTCACGGACGGACGGACGGACAGACGGACAGACGGACAGACGGACAGACGGACATCCGGTTTTGAGATATTCGAGTGATAATATGAACTTCTGTATCATTCATTTTTTTCTGCGAGCCTTATTTCTTAGCGTTACAAACTTTGTGGCAAACTTATAATACTCTCAGATTTCATCTAGAGTATAAACAGGCATGAAACCTGTTATCATACTCTCAATACCTGTTATCATAGCCTCATTTTGATCTGCGGTGCATTTACCACTGTGAAATTAGTAGTAAAATTTGTTCGAATTTCACTGTTCCTATGAGAGGCATATGAAATAGTACGCCGATTTCAACCAAATTTCGGAATGTGGTTTGGTGGTAAATATAATTTAATGGTGTGAAATTTCGTAAAGATATGTTTAGAACGAAAAAAGTTTTTTTTTAACAAAAACTTGTTTTTGGAACGGTCGTTCCTATGACAGCTATACGATAGAGTAGTCCAATTTCAACATAATTCAGGGATGTGATTTAGCGGAAAAAATTATTGAATAATATGAAATTTCAAAACGATAGCTTTACAAATAAAAAGTACTGATGGGCAACGATACGATTAACAATATAGGCAAAGTTTCGTTACGATCCATAATATTTAATAATTACACATTCATTTAAATTTGGGCATTATGACAGTATCCATACAAGAAAAGCACCTATCCGTCTCGTATATACATACGAGTAGGCGCGAGTATCACATGCATGAATATTGTTTTTCGTAGAGCCAATTGTAGTTGAACCATTTCTGTAAGGGTAAAGATCGTTGGGATAGGAAGGAGAGGAGATGGGGGGGGGGGGGGGGTAGGTTTGTCGCTGACTCTATTATTTTTATTTTTTTTAGCAAGTTTACAATTTGCAGAAGAAGAGTAGGGCAGTTTATCTCGTATACATGCATATCTATCTACAGTACAGCTTCTCGTATTGAAACTATTACTTTGAAAGGTGATGAAGTTGGAGTCTTTTATTTATTTAATTCCTGTTCAACAGGACAAAAATCCTAATTACAGAACAGAATACAATGATATGAACAAATTAAGTGATAAAAGGGAGTAATTAACAAACAAGAATCCGAAATATATTAATTCAAGAAAAATAGTCCAGAAAAATTAAACAAAACGGAAAAATAGTGGTAATAAAAATCTTAAAGTTAAAAAGAATACATTATAAAGGAAAAGAAAAAAAAATGAAAAGTTAAAAAAAAAGAAAAACTGAAATGAAAGAAAGTGAAAGAAAGACCGTCAAACCGTCAATCCGTTAAATAAAATACTTTTAAGGTACATTTTAAAAAGAAAGAGCAATGATGGAAAAGGCCCAAGCTGAAGCCTTCGTTTTAGCGTTCTTGGTGGTGTTTCATAGATGCGCTCAGCTTCTCTTTATTTTATTTCTCCGCACCGTAGCTTTTGTGATGCCTCCTTCAAATTTTCGTTCGCTCCACTGAGTCGTTTTTATGTTACCTTTTCATTTATAATGGATCGGCATATTGCAAAATAAACTCCTTAAAAAAATCGATAGTAATCTTCATTTGTCAACAGTTTTTCACGCGGTATCTCTACCAAAATTGATTGCGGCATCTGTACGACGACTCAGGGTGAGATGCCGCAAACATCAATTCTTAGCTCGTTTTTGAAAGTTGGGTATATCGCTCTCCAAACACTAATTAGGAGCCTTAAGAAGCTCCACAATCAAAGTAACATTGATACTTAATGCTACAATACATTCTATTACAAATTTGTCCAAACCCATCAAAAACTTTGTCTTGGAAAATCAGGTACTTACTCGCAGTTGACAAAATCACTCAGAAGTTCTGTTCTAACAGTCAACGTCTACATTTATTTACATGCTTACATGTACTAACAAATGGATGATGCAATAAGCATCACTGTATCAATTTTCCTAAAGTGGAATTTCGTTTAATGACTAATGCGACATTTCTCCCGATGCGGTATTTCTCCCGGATTTGCCCTATTTATCCAATAGAAACTGTCATTGAATAACAGTCGTTTTCCCCCTCTCAAAAATGTTCGAACTCATCAAAATTTCAAGAATGAATGAATGTACGAGTAGTAAAAACAAAACCCTTATAAAATCGGTCAAATGTCTGTCTTTCCGTCTGTCCGCCTGTCCGTAGAATATCTCACGAACTGCTGAAGCTACATACATACTTGAAATTTGGTGGGAATACGCAGGAATATTATAATTCGCAATAGAAAGCGATTCGTCGTAGGCTAACTTTAAGGGGTGTCCCCATAGAGGAGAAATGGAGGTAAACAACAAATTTCGTCTGGTATAGGCAAATTCCACTCTCCTGTAAGTTTTCATATTTCTAAATGTAACGGTCTCTAAATGCAAAGGAGTGGGACAAATAAGGATCTCATATTTTCCCTTCTCCCTCTTTGCTTCTTTTTTTTTTTAATTTGCTGAAAATGCCCAAAACGGAATGTACTCGGTGGTACCCTTCTCACGATACTCCATATCAAGTTAGTTTTGGCACTATCCAAACAAAAAAGTACAAAAATGCGGTAGTTTTCGAGAAAAAGAGAATTTACGTGTCGTACTATGAGCACACTCAGCTGTTAAAATGAGTACCCATTTGGGGTAAATAACTCAGTTGGGCGTGTTCACACACCTCTACATAAAACACACCGTCACGATCTAGTAAATGAGATGATACTAACTCATCTCGTGGCCTTAGTCCAAAGCTGGACTGTTGCGCCAGTTATTTCATTTTGTGTAACGTAACGTAATGATCGTCATCAATCCTGATCCCCACATGAGGCCGAGTTTAGTGTCAAAATATTGATTTTCGGGATTGCTGAGATGAATGGTGACACTACCAAAACGATCCCCCGCCCATTCACCACACTCCCGCGGCTAAGTGACCGTAAAAAAAGGTCCAAAACGACCAAGATTAGTGTCGAATTAATAGTTTTCGGGTTACTAAGATGTATGGTGGCTCTCCCGAAAACCCACCTCCCCTCCCCCTGCTTTCCTCCCACTCTCGCATATGAGTGACCGTGAAAAAATGTCCAATATGGCCGAGATTAGTATCAAAACCATTTGTTTTTGAGGTCGCTGAGATGAATGGTAGCACTCCCGAAGCCTCCTCCTCTCCACTCATATTCCTTCCTTATGCCTGAAACGAGTGAGTGGGTAAAAATGTCCAAAATGATATAGATTAGTGTCGATTAAATAATTTTTTTTCGATGTCGCTAAGATGTATTTTGATACTCCCAAAAACATACAAAAGTTATGGTGCGATCACAGGGACGAAATAGCACCAATGCGAGAAGCACGTGCAGAATCAGCAGATGAATGTGCTGTGTAAACGGAAAAGTTAAGCAGCCTCTAATTATTTCTAAATATTTCGGACGAGATGAGAGTGCAAAAAATGTCGAAAACGACCGAGATTAGTGTCAAACCAATGGTTTTTGTGGTCGTTGGGATGAATGGTGGTGCTACCAAAGCCCTACTCCCCCGGGGTAAGTGAACAAGTGTTCAAAACAACTGAAATTAGTGGCAATATTGAGTTCGAAGCGAATTCTAGATGAAAAGAGTGAGCTAAATAATATATCATAATTGAATATGCATTATGATACTCGTATATTCATTTGAAAAATTGAGAATCATAAGCAAAGAAAATATAACTTTAAGACCAGTACTTTGCATTCCAAATCGGTTGGGCCGCAATATAAAAATTTTAACAACGGTAACGGTACATCGAATTTATCAATTAATCCCAGCATCGAAAATAGAAAGAAGCACGGGGATAGCCAATCGATTGACAAAAACAAAATAAAACTTTATAAATTTATTCAATTTGTTAAATTTATAATTGAAGTCACTGAACTCATCAGTGACGTCAATAAGACGTTCAACCACTTACATTTATGGTGCTAACGCGGTGTGTTGAACATACAAGGTGGCCCATTAACAGTCCAGTCATGGTGAAAGGGAAAGTTTTCCGATATAAGTAAGTAATCGAAGGTAGATTGGAAAATTGCCATGCGTTTATGCAACACTTGATTTGTCTGCTCAGTTCTAGCCAATGGACCCACTATCGCGACATTCGAGATCATTAACACACAACACCACGTACACACCGTACCAGGTTCGCTGGACTCATCTTGTATGAATTTAGCATGAGACTCAACTCGGAACTCAGCTGTATCTTATACAGTATTGCAACTGACAACTTATACTCGTATCTGGTTCGTATATGTCCATTCACCCACGTAGGCCGGTTGACTAAGTTGCAAATTCAAAACGAGATTTGTGGATTATTTAATAATGTCGTTCATTTTTCGCACCCCTACATGGTGAAGCCAAGTAAAACATATTTATCTTTGGAGGCCAGATGTTAGATCTACCGAAGAATTTCAGTTTACCATACCATTGGTATGACCGGAACTCATTGACGTTTAAGAAAATCTTGATAAAATCTAACATGTGATGTAATTTGGAGCCAACGTCAGAAGAAGGTGTCTTTGAAGTTGGAATCCAAGCGAATAAATGAGCTAAGGTTAGGGAGATGTGATGTGTTCACCATCAAAATGAAAACGGCTGCCGCTTGATTTGTCGTGACAACTTCCACGAGGTGCAACTGCTGCCTCTGACTGAATCACATCACGTCGTCCAAGGATAATTTACACTGCAACTCGAAGGAAATGGTTTCTTACCAACATCCGATTTGACTAACGATTTTCGATCTCAAGCACACATAGATCATTGGCAATTTTCTCAGATAATCTTTTGTTTTTAACTTTGGATTATGGACCCTGTATGTTTGTAGGATGCTATAGAATAGGCCGTGACAGGGACCTCGGCTTCTCTATGGATTAGTGTTTAGAGTGCGTAGACGACTAGGGGAGTTTAGGGTTCCGGGCGGTAATCGCGGTCGTTTATCCTGGGAGGAGGGTTAAAAGAATAACAGTCGCTTGAGCTGGACTCGATCCGGAAATCGGTCGTAGCTGGACTGCCGTTAATCGTAGAAGGATCTACTTGGTCCCAAAATCTCCAGAAGTTAATCCTCTAGGATTTTACGTAGAATAGAAGACATATTTGCGAAAAAGTGATGGTTTTCCCTGAAAATTCGAATTAAATTGAAAAATATTTTCTAGCATACTAAAATATAGTAGCTTCTCCAATCTACAGGCAAACATGAATATTTGAATATGCCTTATATTATGTTTACACTATCCCCAGATTACTTCATCTGCGCCAGCTGAGATAATCTGCGACTGTCAAATACATGCAATTTTGAACTCACCACACCAAGATTACGCTGCAGATGAAGTAATCTGGGGACAGTGTAAACGTAATATAACCCGCAAAACACGGTTTTGGAAAATGCTGGGTATGATGCCAGAAAAGTGTTTGGACAGCTGAGGAGGGTGATGAGAAGAGGGATAACACGAACAGAAAATTAATTGTGATTCGAAAACAGCTAATCTTAGTAGATAGATAGATAGTAGGAAAAATTGGTATGTCCCTTGAGGTGCATGATGGAAAAACGGCCGTAAATCAGCAAACCACTCTTTACAGAAAACTCTTTTTGGTCTTAAAATGTTCAGATATTTGTCTTCTCTTATCTCATTTAAGAGGTTATTTCGAAAAGTTTCAGTAGGCGAGTTTGTTTGTACTGCGGTGTTGGTTAATTGGGGGTATCCGGGATAACCTACTATACATTACACAAACAACTTATCTTTGTTGTTTGTGTAATGTGTGTAAGTTAACCCGGAGAACCCCCAATTAACCTGTACCGCAGTAGAAAAAAACACGCCTAGTTTTTCTGTGAAACTTGATCAGAATCGTTCAGAACCCATCGCGCTACCACATACGTCATCGAAACTAACATAGAATAGCGTCCAAATAATGCTTTATCAGCAATACTGTCCCAGCATAAAAAGTGGTTAGCTAGGTTGGGCACGTACCTGGGTTACCTAAATCATGAACATTGTAGCCCCCGAATAGCTATCTACGTTGGCTACGTATCTGGGTTACCTAAATCATGAAAATCGTAGCCCCCCGTGGAAACGCCACGTGAAAACCCAGGACCATCGATCGATAACGACGAGCTGCGTGCTTTAGTGGAGTCTGACCCTGCTAAACCATAAGGGATCTTGCGGAGAAATTGGGTGTGCACCATTCGACAGTTTGCCGCCACTTGCAACAACCTGGAAAAGTGAAAAAGCTTGACAAGTGGGTTTCGCATGCTCTTACCGAGCAAAACATGGCGTGTGGATATTTCTAGTTCTCCTCTCTCCCGCAACAGAAACGAACCGTTCTTGAACCGAATTGTGACCTGCGGTCAGTATAGCGGATACTATACGATAATCGTCGCCAATCGGCCTAATGGCTAGATGCCGACGAGGCTCCAAGACATATGCCGAAACCAAGCCTTCATCCAAAGAAAATAATGGTGACTGTTTGGCAGTCTGTAGCTGGATTTATCTACTATTCGTTCGTGCAACCTGGCGAAGCCATCAATACTGAGAAATACTGTGCTCAACTGGACGAAATGCATCAGAAATTGACAGTTCAACGACCTAGGCTAGTCAATAGGGATGGAGTTATACTGCTTCATGAAAAAACTCGACCTCATATATCGAGAACCACGATCCAAAAATTGAACGAGTTGTGCTATGAGACTCTTCCTCACCTGAAATATTCACCGGACCTCTCGCCAACAGATTACCATTTCTTTAAACATTTGGATCACTTTTTGACGGGAAAAAAGTTAAAATGTTAATGAAGCAACAGTCAAAAATGCCTTCGAGGAGTTTCTTCGAACCAGAAACTCGAAATTCTGCGAAACAGGGATAAATGCGCTTGTGTCTCGTTGGGAATAGTGTTTCGCATCCGCTTTTACCTATTTCGATTAATAAAATTGTCTTAATAAAAAGTTAAAGCTTTTCAAAAATTTACTACTGATTTCGAAATTTCATCTGCACCAACCTAATAGAGTAGTAGCTCTAGAGACGTGGGCGGGGTTTTCGCAGCGCGTTGTCCCTGTGCTTTACGTATTAACGAAAATTCATAGGCAAGGGGAAGACAACACAAACAGGGGAGGCGAAAATACGGAGTAATAATACTTAAATGAAACCGGAATATAGAGGGCTACGCCCGCAATCCGAGGGTTTTGTAGCAAGCACTTATATTTGTACGCAAGTATCGGCTCCTTGCTTCTCTTGGTACCACTTAGATGGATAAAAAAAACATAATAAAAATGTCTGACCCATCATATAGTATCTTACATGCCCATTAATATTAGGCGATTGTAATGAAGCTTAGAACATATTGATGTTGGTTATCCTTGGCCATCTGTACTTTTTATCTCGGACGTGTTTAAGGGATGCAAGGGTGCGCTAACGGTAACTATGGAAATAAACTATTATTACCTATTTTGAGGAGATATACAAATTCCATTATTTCCCGTTTTATATGCTATTCGGAACCCACCTTCCTGAAAGTTTTCATTTTTTAGGGTTTTGTATAAAAACAAAACCCTTATGAAATCGGTCATGCGTCCGTCTGTCCGTCTGTCCGTCTGTCCGTCTGTCTGTCCGTCTGTCCATGAAATATCTCACGAACCGCTGAAGCTACATGCATGAAATTTGGTGAAAATATGTAGAAATACTATAATTCTCTAGAGAAAGCGATGCGTCGTAATAGGTCAACTTTAAGGGGGGGTCGCCATAGAGGGGAAATGAAGGTCGAAATTTTTTTTTCGTTTGGTATAGGCAAGTGGGGTATCGTAAGAAAGATACCGTTAAGTACATTCCATTTCTGGAATTTTTTTCAAATTTGAAGAAAGGGGAAAAGGGGGAGAGGGGAAAATATGTGGTCCGAGTTTGTCCCCCCCCCCCCTTGCATTTCGAGACCGTTATAGCTAGACATATGAAAATTTACAGAAAAGCGGCATTTCACTAGCATAGAAAACTAAAAATAATAGAATTTTTAAATCTCATCCAAAAAGGTTAATAATAGTACATTTCTATAGTTGCAGTTAGCACACCCCTGCACCCCTCAAGCAAACCTGAGGTCAAAAATATTGATGGCTAATGATAACCAACATCATAGGCAATAATATCTCTAAGTTTCATTACAATGACATGATATTTAATAATAGTACATTGACTTAAAGTTATGCATTTTGACACTATCCATACAAAAAATACACCTACCGGCCTCACGCATAGATATGCGTGTACTACTTACATGTTGTTTTTCGTAGTGCGAATTGCAGTTATTTAATGAACTAACTTTGGAAGGGTGAAGATTGGTGATTGGTGATCCTAACAATAACTATTCACACAGTTAATTTTTTTAGGGTTTTGTGTCTTAAATCTTACAAAATCGGTCAAATACCTGTCTGTCCGTCTGATCATATAATATATTACGAACGGCTGAAGCTGAACACATAATTCGGCGAGAATGTGTAGAAATGCTATAATTTGCTGGAGATAGCGTTGTGTTGTAATTGGCCAACTTTAAGAGGCGGGGGGGGGGGGGGGTCCACATAGAGCCGAAATTAAGGTAATTTTTTTTTATCCACTGGTATAGCCAAGTGGGGTGTCGTGAGAAAGGTAATGTTGAGTACGTTCCATTTTTGGCATTTTCTTGAGATTTGTAGAAAGGGGAACAGTGGAGGAGGAAAAAATATTAGACTGTAATTTGTCCCAGCCGCCCTGAATTTCGAAGCCGTTACACAAGTTTGCAATTTGCAATGTCGTCTTAATATGAATGGTTAAGCATCTCGAAGAGTGGGACAGTTTATCTCGTATACATACATATCTATCTACAGCTTCTCGTATTAAAACTATTACTTTGAGAGGTGACAGATGCAGTCTTTTTGTGAATTGGCATGTAAGATACTATATCATGGGTAAAACATTTAATGATGGTGTTTTTATTCAGCTGAGGGGTACCAAGAAGAACAGGGAGCCAGTATTTACATGCCAAAATAAGCGCTTGCTACAAAACCCTCGAATTGCGGGCGTAGCCCTCTATATTCCGGTTTCATTTTTCTAAGTGTAACGGTCTCGAAATGCAAGGGGGGACAAATTACGATCTAATATTTTCTCCTTCCTCACTGTTCCGCTTTCTTCAAATTTAAAGTAAATGCCAAAAATAAAATGTACTCAACATTACCTTTCTCACAACACCCGACTTGCCTATACCAGTCGATAAACAAAATTTGACCTTAATTTCGCCCCACCCCCTCCCCCGCTCGTTATAGTTGGCCAATTACAACACATCGCCCCCTACCAATCTTTACCTTTTCATAAATGTAATTAACCATAATATGTAACAATAACTGCAATTCGCACTACGAAAAACAACATGCAAGTAGCACTCGCACCTTCGAAGGTAGGTGTATTTTTTGTATGAATAGTGTAAAAATGCCTAACTTTAAGTGAATGTACTATTATTAAATATTACACGATTGTAATGAAACTTAGAGACGTTATTGCCTATGGTGTTGGTTATCATTGACCATCACTATTTTTGGTCTCGAATGTGCCTAAAGGGTGCAGGGGTGTGCTAACTGCAACAATAGAAATGTACTATTATTAACCTTTTTTGATGCGATTTTGAAATTCTATTATTTTTAGTTTTTTATGTTAGTGAAATGCCGCTTTTCTGTAAATTTTCATATTTCTAAGTGTAACGGTCTCGAAATGCAAGGGGGGGGGGGACAAATTCGGACCTCATATTTTCCCCTCACCCTCTTTTCCCGTTTCTTCAAATTTGAAAAAAATTCCAGAAATGGAATGTACTCGACGGTACCTTTCTTACGATACCCCACTTGCCTATACCAGACGAAAAAAAAATTTCGACCTTCACTTCCCCTCTATGGGGACCCCCCCTTAAAGTTGACCTATTATGACGCATCACTTTCTCCAGAGAATTATAATACTTCCACATATTTTCACCAAATTTCATGCATGTAGCTTCAGCGGTTCGTGAGATATTTCATGGACAGACAGACAGACAGACAGACAGACAGACGGACGCATGACCGATTTCATAAGGGTTTTGTTTTACTACAAAACCCTAAAAAACAGAAACAAAACCGGCATGGGGTCCGAAGCGTATATACCCTAGACTTGTACAGACCTAGTGGTGACACCAAAAGTACCAATTGGCAACGACCATATGCATTCAAAGTGAGTTTCCTACATGGCCAGTTTATAGAGGAGGTTGGCAATCATTCAGAAGGATCTTGACCATTCTCCAAATCAACTAACTAACCTACAATACAAATATTTGTCGAATTTTTTAAGTCGCTATCTTCATTCTATCGAAAGTTATTGCTTATTTGAAGTCTTACTTGTAGGGGAGGTAGAGGTTTCTTTCGTCGAATCTTGCGCATTTTCAATAACAACCAACTAGCTCCTAGTACAAATATTTGACCAAAATTTTATGTCACTAGCTTCATTTTATCAAAAGTTATCGCTCATTTGAAGTTTCATTTGTAGGGGAGGTAGGGGTTCCTTGAGTAAGATTTTGCCCATTGCAATAAGGGGCAAAATTTTACTCAAGGAATCACCAATCAATTAGATCATGCCACAAACATTAAAGCAAAGTTTCATGTCGCTGGCTTCATTCTATCGAAAGTTATCGCTTATTTTAAGTTTCATTTGTAGGGGAAGTAGTGGTTCCGTTGGTAGGATTTTACGTATTTTCAATATCAGCCAACTGGAGCCTACTACAGGCATTTGACCACAATTTCAAGTCGCTAGTTTTATTTTATCGGAAGTTATCGCTTATTTTAAGTTATATGTGTAGGGGAGGTAGGGGTTCCTTGGGTCGGATTTGGCTAATCTTTAATACTAACTAACTCAATCCCACTTCAAATAGTTGACCAAAATTTCAAGACGCTTGCTTCATTCTATCAAAAGTTATCGCTTATTTGATGTTTCATTTGTAGAGGAGGTAGAAGATTTTTGGGGCGGATCTCTCCCATTTTTAACATCAACCAATAAGATCATGCTACAAACATTTGTCCAAAATTTCAAGTCTCTAGCTTTATTCTATCGAAAGTTATCGTGCGAACGGACTAGATTGAATTAGGAGGTGACCCTAATCCTTTTTAGCCATTCCTCTGGAGCCTCCTTTAAGATGTTACATATATTCGTCGTGACAAAAACATTATACCCTATACTTATAAAGTCTAGGGTATAAAAATGGGGCGGTTGGTGGACCATTCAGATGCCCTTGCGCTCGCAGCGGGGCCTGGATGTAATGGCACCCTCGACCCCTGGTTTCGTACCACCCACATATCACTACTCATCAGTTGCTGCCTTCGATCACAACCAGATTTTAGGTCATTACAAGGCTCGAATTTAGTGCACCTTTTCAATCAGCTACTTTTGCTCTGCTAGCTTAAATGAGCTCATGATTTTTCTCATGTAGCGCTTTTTAGTCCCTAGACTTTATAAGTATATCGTATATAGGTATTGTTTTTGTCCCGACGAAAATATGTAACACCTTGGTATTGAAAATGCGCATGATCAGGCCAATGGAACGCGTACCCCCTACATATGTTAAATAATTAAATGTGTAGTATCGATAACTCCCGATTAAGTAAACATGACAAGCTCTAGCTTCGGTAGATTGCTTTTGAGGATAATCTTATACTTTCCTGGAAAAATAAAGTCTATCAGTTGAAAACTATCGCTAATTTCCTTACAAAGAGCCCCGTACTACCCTACTTTTCAGGTTTTTTGTCTATAACTCTTGAACCAATTAACATAGACACCTGACTTTTGGCATGTAACCCTGAGTTAGACATAATCAGTTCAAAGGAACGGTAGAATGTTTGTAGTAGTAGTTATTAGTTATTATTGAAAATGGGCAAGATCCGACCTAAGGAACCCCTACCTCCCATACAAATGAAACTTCAAATAAGCGATAACTTTTGATAGAATGAAGCCAAGCGGCTTGAAATTTTGGTTAAATGTTTAAGGTATGATTTAGTTAGTTGGTATTAAAGATGGACCAGAGCCGACCCAAGGAACCCCTACCTCCCCTACAAATGGATCTTCAAATAAGCGATGACTTTCGATTAAATGAAGCTAGCGGTTTGAAATTTTGGTCAAATATTTTTACTAGGATCTAGGTGGTTGCTATTGAGAATGCACAAGATCCGACAAAGGAAACCTCTACCTCCCCTAAATGTGAGCCATTAAATAAGCGATAACTTTCGATAGAATGAAGATAGCGACTTGAAAAATTCGACAAATATACGACTGTGGGTTAGTTAGTTGATTTTGAGAATGATCAAGATCCTTCTGAACGATCGCCAACCTCCCCTATAAACTGGGTATATGGGAAACTTACTTTTAATGCATATGCCAATTTGTGCTTTTGGTATCACCACTAGGTCTGTACAAGTCTAGTGTATAAACGCTTCGACTTCGGTCTGGTTTACATTTGTCAGTATTTATATATTTAGAAATACTCCTTTTTGGGAATAATTTTTAATATTGGAAGAGCTTTTTCTCACAAATCCCCAGAAGACGAAGACAAAATAATTCAATCAATCTTCGAAAAAAAAACACTTATTTTCGAGAATTTTTTTTTTCTGAAATTTGCGTGTGTACGGATATGCACTTACTTTTAAAAATGCCTCAAATACCATTAAATTATAAAAAAAAATCGTTTCTTATTCAGGACATTAAAAATAGTTGGTTATGCGGATAGAGAAAAAAACTTCCATAAGTTGAAAAAAAAAAAACGTTATTTTGATAAAAAGTTTGTTCTCTAGTCAAAATGTGTAGTCGCACACTTAAGCGTCATTTTCCACGATCCTTTACTAATTAATCTTGTTTTCATAATTTTATTTCCAGTCCAAAAGTTTCGCATTACTGCCAACACTTCTATGATTTTTGCTTTAATAACTCGCAATCTCATATATTCGTTTTCCAGAAAATAAGCAAATATTGTATGAACGAGTATGTTGGATACAGAAACAAATATATGAATAGAAAATTTCTCATTGTAGAAGGAGCATGACGACAGGGCAAATAGAACATTTCCTTGCAAACCTAGACTACTTTATGATACAAAATTTCAAAATGCCTGAAAAGACAGCAACAGCTTACTGCAACATTGCTGGGTATTGTTAACCGCACACACAACTAAACTACCTAAAGTACGTCAGGAGTAGAAGAAAGGAGCAGAGTCTAGGAATTATTTTCCATGAGGATTTGAAAACCACTGGGCCTCATTATTTTGTGTAAGATAAGTACGAGTAACAATGAAGCAAATTTTCACGTAATTTCCATGCTTCTAACTGGTCGTATTTTGTGTGGAATTGAGTTTCAGAACAAATTAATGAAACCATATTTGTACACGGTATTTCAGTACCCGTAATTGTTACCTGAAATATTTGCGATGTAAAATTTGAACATGTTCTTATAAATTGTTTTATTGCTGTCAACTAATACACATTACTTCAATTGAATTCCAATGTGTTTCGCTTTCTCGAGCATCATCAGTTAGAATTGTATATTAGTATAAAAAATCAATTTTTTTTTTAAATATAAAAATGCAAGGTTTCCAGATATTAAAGCATGCGGACATCACTATGCGATTGTTTAGTTGTTTGTGCACTGGTCCGATTTAAGCCTAATTTGGTATGTAGCATTCTCGTGTGACATAAAGACAGTCCCTGTGACGACTTTTTCCATTTTCAAATCAACTAACGGGACATTCTATTGTTCTTAAATCGGAGAGTTTCTCACCTCAATCTTCTCTAAAAAAGTTCGGTCGTTTTATTGTATTTTGGGCATTTCCCGTTATCCGATTTCATCCGAATTGGATACATAGTGTGATGTGGGTGATTCTAAGCACCACCTATGTTTTGGTGATGCTGCAGGTGCGCGTCGTGATTACGGAATTTTTTGAACATTAACTAAAATAAAAACCAAACTATGCAAATAATGCCTAAATATTTTCTGAATCGGCGTGGCGCACCACTACCACACTGTTGAAGGCATTTTGAATCCTTTGATCTGGAACTTTTAGGACATGAAGTGAGGCGAAAGCGAAACCTAGCAAATATGGATATTTTCTGCAACGGGTTGATGAGACCCACGCACTGAAATACTGCTGAAAGCACTGGCAGATCCACTGGCTGAAATTTAACACTAAATATTTGTTGTTATAAAAACAAAACTAGGATTTCATTCAATTGTTACAGATACAATCCACTACTATATCATCACAATCTACTCCTCCATTAGTTCAGATGGCCTTATCATATAATGCGATTCGAATTGAAGTGCTTTCGAAAGGATGAAAATGGTACCATATAAATAACTCGAAAATGAGTTTCCCAATTTCAAAAATCATCAAGTATTCGATGATTATTGAAATGGAGAAATTCATTTTCGCGTTACATTCATGATACCATTTTCATCCTTTCGAAAACAATTCGATTCGAATCGAATTACATGATTGGTCGCCGGGAAGGGGGGTTCACATGCTTCTCCAAACGATTTCAATTTTCATCGGTAAAGATAAATCTACGCTCACCGAACTTAAGTGGTCGGCCCATTTCTGCGAAAGTGGATGGGGCATTTTCCAAATATTGCAATGCAAATGGCGTAAAGTTCGGTGGAAAAGGAAACCTAAGACTTGGTAAATAGATAGCGGCACCTTTTAATAATTGGAAAGTAGCACTTGTTCAGGGAACTCAATTAATTAGATAACCACAAAAACACCGTCGCAGGAGTTGAAAAAGCCGTCAAGTCAGCATCCATTGACTCTCACATTGACGTGCAACGGGTGGTAAGCGCTAAGGAAGTACGACTTAAATTAAAGCCTATAATGGCTACTGTCACTATGCGCGGATGATAAGGAATGCCTGTACGTGGCCATAGGAACGATGGAAACTTATGAAGAGGGCGTAGAGGGAAACACAAATGAACGAAGGCAATTTCCGAGTCATCTTGCGGTATAGAGCCAACCTTATACAATCAGTTGAATTCTGGCCCATAAAATGGAGCACATCTTGGCAAAACTATACCAAATGAGATAAGCGAGATTTGCTTTCATACCATAACAACAAAAATGGGTAGAATAAATAAATTGCTTTAAAGCTTTCGCGGTCTTGGCTGATGAAATAACTGACATTGCTGGAATTGAATAATTTTTTCCAGGTACCTCAATAGTTCGTTTGAGATTTGTGAGGATTTCCTTGGATTCGTAACGGTACAAGATGTTAGTGGCAAAGGATTAGCTGACGCGATGCAGCAATACATAAATAAAATCGGTCAGGATTGCTCTTTATTTATATGGGCAAGGAGTCGACAGAGCTCTGGCCATGAGGGAAGAGTTCAACGGAGCCCAAGCCCACGTACGAACGACGTATCCTATGGCTCTGTAGGTGCACTGTGTAGCTTTAATTTGGCTGTAAACGTCGCATGTGAGATTTCTTCAATAAAAAATTGCGCTAGGAATAATTGGATTAGGCCAGAATTCTTTTCATTATCTGAAGAGGTGGGATATGCTAAAAACTCTAATTTCACAAATATCGAACTTAACGAAGAAACAAAGGCAATCAGTATGTCCAACTAGCTAGGCGGAACGACATGAAGCCATGTCTACATTTATTCAACTTCAACATGCAGTCGTTGGCGCTCTTGAAATGTTAAAACATCGCGTGATCAAAACACAGCCACAACTGGTATGATGCTTCTATCAGCAATTTTCCGTGGTGAATTTCAGATTTCCTGCGAGATTATAACATCTGTTTATTATTGTTTCAGCTCTCAGCCGGCAATTACAGAAAGAGAATCAAGATTTGGGAGAAGAAATGCAACTTGTCGACAATGCTCTCAAAGCATTCGAGGATATGCGTCGAAATGCATCGAATTTAACGATATGTACATACATATATTCACGAATTTAATATAAGTATGCGATTTCTATGGTATCTATTTGAAAATTCCTCGAATATGTAAACGACAGACAAATCGGTGTAATGTCGAAACTGGAAGCGTTGAGGATCATTTTCAAACTTCTTTATTATTGCTTTTTTGGATATATACATTTGCCACCACAAAGAACGTTATGGAATATATTCGAAAATTTTCGAGTGCTATTCACAAGCAGCAACTTCGAGGAAGAAAGATGCTCCAAACTATACGAATTTTATGCGATGGCATTGAAGAGGAATTCACAACCGAAATTAAAATGTGGAGACGTAGAATTGATGGTCTGACAATCAAGGACGCACATGATGCGTTAAAGATATGTATTAATCTCTCAGTGCAATTGTGTAGGTATACAATCCGCTTAAAATACTTTTACGAATGTACATAAGTGTTTTTAAACTTATACATTTTCACTATCTGAGCGGGCTTAAGTTTTATCAGTTACTTTTGCTTCAAGTATCAATATATTTAATTCCAGGTAGTGAATAAGGATGTATTTGAAAATGTTTTCACGGTTTTGAAAGCCTTAGTTGTGTTACTTGCCTCTACAACAACCGAGCGGTCTCTTTTATGTTTGAAAAAGTTGATTTTTTTTTAGAAATACGATCGGACAGGATGAACTCAATGGCCTTTCTTCCTTATATACATGGTTACGTTACAGTAACCGAGGAAGAATTGTTGGGGAATTTATTGACGAAATCCTGGAACCTGGTTGAAAGTATTTTGATTCATTTGACAATGACAAGGCCTTTTACGCATGTGTTGAAATGTAAACCAAACCTAGCAAATATGTGTGTTTTTCAAAACGGGGAGATGTGAGCAATCATTTCGACAGGAAGGAAATGTGGGATCTAAAGGATTTAACGACTCTAATGAATCGTATTTTAGACGGGTGACTGTTACGTTTGAGTATTTTTCGCATATATTGGTATGTTAATTTTTCATTTTTTTTGAATTTGTAAATTTAGCGGTCGCGCACACATTAAGTTGGGGATTGTAGAAGGATGGGATTCTGACATGTGATGCTTGGCATTTCGAGGGAATTTTAGGACAGTAGCCAAAAGGAGTAGCATTTTTTTTGGCAGCGGAGCGGCTTTGCTGTGTTTCGTGTGTATAATTCTTTGTTTTACAAAATTAAATTGATTTCAATAGTTTTGGTTGTCATGCGATAATTGTAATTGACAGCAAATCACATAAAAAAAAAAACAAAAAAAAACCTGGATTGAAAATTGAAGAAGTGAATCAACGGAAAGCAAATAGACTAGTCAAATTAAACTTTGAGGAGGAAATAATTTTCCTGTCAATGAAAGTCATATGATCGCGTCGGGAAAACTCCCCCGACCAACAAATAAACAGTGTCACTCATTACGTTCCCAGCAGAGTATGCAATTTAATTAAAAACAAATCACAAAATGGCGTCATAGAGTTCATCCAATCAACTGAAAAAAAACCATTTTAAAGTGGAAAGAATCCCCTACGAATTCACAGTACCATCCATCCATCCACAGTACGAATCCTACGATTCCTATTTTTTGAGTAATCAATAAAAATCATTTAACAATTTCAAATGTTTCCCAGCAATAAGCATTATCTCATAGGCAAGAGTGCCAACAACATCCGATTTAACTTGTTTAAACAAATTCATGGTACGTAGACATTTTTTTGTTTCGATTGATATTTAGGCTAAGGAGGGTAATTGGACTGCAAGTATAAATATTTAGTCAATACAACCTTAGCGAAAATTTCAACTTAAAAAAAAAGAATATCTGTGTACTGTGTACCATAGAATCGTAGGCGGAAGTTAAAAATTATGCTTATTGGTATTATTACCTATGGGATAATGTTCATTGGTGGAAAAATTTCAAATTAATTATTGATTTTTTATTGATTACTCTATAAATAGGTATCGTAGGAAATAACATCGTAAAGCGAATTTGTAGGGAATTCTTTCCACTTTAAAATTGCATCTTTTGTTTGTCGATTGGATGAACTGATATTTAATTATGAACGGTTTGCGAATTGTTTTTAATTAAATTACTTAATTTGCTGGTAACGTAATGAGTGACACTCTTTATATGTTATTCGGGGGAGTTTTCCCGACACGATAATATGACTTTCATAGACAGGAAAATAATTGCAACCTCCCCATATAGAGACCAAAGAGGATTAATATTGTACAAGAGCGATCACTCCCTAGAACCTTCGCCTCTGCCAGAAGATTTGTATGTATTGACAAATTGTATACACTACAAAAGAAAGTTTACTCCATGCAACTTTTGAATGTGGAATGATCGTGTGAATGCATGAGTGTGTGTGATCATGTGGATGAATTGCAACCAGACTAAAAAGTGTACTTGAAACTGCATTTTTTAATGAGGTAACAGTAAGGACCATCAAAAGATATTAAAAGCGTAGTCGCCGCAGGATCTTTAATATCGGCAAAATATACTCCTCGTTCTGGCTCGCCAATTATGGCGTCAATTAAAACGGAAACGGCACTGAGAATATGGATTAAAAGTTGCTATAAAAAAGAATTGCATTGCGTAGAAATAATATCATTAAGAAAAAGGTCTTAAAAACAAAATCTCAAAGAGGGGAATTTAGGATATTTTAGTAAACCCGGACAACCTGGGTAGAAAGTATTTGTGAAATTTTTAAAATATTTTTGAATTCATGGCCTATGGATTTAAGGAGGTATGGCGTCGGGGAATCATGAAGCTGCCAGGTAATTGAAGAGCATGAATGTACATGTTGTTAATGCCGATAAAACTAGGCTTTGGTAGGAAAATGGCCAGAAGAGCTTTTGACGCAAAAGAAGAAAAAAGTGCATCCAGATTGAGTGCATTTTCAGATCGCACTTAAAGAGGTAAATATATTGGAATAAAAAAAAAATACCATACCAATACGTTGGCAAGCAATGGCAGAACTTTCTTGATTTATTTCCATATGAATTTTTAATTAAATTGTTGAAATAAAACAATGAAAAAACTGATACGTGCGTATTTTGGCATTTTGGGATCTTGGGCTATATGGTTTTCTTTTTGTCTATTTATGTTTCTTAGGGTGCCGATTATGAATCTGAGGTTTTCCTCCATTTTTTGTGGAGTTTGCGTTATAGCCAAATAACAAAAAAAAAAATTTTTTTTAATCATTATGAAAACGGTTAATCCTAGCCAAAAATTTTCTGAAACAAAATTAAAGATCATGAGAAGTTTAATAAAAAAAAAGCTAGCGCCATATTTTCTATATCTTAAATAGTTCTCGATTGGATATATTCTCATTTGAAAAAGTTCCCACAAAAGAAAATTCTTTGGTTTTCTGATTAATAAATAAAAATAAATAACTGGTGCAACGGTCCAATTTGAACCACGGCCTCGAGATGAGTTAGCATCATCTCATTTTCTAGATCGTGACGGTTTTTGTGCAGAGGTATGTGATCAGCAACACGCTCAACCGAGTTATTTGCCCCATAATGGGTACTCATTTAACAGCTGAGTGGGCTCATAGTCCGACACGTAAATCCCCGGAATCGAACCGGGGCCCAGTGCGTTGAAGGCGAACGTGCTAACCGTTGCGCCATCCGCACTGTTTTTCTGATGCATTTTGCCAAATAACGGAAAAAATACATATCCTACGAGAAAAATTGTAAAGAATGACTTTAGTGACAGATTAATCAGCTTTCATTTTACATAAGTGAGATGCATGTTGGAAATACATTTACGTAGATGACAAAAACAAATGGTTTTGTTTTTACTACAAAACCCTAATGAAATCAGCCCCGATCGTTTATTTTTTTCTAAGAAATAGCTATTCAGACATTGGACTTTTCTCCTCGAAAAATTAAAAATCTTTGTTTTAATGTCCAGCTTGCATAAACAAACTGTGGTGTAATTTTAATTTTTTATTTTTTTTATTTCATTTCTGTTTTTGGGGTGTTGATTACGAACCTGAGGTTTGCCTTTTAATTTTTTTGACCCATAGCCAATTATCTTCAATGATTTTCGAGTTATTCCCATTAAAAAATAAATAAATAAAAATTTACAATTCTTCGTTTTTCTGATGTGAGGGTGTCTCGAAAGCTATCGAATATACGGAAAAAGTGGTGCTAACCTCTTTTAATGAACTGCTCAAGATTTTTCATTTTGTCACAACGAATTTTTCGCTGATGTTAACCGTTTTTAGAATAAAAAAAAAAATCACAACTTCACCACAATTTATTTTAGAGCGTATCAGTTCGTTGATTCACATGTTATCCAGCCGACTTAGCTCTTCATTTGATACTGTTTCGGCCAGAAAATTCTTGTATGTAACTCGACCAAGACATGAGTTGACGAAAATTTGCAGCTTTCTGGTAACTCTTACAGAAACTTTTCATGTACTGCTCCCATACAAAAGTACAGACAGTACCAGGGAGTGAAACAGGACCAGCTTGGTCTTGAAACTGAGATAAGTGCTCTACCAGATTTTGGACAGCATGCCGTATGCGCATTTAGCCCGTGCCACCATTTTCGGCAACAATGCTATCCAGAACAAAGGTTATATACCTTCTCTACAGGCTGCTCATATTAACAGCAATAGGTGTAGGATTTCTTTTTCACAATGGCAGGCTGAGAACCCAGATCTTGTTGGTGTTAATCTTCAGCCCTAGCTCTCAAGATCGCCATTGCGGACAGATACATGATTTTGTGAGAGAGTTGGCATATGTCGTCAACGTAGTGAAAATGTTGTAGATAAAATGCTTAGGTTCACGATAAGATGTCGTTACTGTATATATATAGGTATAATACATATATGTGTATATTGTAAATGAATTTTATTTATATAGTAAAATAAATTTCCCAAAAACAACTCTCGTAGCTTTGCGCCTCGCTCTAGGGTGTGCATGTTGAACCCTGATTAAATTAGTTAATTTCTTTTAACGCTGATTGGCGGGAAGCTTGCTTAAAATAAAAATAGCATTTAATAACAAAGCCCATGCAATGCCTCCCGAAAGCATTACAAGGGCATTTATTTCTAACCCATTAAATAAAAAGAAACAACGAAAATAAGTAAAATTCATAGAAGCAAACTCAACGGCTTTGGGAATAAAATAATCAATGTGGAAAACAAAATGGGATTAACCCTTTGCAATTTCCGGATTTGTTCTCTAAACACCCAAAACAGAAGCTTAACATACAAGCACAAAAACAAAGCAAGTAAATCGTCCTCTGAGATAAAAATTCCAGGTAAGCAGCGCCCCAAAGAATTTAGAATAAACAAAAACCAAACGTATTCCGTTGAAAAGAAACGACATTCCCACCCTACCGGAATTTATGAATAGAATGGAAATCATTTGAAGCTACCACAAAATGAATTCTGCCATATGTGGAATTTTAAGCAATGGGAAGAAAATCCTTTTATCCGTGTCGGCCTGAAAGTAGATTACACATTAAAATGACGACAGATTATTTTTGTTATGACAAGGAGTCGTTGAAATTTTGTACGAAACATTGAAATAATAGAACATGTACTACTTTAGGACTTTTATTCGTAAAATAGTGAAGAAAACTAAGCAGATTTGTGGCTGTTGTAAAAGTGTTTCGGAATTTACATGAACCGTTATATACTCGTATTATTTTAACAACATCAATTCGTAAAAAATATGAAACCGGATTAAAGATGGCCATGCCCGTAATATGATAGTTTTGTAGTGTGCTTTTGGAAAATGTCGTGACCTTTACGTTTACCTTTCTTTGCTTAATAAGCGCAGGTATGCACCTCTCCTCGTCCTGCCGGAGTTCTTTATGTTGCACGTGGTGGATTGAAGCATATTTCCACTACAATATTTTCCGAACTCACTACACCTCTCAGTTCCTTCTTCAGTTGACCGCGTTTCACCGTAAATTGCGAACGATGCAACTGCACGTGCTACAGGACTTTAGCTATCCGTACTTGTGAATATCCCAATCAATCCGGCGATTTGTCTAACTTAAACCTGTGGAAAGACTGGCTATATAGCTCCCATGTTCAGTATGGAATTGTGTTACGTAATGGTTTCAGAAGCCGTTCTTTTGGTTCATCCACAACTCGATTTGCGGCATGAGTATATGCATCCATTGACCAGTTGGCGATTTGTCCCCCCCCCCCCCGCTCCCGCATACACTGGACCCCTGGTTTTAAGACTAGAATATACAAGGGCCTAAACAGTCAAATTTAATACAACAGTATGGCTCACATACCGGACAAACAGAAAGACAGAATTTTCTTGTCAAAGTCATAGACAAGCTGTATTTCTCAGCTCATTAATGAGCTCAAGAAAGACTCAAAAGTACTTCGACTGCTGTCATACTAACGTACCGAATTTGATCGAGATTTTGGACACTAGACCTTGACAGAACCAAGAAAAGGGCGGTCAATGGTCCACAACACACCTAGCTCTCAAGTGGAACTGCGCTGTTCAGCACATCGTTAAAATATGGAACCGGTAGAGAGCTTGGAAAGGACCCTCCCAAATGTGGACACTTTGTGTTGGCGGTTGTCGTTGACTGGTTGTTGTTGACACTACTTTAAAGTTAGCAATCTGTTAAACACGTAGGTTGATTTATTGCAATGGACAAGTTCTCACAGTGCCCCGAGCTTGTCCGTATAAAGACGGCGTGGATATTAGGTTTATGATAGCAACTGCACTTCCGAAAAGTAAATATGCTATCGAAACCTCAACAAGTCATATAAATGCTAGAGATGTTGATGCGCCTATGCCCCTGGAGGAGTCAAGGCAATCAACACAACACGCTAGAGTTTCAGTCACTTCTGTTTGAACTTCAAGTGAACGTGACGTAGTGTGCGTCTAACGTATTTTGTCTTATGCTCGTACAAAAACTGAAGCTATAAAAACTGGTGTTTTGGCTCCCCATTCCACTGAACTCATCGTAAGGGATCTGGGGAAAACATCAGTACGGACAGTTCAAATCATGGTAATCACAAACTCTGTCCTCTCGTTATTCAGTACTTCGATTACGAAAAAAACGGGATTGAAGTGAAATTATTCGACTTGCGAGAGACAAGCGATGAAAAAGCTGAAACTATAAAATAATCAGTGTTCTGGACCGATATATAAGTTAAGAAGAAAATTGTCAGCATGCAGACAACGCGATAACCAACTTCGGAGAGTTGAGCTCGCGAGGTTCACAAAATGTCTTCGCTTTGTTGAAGAATGAGGTGAATCCGAAAATATGTAGTTGGAATTGACTGCCCTGCGTATGTCTTACACAATAGCGCAAAACATGGCATGGACCAATTTGGTAGCTTTGACATCGATGCCCTGGTTTTCAAAACGTGAAATGGACGGTTTTGTGGGCATCCGAAGATGCCCGTGGGGACGGAGTCTAAGGTAGGATAGTCACCGTGAAGGTCGGGCCGTGCGATCTGGCGAAGAAAAAGGCTCCTCAACTAGCTTAACAGCAGCCTATGTTTGCTGTAGCTCAGTTCGGGAGACGTGGGCGGGGTTTTCGCCGCTCGATGCCCCTGTCCTTTACGTATTAATAAAAATTCATAGGCCTGAGGAAGACAACACAAACATGGGAGATAAAAATGGGGACATAATATATTCACGCGTCGCGTGAAGGGTGTCATGCCTTCGTTGTGACTTATGGTGCATTTGACAGTTTGAAATTAGTAGAAAACTTGTTCCGATTTCACTGTTCCTATGAGTGGTATATGCAATAGTAGGCCGATTTCAACTAAATTTAGGAACGTGTCAACATGATTGAATAATATGAAATTTGGTAAAGATATCTTCCGAAATAAAAAAGTTTTTCTAACAAAAACTTGTTTTTGGAAGGGTCGTTTCTATGACAGCTTTATGATAGAGTAGTCCAATTTCAACCGAATTCGGAAATGTGATTTGACTAAAAATACTATTGATTGGTGTGAAATTTGGAAAAGATTTCTTTAGAAATAAAAAAGTTTTTCTCACAAAGACGAATTTTTGGACCGGTTGTTCCTATGGAAGCTATATGACGTAGTGGTCCGATCATTCGTATTTACAGCGTGCAATAAAAAGAAAGCTTTGTACAAAATTTCAGCTCGATAGCCTTAAAACTGAAGGACTAGTTTGCATAGAACCAGACGGACAGACTGACAAAGCTTAATCGACTTGTCTCATCATACTGACCAAGAATATTATATAGTTTGTATGGTCGGAGATGCTTCCTTTTGTGCGTTACAAACTTCATGACAAAGTTAATACCTATATACCCTATCACATCCGTGAAGTGTATAATGACACAGAGTGACAATAAATACAAACTCTCATGAACTTATAGTTATCTGTACTTGCCAAACAAAAACCTGTATTTCTGTACGTGATATATAAAAATACAATACACGATATTTGTTCTCTGTTACTCTTTCTAGCTACACTTATAAGAAGAGTTTAACTCTCATAAGATGTGTATATTTCTTTGTATGATACTTTCACAAGTGTTAATATTAACTTTCACAATAAGCCTAAAAATCTCATTATGAGACGCGTGTAACTTTCATTAGGCGGGCTAAACTCTTGCTACAAGATAAAATAACTCTCAGGAAGTATACCATTTAATTCTTATAAAACTCTCAAAAAACTCTGACAGTATTCTACCAGAGTTAAATTACAAGAATAGAATTGTTCGTGCTGGCTGGGGCACCGAAATAAGCCATAGTGAAATAAGGCATACGAAATAATCCACATAGATACTTTCGTTTGGAAACGAAAGTATTCATCGGAAAATAAACGAAATAAGATATGTATATGGACAATATCGGTTTCAAATCGAAATGAGGCATGCGATAAAAATGAAAATAGCCATGTAGTATGTAGAGCGCTCATGTATGTGCGATACTGAGGGTTATAATCCCTTAAGCGCGGAGCGAGCGTAGCGAGCGCAGCCCACACAAGGGATTGTTGTACCCGGAGCGAGCGAAGCGAGCGTTCATGTGCGATACTGAGGGTTGTGATCCCTTAAGCGCGGAGCGAGTGTAGCGAGCGAAGCCCACACAAGCGACTGTTCATTCACACTCCGCAGTATCTCACAAGTGAGCATGGATTATTTCGGCTTGTAACGAGCTGGGTTAGCTCCACTCCAAGGGCGTTGCGAACCTCCGCATGTAGCCCTAGGTCGCCCGTTTCACTCTTTGTATAGGTACCTGCATCCGTTTCGTCCTAGCATATCTGCATCCAGGATTTTTGCGAAGGAAAGCGAAAATAGCCATGTACATACTCACCTTCGTTTTAAACGAAATTAAGTATTGAGTGTGAAACCGAAAGAATCTATGCATGACTACTTTCGGTTTCAACCGAAATTATCCATTAATGCCTTATTTCCAAATGGGTTATTTCATGGTGCCGTGCTGGCTGGCTAAAAATTGTCAGTTGTGTGGCTGTAGCTAGGGCTAAGACGTTGCTTGAAGCGTTGTTTTCTGAGATTTTGATCCGACCGCTGAGCTAGCAGAGCTGAGCTGGTTGGTGAGCTTGCTACGATTTGGCCCAACCGGAAATGGAAAATTATAGACACTCCCTCTATATTTTGCATGAGTATTTGAAACTAACTCATTTCGTTAGCCTACCTAATAAAATCAAAAACACAAAAGCTGCTCTAATTGACTCAATATTGAGGTACGGAGTTGCAAGAAATCAAACCAAATATTGGGCACCAAAAATAGCAAATACAAACTTACGATGTCAAATCACTTAAAATAGCCGTTTTTTTTTTAAATTTACTAAGTTCTCCTAATTACTAACAGCTGCTTTCCACCTGATGATTTACAAGTACTTATCATCGTTTTCCATTTGGGAACGAGTTCGAAATCACTGTTTCACATAATCTACAAGCTTGAACATTTGAGCAACATACACGCTTGTCTAGCAAACATCTGCTTATGGAACAAAGGACGACAGGCTCAGGAAACTTGTCGGAAATACACACCAACTATGTGCTACGATGTTACATCTTAAATCTATACGAAAGTACCATTTACATAGTTCCGAGATGGGAAAGAAATGTCTACTTTCCAAAAGTATCCCATTTATGTTGTCAGTCCAATGTAGCGTAGATAATCATCTGTCCTAATGACATGTAAATCATAGTATCGACATGCATACTAAGTTTGTGTTTCGGAAGTTTAGACATTTGGTAGTAGGGTCGAACAGGCAGAATCGGTATATTCCTTGACCTAGCCTCCAGATTCTGGTAAGGTCATTTTCCTTCTATTCATGATAAATTTAAAGGACAAGTCTAATTCACTTCCGGCGATACCACAACGACAAGCCAAAAATGATTTGAATAAGTACTGTCTTCTAAAGCAAAATAAATATATTCATGTTTCCCGGGCTAATTCAGTCCAGACAGATTTCAGGAAAAATAAAGAAGATTTATTCTCTATTTTGGTTTATGTATTTTGGGGCGCTGAATCCGAATTTCAGCTTTGCCACATCGAAAAAGTGATGCGTTCCGAGAAAACTGCTTGAAAATGCTCGTTTTTCGCATTTTTGCCTATAATATCGGAAATACTCACTTTCGAAAAAAGTGATAAAAACAAAAACAAAAACAAATTACATCGAAATCCATATAAATTACTCCCACGTAATTTCCTCAGATAGATGGTTAATGCGCTAGAGAGCGTTAAATTTTGACGAAAATTTCAAAAATACAATTTTTCGCTTATAATTCGAAAACCAATATTACTAACTTATTAAATTAATGAAACCGGAATATAGAGGGCTACGCCCGCAATCCGAGGGTTTTGTAGCAAGCGCTTATTTTGATATATAAATATCGGCTCGTTGCTCTTCTTGATACCACTCAGATGGACAAAAAAAACATAATTAAAATGTCTTACCCACTTACATTTTACATGCCAATTCATATTACGTGATTGTAACGAAACTTAGAACATATTATTGCCTAAGGTGTTGGTTATCGTTGGCCATCAGTACTTTTGACCTCGAACGTGTTTAAGGCATGCAGAGGTGTGCTAACTGTAACTACAGAAATAAACTATTACTTACCTATTCTGAGAAGATATACAGATTCCTTTATTTTCCATTTTATATGCTATTCGGAACCCACCTTCCTGTAAGTTTTCATAATTCTAAGTATAACAGTCTCGAGATGCCGGGGGGGCAAATTACGAACTAATATTTTTTCCTCCCCCACTATTCCCCTTTCTACAAATTTCAAGAAAATGCGAAAAAATGGAATGTATTCAACATTACCTTTCTCACGACACCTCACTTGCCTATACCAGTCGATAAAAAATTTGAGCTTAATTTCGCCTCTATGTGGACCCCTCCCCGCTTCCACTCGGTAAAGTTTGCCAATTACGACGCAGCGCTCCCAACTAATCTTTACCCTTTCAAAAATGATTAATTAAATAACTGCGATTCGCACTACGAAAAACAACGTGAAAGTAGTACTCACACCTACATATGAGGCCGGTAGGTGTAATTTTTGTGTGGATAGTGTCAAAATGGCTAAATTTCAATGAATGTACTATTATTAAATATTATGTGATTGTAATGAAACTTAAAGATATTATTGCCAATTATCATTGGCCGTCAATATTTTTGACCTCGGCTGTGCTTAAGGCGTGCAGGGGTATGCTAACTGCAACTATAGAAATGTACTATTATTAACCTTTTTTGTTGAGATATCAAAATTCTACGATTTTCGGTTTTCTACACTAGTAAAATGCCGCCTTTCTACAAATTTTCATATTTCCAAGTATAACGGTATCGAAATGCAAGGGGGGGGGGGACAAACTCGGATCACATATTTTCCCCTCTATCTCTTTTCCCCTTTTTTCAAATTTGATGAAAATACCGGAAATAAAATGTACTCGGTGTTACCTTTCTCATGATACCCCACTTGCCTATACCAGATGAAAAAAAAATGTTGACCTTCATTTCCCCTCTATGGGGACATCCCCTTAAAGTCAGCCTATTACAACGAATCGCTTTCTCCGGCGAATTATAATAATTCTACATACTCCCACAAAATTTCATGTATGTAGCTTCAGCCGTTCGTGAGATATTTCATGGACAGACGGACAGACGGACAGACATTTACCCGATTTCATAAGGGTTTTGTTTTTAATACAAAACCCTAAAAATGGAATACCATTCGAAAGCTAAAACATTGCGGTACTTTTCGGCGAATTCGCAAACTTCTAGATATTATGACCATTATAAAATCTATTTTTCCAATGAAAAATCGAATTTAAAGTGTATTTTGGGCCTTAGTAGGAAATCTCACAACCAGGTAAGGGTCATTCTATTTGAAATTGTTTAAGTTAGCACGCCATTCCCATTATTCGCGGAGGTTAGACTGGTTGCTGACTCTACTTTCTATAATATTCACAAAATTTGAATTTTTTTTATGCAAGCTTGCAATTTGCAATGTCGTATTAACATGAATGATTAAGCATCTTGAAGAGTAGGACAGTTCATGTCGTACGCATACTTATAGTAAAGTTTCCCGATTTGAAATTATTACTTTAAGACCCGTTTTCTCAATGTCTGGTTAAACTGCCAGTTAGCTATCCGGGACACTAAATTTAACCTTAGCGCATGCAACGCTCCAAATATGATAATGCAGTCCGCAGCGCAACTAATGCAGGAGAAAGTCAGCTGATTTTCTTGGCGGAATTCTGCCACCTGTTCGATTCTATTCTACATCACCTCTCAGTATAATTTTGCGGCTGAGTTGGTTTCAGAACCGTTTCCTTTGCATGAATATCCAGAACTCTGTTCCTTGTGATCAGTTTAATTGTCTCATTTGAATGTGCAAACGTTAACAGTTCTAGCTGTCAAAATCTCAGCAGCCCGTATCAGCTGTTTGGAATTACTGTCCGATAAATTCTTAACCGGAAGATGAGTGCCGTTTAGCATTTACCTACAGGATAAGATTCAACTAGACATTGAGAAAACGGCCCTGAGAGGTGAGAGATGGAGGCCCGTTTTCTCTATGTCTCGTTTAACTGCCCGATAAATATGTATCTCCATTTTCTTATCAATCACCAAGCGAAAAATTTGTGGAACCTATATTAAAATTGTACTGGGTTGAACCGGTTGAACTTTCAACCGAAGACACGCTGTTGGGTATTTGCTTTGGATAAACCTTTAAACGATTACCTCAAAAGAGAGAGATGAAAGAAAATGAAATTGTCCGAGAGAAATTAAATAATTTATTTGGTTTGAACTTTGAGGGGAATGAGTCAATATCTTTCTCTTGCTTATGGAAGGGGTTTGCAGTTAAAACATCATTTGATAGCAGAACTCGAATGTTTACTTGCGCATGCGAATTTAGAATTTAATGTACAGGATATGGTGGTTTCATCTGCTTCTTCCTTCCATCTCTATGCCTGTTTGCGAGGTGATTTTGTTTCGGATAAACTTTTATAGCGATTGCAAAGTATTGGGACTCATTTTGGTTAAACGAAAGCGGAGACTTGGCGTCGGACTTTTAAGGCTTATCTTTATTTGTAAAATTTAAGGAGCAGATGAGGTTCCCTTTTGCGTTTTCGATCGGATGAACGCTAAACAGACATTGAGAAAATGAAATTGTGCTAACAGGCATTTTATCCCTTCGATAAATTTTAAAAGGACATTGAGAAAACGGGCCGGAGTCTTTTTTTCAATTTATTTGGTATGTTAGATGCTATATCATGGGTAAGACATTTTAATTATAGTGTTTTTATCCATCTTAGTGGTACCAAGAAGAGCGGGGAGCCGATATTTACATACAAAGTTAGCTCTTGCTACAAAACTTTCCAATTAGGTGCGTAGCCGTCTATATTTCGGTTTCATTATATGTAGAGATTTAAGGAAATATATTGCTTTTTGAAAGTTGTACAGAGTACGTTTCTGTAACAGGTACAGGTAAATTTAAGCTAATTGTTTTTTTTTCATTTCCTACATAACTACAAATCCAACAGATGTTGCTTGTATCCCAAACTAAAGATCATTAAATAGCCTGTTACATTTCGGACAAGATTTTTCGTAGGATGAGTACTTTTTTCGATATTTCACAATATACATTACCAAAATCAAGCTCGGTGGCCGTGGTCGTTCGGTTACCGATCTACGATACTGATCTAGAGCTCAGAGTTCTAATTCCGGCGTGATCAAAAACTGCCTGTGGGCACTAATAGAACTTTAACAGGGCTCCGAGCTTGTCAGTATAAAGACGAGGCGGATAGGAGGTGCATGAAAGCAACTGCACTTCCGAAAAGTAGATATGCTATCAAAACGTCAACAAAGCATAGAAATGCTAAAGATGTTAACGCGCCCATGCCCCTGGAGGGGACCAGTCAATTAACAACAAGATCTCCAAAAACGGAAAATTTTCGCTTTTCGGAAAGTATTTTCAACGTTCGATGAGCTTTTCTGCAGAAAAGCTTCCACGTACGGAGAAGCTTTATACATAAAATTTTAGGAAATTCAATTTCAAAATTTCTAGAATGTTTCCACACGATTGTAGCCTGAGGTATAAGTAGAAATACAATACGGAATCTGAAGAAAATCTTATAAATGGCTGTAACTTGCCACCTGTTCAAGATACTACAGCTAGTTTTATACTAATTTTGTGACAAATTTTATCATCTACAACTTTTGCTTCGACAACTTTTTTGTCCAATAAATGATAAAAAAGATAAAAGTAAAAAGAAACCTGAAAAAGCAAAAGGGCAAAAAATGTTTTTTTTTAATTATCGACTTTTGAAAGCATATATCCCTTAAACTATAATAATTACAAAATAATAATGTATAGCTCAGTCGACAAGTAGGAAAAACGGGGGACATCTTGCAAAAATTGCGAATTTAATGAAACTTGGGGATTTTGTTGGTGGGTGTCCAGAGGTGTTACATCCAATTTATCGAACAAAATTTCCTTGTGCTAACTTGGTGGCGGCCAAAAAACCGCAAAATTTTGGCACTTTTTTCAGTTTTTGCACGATAATCTTTTTACCTTGCATCCTATGACAAAAAGTTGTCAAGATACTTTGTAAAGCGTTAAATTGGCTATAATTTGGACTGGTCAAACTATTTTCTTCGCTCACTACACACAATGATACAGCGCTTTGAAAAGTGCTCAAAATTCAGAAATTATTTAAAAAAAACTGCAAAAACGCAGATTTTGTATGTTTTTTTTTAAATTTTACATTACATTACATTACATTACATTTGATGGAGTTGAAGTACTTATCTGCATTTGGTTTCATTTAAAGACCCCTCCCCCCCGGGGGTCTTTTTCCCTTTCCCACTCTACTAAATCGAACTAAAATAATAAAGGTTTGGTACCTACAGCCAAATGTGACTGCAGTCAAAAAATACAATTCCCCGCGATTCTTTATCCGTTTTGAGATTTTATTCGTCCTCTTCTTCCCTTTCCAAAATCGCGTCCTCGGCTTCTTGCTCCTGCAGGTCGGTCTCTGGCGAATTTTCGCATGCGTGCCCTGATCAGTTTTTGTAAAGTGTGGAACACCGTAGACCAGCTTTTTTGCAGCTGCAGCCTGCAGTGCTACACTCTTTCTTACATTTGCAAGAAATGCAGGCTGAGAAAGTGAAACTGATGGAATCTGCCGACCCATTTAGCCAATTCATCTTTGACAATGCAGATTTCAATGTAAATACATTGGATGGTCACAACACCTTTCACGCCATGGGGGGAATAGTGGCAGTAACACCCGGAGTTGCAGTGATGGGTGAAAAAGAGGTAGCTCGCTTGAAATTGGGATCAGCATCCGACTTGATTGGGAAAGCTGCAATGTTCCTATTAAACCATACCATAGGCCGACCACCCACAGCAACATATACTTCCAGAAGACTGGGCGAAATAGAAAGAAGAAACTTTGCAGCCTGTATGAGAGGAATACTTCTTTATCTGTCACAGTATCTATATTCAAACAACCTGATGCCAGCGCCTCCGAGATTTCTGCGGCAGGCGAAAAGTTCATAGTGGCAATGTATGGTGGAGACATGGTAACAGATTCTCTGGACGACCTCCGTTACCAACTTTTTATCAAATCTGTCGCCGCACCAAGGTTTCAACTTGCCAGACTGCCACCTACGAGAGACGTAGCAATCTACCATTCTTTCCGCACCTACTTCCAAGTTCAAACGTGGCTGGGCAACAATAAGACACCATCGGCTTGAGGGTGGTCACAATCTAGACTAGGGGTGGTTCCTATTACAACCATTCAAAATGCGGCCCCAGACTCCATCCTGCATATCATTTCTTGCAAATGTAAGAAAGAGTGTAGCACTGCAGGCTGCAGCTGCAAAAAAGCTGGTCTACGGTGTTCCACACTTTGCAAAAACTGCTCAGGGCACGCATGCGAAAATTCGCCAGAGACCGACCTGCAGGAGGAAGAAATGAAACCAAATGCAGATAAATACTTCAACTCCATCAAATATATAATGCAAAATTTAAAAAAAAACATACAAAATCTGCGTTTTTGCAGTTGTTTTAATAATTTCTGAATTTTGAGCACTTTTCAAAGCGCTGTATCATTGTGTGTAGTGAGCGAAGAAAATAGTTTGACCAGTTCAAACTATAGCCAATTTAACGCTCTACGAAGTATCTTGACAACTTTTTGTCATAGGATGCAAGGTAAAAAGATTATCGTGCAAAAACTGAGAAAAGTGCCAAAATTTTGCGGTTTTTTGGCCGCCACCAAGTTAGCACAAGGAAATTTTGTTCGATAAATTGGATGTAACACCTCTGGACACCCACCAGCAATATCCCCAAGTTTCATTAAATTCGCAATTTTTGCAAGGCTAATATACTTGTCGACTGAGCTAGTATTACAAGCTTATTGAACCCGAAACGCTGGTAGTCAAACATGAGACTGATGACACACTGCGCTACCGGATAGCCCAATCCCGTCCACGACAACGTTCGTGGCCATGCATGTGCAGGATGTGCATGCTGGCAACTGCATTCTCCAAAACCAGTTTATGCGGACGAAACGTCAACACATGGAACAGTTGACGCGCTATGCCCCACAACATTACACTCTGCTGGATACCGAGCCACTGTTGCTTCGCGGAGGTAATCGCGAGGCGGATGAGCTGGCTCAGGAGGGGACAACCGGAGTTATTGAGGGGGGCCGTGTTAACATCAAAATGCCTGCCTCATCGTGCAAACTTGTCAACAAGGCCACCGCGGTGGACAGGGCGAACATGAGATGGTTAAACGGCGATACGTGCCAAACAACGAAGTCGATTTGGCCGAAACTTGACCCAAGTCGCTCCGCCACACTGCTTTCACTGAACAGGAAACACATTGGCAGAGTCGTGGGGGTTATTACGGGGCACTGTCCTATAGGAGAGCTTGCTTGGAGGCTTCGTATTCCTCACAATGACTTTTGCAGGAGCTGTGATGACGTGGATGAGGAGGAGAGTGTTTTCCATCTTCTTTGTCATTGTCCGGCTCTGGCCGCGAGGTAGAGGAAATTTCTGGGTTCCTGGTTTTTCCGGGAACTGGATTACCTAAAAGATATGAGTGTAATGCAGCTCAATCGTTATATTGCTAGCACAGGCTGGTTTGTTGCCTAGGTTTAAGTAGGTGACTTTGGCGGTATCACAACGGACCCAGAGGTGGTCCAAGTGTGCTGTGCGGTAGCATGGCAGCCCCTTTACCTAACCTAACCTATGCCCCACAAGGGGTTAGGGCAATTGAGAGAGAGAGACAAGCTTATAGAAAATTTAGTGCTCTATAATTTCGTCATATAACTTTTTTTCTACAATGGACAACTTTTGAGATATATGCGAAAAACTAAAAAATCGCGCTTTCTTTGTCCCCTTTCCTTTTCCCACACCTCGTAGGCCTGAGGTCCGGGGACTTTTAGTATGTTTACCTTCAAATCAGCCAAAACAAAATCCCATAGTTCATTTTTGTGGACACGAGATTTCTATCAATTATAGAAAGTCTCATTGCCTAGGGTAAGATACGAGTACAAACCCCGGTTATTCAATTTATCTCCGGCTATTTGAAATCTTTTGTAATTGCTATTGTGGAAAAGCATATATCAAATGCTATAAACGCGCATCGTAAAAGAAAATTACATAATGATGTTTTTAAAATGAACACAATTCAAATTTCCGAAATATTTTAAGGCACTTCGCATTGGAAAAGGAAACACTTCCGACTTTTATTACGTCCTCTTGTTCTAAAAGGAAAGCAAAAAAAAAAAAATTCAAGACCGGAGGCCAATAATGCTGCTATAAATTCACTCTCTTTTAAACAATTATTATTCCAAACAAGTGGATTCTACCATACGACCGCTGTACTAAATGATACGTTTACCTCGAAAATTACATGTATAAGGAATTTCTTTTGTTGTTCTGCCCTGTGAAATGATTTATATTCAACGCCATAAAGAATTATTGCTCCCATGAAAAAATTACATTCAAAGGCAATACAAAATTTTATTTTGCAGAATTTATAGGGTTCGATTTTTTTTCAATTTCGATGGTAGTAATAAATCAAGGTGGTGACTCAAATTTTAATTGTGAATTGCGTTTCGATACAGATATTATTACCTATACATTTGAAGCTAAAATAAGAGAAGGCGCGTTCTTTTGTATATTTATCGAGTGTAGTGTAGGGTAACGAACACGCATTACACAAAAAACTAGACACTTGTTGTTTGTATAATTCGTGTTTGTTGATCCTCTAGGCCCAACAGCAGCCTGTTGAGGGCTATGTTCCCATGCAGGGGAGAAACCACACCACCTTGCGGAGTACTCCTACATACACTTCTGCGTTAAGAGGATATCCCTAAATTGGTGGAAATTACCTTGGTCGTTAATATCAGGTGAATTAGTCTAACCAGGCCAGGTCTACGCCAAGCCCCAGTAGTGCGCCCCTAATTGCCTTTGGATAGACATTATTAAAGGCTCCCTCAATATCTAGAAAAGTCACCATTGTACTCCTTGAAATACAAGGATCTTTCGATGTGACTAATATCTACCCACAGATCTACATGCTGTGAGACCGAGAATAATTCTACTGAAATGAAGTTTCGTAAGTGGAGATCAATAAGTCTCTCCAGCATCTTTAGAAAGACCACCGAGAGACTATTGGGTTTAAAGTCCTTTGGGCGTATGTGGGAGATCTTCCCCACTTTGGGAATAAAGACCACAATTACCTCCGTCCATATTTGGGGAATATAGATTAGGTTCGGGGTTCGGGAATGATTTGAAATAGCTTCGACCCAAGAAGCAACAAGGTCCGAAGAATGTTGTATATCTGTCGGTACGATGCTATTACGCCCAGCAGACTTAAAGGGTTCGAAGCTGGATATAGCCCAGAGAACTTTTTCCTTCGAGATGATAGAATCGGAGACGCAGGAAACTATAGTATTCCGTTTTTATGTGCGTGGGTGTACTGAGTGATAACGGACGAACTACCCGGAAAGTGCGTGTCTAGTTAAATTCCTAGAGTCTTTTCACTAGACGCTGTCCTGGACGCATCCTGCTTTAGTATATAACTAGGCATAGATGGACGGGGCGGGTTATTTACTGGCTCTACATGTGGATCTTACGTCCCATACTTATGCATAGGATCGTCGTCTGGTGGGTGGCAGTTATCATCTCGTTTTATATAAACTTATTGAGGAAAGAAAGTTGAAAGCTCTTAGAACTACATCAAACGCGAACCTTGAAACTATACTTAATCTGATTCCTTTGGACATTTTTGTCGAACATTTGGCTGCAAATGAGGCCTTCATGAAATAATACGGTGCACCATGTTCACCACAGGACACTCGACTGTAATCACCACCCGTGATGTTCCTGAAATTACGGAATGATCTTCGATTTAATTTTTTGATTCGTTTACATTTTTTGGTTTAACATTTTATTTCTACTTTCCAAGTTTTGGCGCCCCTTATGGCATTGCGCCCGAGGCTAGTGGCTCATCCTTACTATGCCACTGGCGTGGGAATGAGAAGCAATCTCCTTTTGAATTGTTGTCGGGCGATTTGGTGCCTCGTGGTCCATAGCGGTCATTTTGCCGGACATCTGAAAGGTAATGAACATGAAAAGCTGACGCCCCCTCCCGTTCTTTCAGGGTGGGGGAGGGAGCAAATTTTCGAAATTCACTCAAAATTTTGTGTGCCATTTTTACATATAATATATTAGGCTACAGTTTTTTTCGGATTTTAACCCCTGGTGTTATGGAACCCTTAGTTACACCTCATAACACGCCAAACATAAAAGTACGTTTTTCCACGTTATTAGAGCAGCTAGACGGTACAAACTTGTACTTTTTCAAATGGCTCTAACTCGAAAACTACTGCAGCTAGAGAGTTGAATTTTGCCTTAAAATGCAAATGAGCAGAGGGTCTAAACTCGCACTTTGTCAAATGTTTCTAACTCGAAAACTACGGTAGCTAGAGAGTTAAATTTTGCCTTAAAATGCAGCTTGAGCCTTCCTCCAAAAATAAAAAAAACCATTCTGGATGAAAAATTGCGAAAAACCCCGAAAATTTCAAGGTAAAGTGACCCCTCGCCTCGACTCCCAAACATAAAAGTCCGTTTTCCCACGTAATAAGAGCAGCTAAAGGGTCCTAACTTGCACTTTTTTTCAAATGGCTCTAACTCAAAAACTACGGCAGCTAAAGAATTGAATTTTGCCTTAAAATGCAGCTTGAACCTTCCCCCCAAAAAATACCATTCTGGACGAAAAATTGCGAAAAACCCCGGAAATTTCAAGGCAAAGTGACCCCTCGACTGCCAAACATAAAAGTGCGTTTTCCCACGTAATAAGAGCAGCTAGAGGGTCCAAACTTGCACTTTTTCAAATGGCTCTAACGATTTTTTTTTATAAATCTCCACATTGAAATCGTCATTTGATACCGTCTCTTAAATTTTCTTATATTTATTGACCTTTGATCTGGGCATAATTTTGTCACGACTTAGTTCACTGGTTTTACTAAAACAATGTTACAAATACGAGCGCGCAATTGGACTTGCCTCAAAATGCGGACATGACTCTGTTTGTGGGCATGTTAAACCAGTTAAAGCCACATGGGAATCAAACAATAATTTAGATACGCAATAGATTTAATAAGATTTCATGGAGTGCATGAAATCTCGTGAATAAGAGATCGCGTTGATTTCGTGCCCAGCAATAAACGACCTTCCTTCATTGGAATCCCAGATATACCTCAGATACCTGGTGAACTGTAGTTTGCCTCATTAGAATGAAAATACCTGACAAAGTGGCTTTGTGGGCCGCACCGCTAAGTTGTGTAGTTAGTTACTGAACAATTTTCCACCGGGCGGATTAGATCGTGCTGATGTTGATCGCGATCTTTCGCTCATAATATTGAGACCAATGTGCAACTACATATGTATGTTGCTTGGGGTGTTATATATTAACTTGTCTGCATGAAATAGGGTGCATACTTTCAATAAAATTTACAAACACATATAATAATTAATTTGCACAGGATCCTCTGTTAAGAGTTTCTGAATTTAAAAAAAAAAAACAAGCTGGCCGAAGGCTAACCCGTTGTCACTTATGGTGCATTTGCCACTTTGAAATTAGTAGTAAAATTTGTTCCGATTTCACTGTTCCTATGAGAGGTATATGAAATAGTGGGCCGATTTCAACCAAATTTAGAAACGTAGTTTGGCAGTCAATATGATTGAATAATATGAAATTTGGTAAATATGTATATCTTCAGAAATAGAAAAAAATTCTAATAAAAACTTGCCTTTGGACCGGTCGTTCCTATGACAGCTACATGATAGAGTAGTTCAATTTCAACCAAATTCGGGAATGTGATTTGACTAAAAAAAACTTTTGATAACCGTGAAAAAGATACCTTTAGAAATAAAGAGGTTTTTCTCACAAAGAAGAATTTTTGAACCGCTCCTTCCTATGGCAGCTATATGACGTAGTGGTCCGATTCCGTTATATATACAGCATGCAATAGAAATTAGGCCTGGTACAAAACTTCAGCTTGATAGCTTTAAAGCTGCATAGAACCAGACTGGCAGACGGACAGATGGGCAAAGCTTAATCGAATCGTCTCATCATACTGACCAAGAATATCTATAGTTTACCTCTTTACGATCTTTGTTTTCTTGTTTCTATACACTTGCAGAAGTCGCTTTTCTCTCATTCGATTATTTATTTTAGTATCTTTGCTTGTTTTATTCTACCCATTTAAACCCTAGTTACAACAAACTCCTAGGGGCTAAAAAATCTGCAGTTGATTTAAGCAGCGTTTTTTGCGAATTTATTCGCTTTAATTCAGCGTAATGAGCACGCATTACAAAACATGACGTTTGTAGTTTTGTGTAATGTGTGGTAGAGACACTAAACTAAACCGGATAAAATCGCAAAAACCACACCTAGCGAAGTTCCTATTAAGGAAGTGGTTCTCGTCCGGTTTGTCCTTCTTTTTGAAAATTTAGAGATTTGTTTGGCGAAGCAGGGTGTATTCCAATTCCCCCTCTATTAAAAGCATCGTTATTGCGATATTTATAGTAGGAAAATGTTGAAAGTCTTGAAATAGTAGTTGACGCTTTCGTTAACTCTGTTTTGTTCATCAGAAACCACGAACAGATGTTACGATGATTTGAAATCTAAAATTTCAGCCTTAAATAATGAGGCTGAAATTGAGATTTTAAAGGCTCTTATTGCTTTAAAGCTCATGTTATCCCTATATTTAACGAGGCTGCGAGTCGGAAGCGTTTCAAACGAGAAAAAGTTGAAACACTGGCTTCACGTAAATGCTCTTGGCCGGCATTTTCCTGGCCTTTTTACGGATCTTCCTACCTCCTGGTACATGCCCTATAAGACCGCTATTAAAAAATGTAATCCCGAAATCGGCTGCTGACTCGAGTACTGCATGGCGCTCCTTTGTTAAGTTCTCTCTCTCTCTCTCTCTCTCTCTCAGGCAACACCCTTAAAGACGATTATTGATCAACATTAGCAAGCCAAATTTTAATTTTTTGGATTTTTTGTAATAAAATTGACTTAAATTTATCGTTACATTACCAATTTACTTTTGAAAATGTTTGTTCCTTTCCACTCTTCCTACACTAGTATAGTAACACAAACTGCAATTTCCCTCTTGCTCTCTTCAGTAGGAAGAATATTGGTTGCGTCACTGTTTCTGTGGAGCAGCGTATGATCAGACTTATCTCTATTTATGTAAAATGATTAAAGGTGTCTATGACTCCTGATCGAATAAACGTGAATAGATTTAAGTTGATAGTTGATCACTAGTTTTTTAATAAATCTATCTTCTAATATATAAAAGTGAAGATTGTTTTTGTATGTTTGTCGTTCAAAAACTTTTAAATCACTGAAGCGATTGTCGCTAAATTTTGCAGAAGTATATTTGGCGAGCTGGAATAGATAGTTAAGTGGTTGGTGACCTCACACAGTAAAACCCCGTTTAACCGAACCCAAGGGTGCGGCGTCATTTTGCAAAACGAAATTTTTCATAAGTACTTTCGGGAGGCTTGGGAGGATAATAAAGTGGTTCGCTACTCCAAAATGATACCACATACAGTAAAACCCCGATTAACCGAACCAAAGAGGGCGGCGACATTTCAGAAAACGAAATTTGTCACAAGTATTTTCGGGAGACCGGGGAGGAAAATAAATTAGTTCAGGAATGCAAAATATTACTACTTTGCCTTAACCCCTAGCGGGGCATAGCGCGTCAACTACTACCTCTACCAAGAGGGCGCCACGGCGTCATTTCGAATAGCAGAATTTGATACGAGTATCTTTGGGAAAGCGAGCATGAAAGTAAGAAGGTTAGCGACTGTATAATATTTTTACATGCAGCAATATCCAATTTTAGCCCGGCCACACACTGTCGAAGCCGAACTCGAACACGAACATGGTACAAGTGGACAATTTTCTTCTGATTTGTGTGAATTGTGTGTATTGAGCCATTTAGAAGACACTTGTACCATGTTGGAGTTTGTGTTCGACAGTGTGTGGCCGGTCTAACAACACTAGTGCCGATTTAATAGTTTCGAGATCGCTTAGATGTATAGTGACACTCCCAAAAATACACAAAAATTAAAAAAGATGGTACGATCAAAGGGGTGAAGTGGCACCGGACCGAAAAGGATGAGGGCAGCCAGACGGGCAAAATCAGCAGAAAAACGCCAGTGGCGTGTTGGAAGTGTTCACTGTAGAATTGGTGAAACACTGCAAGTTCGTGAAGCTTACAAATTAAGGGGAAGAAAAAATAAGAATTGCTGCTGCGAGAAACGCTGGATCAATTGCCAGATCAAATCTACGGAGAGATTTGGTGATGACTACATTTCATATGACAAGATTAGATTACAGCGTCTAGCCAAATGTTTCAGCTTGGAAGATGGTGTGTATACACTTCCACGCTTTAAAATTTAAAAAAAAAAACCCCGGAATGTGCTGTTCAAATGGAAAAGTTCAACTGCCTCCAATTAAGCGCTTTCAAAATATTTTGGACGAGATCCTCTATCAAAATATTTCCTCCAAATTTCAGGAAGTAAAAAGCTTGCTTCCAAATGACAACGACCGGAGCAAAAAAAGTTGTTAACGAGAATAGATTCATGCCAGCGTTTAAAGTACAGGGTCCGATACACCATCAACTCGGCTCACTTCTTCCACTCGCTGACCAAGATTTTAATTCCGTTACAACTTATTTCATGGGCAACGAAGAACACAGCAAGTGGATCAGCGTTCGCAACAGATTCCTGGAGCAAATCGTGAACTGTGACTAATCTCCAAAGACATTTATAAGCAGGAAATGCATTGGAACGTCTATTCCGAATCGCTTTGGATCGAGTGGGAACGGAGAATGTGTAAATTCGCATAAGGGCCTATATGATATGAAACAAACCCGAAGGTGAGTGAGACTGCAAAATAATAGGATGAATGGTGGCGTTCCCAAAGTTCATTTATGTTGGAGCTTCGACAAACGATAAGAGCAGCGCTGATGGATATGGATTCGTTCATTTTTTTTTTTAATTGCTGCTAGCGGCATGCTAGAACAACATATCGCAGAAAAACCTGATGCGTTTTTCCTAGAGATATGATCCGTCCTCGTGTCGTCTTGCTGAGTCTTTATAATTCGAAGTTAGATCTATCCAATCGTCGGATTATAAATCAGGCACTGAAGAAGGGCGCAAGTTACTCCCGAAACACGTGTTTGCGTTTTACAAAATAAACAATCTACAATATAAAGGAAACGGTTTTTTAAATTAATATTTACCACTACCAGTGATATCATAATGATCTTGGCTAAATATCACTTCATTCCGGAAAATGTCCTTTCGTCCTCAACAAAGGACTTAAAATATCATCAAGAGGAGTCTAGTGCATTCGCCTCATTATAGTAAGCCATCAACATCCAGCAAATACTATATCACCTAGCCATCATTATTCAACCATCATTATAGAAACGACCACGCACAATGATCATATACAGAATGCATATCACACATTTAACTGTATATCTATTCCCATCACCCTTCCCTCCACAATACCCCTCAAACACACTATACCACATCAATTCAATTATATACCTCACTATGTACTCTATCCTACAAATAAATTGAATGTATCTTTCTCGTACATACTAGCGAATCTCCCTTTTTAATGCCGGCACCACATTATGCGGGATTCGCCGAGTCACGAGCAAAAGTTCGCCAATTGGCGAGCATCTTGTACCTAACCACACTACTTGCAACTCGGCGAATCCCGACAAAATTATCGTACAAGATGCTCGCCACTTGGCGAGCTTTTGCTCGTGACTCGGCGAATCCCGCATAATGTGGTGCCGGCATAGAACCATGTCGCTCGTATGTGTCGCTTTTTATATTAATCGCCTCATTTTCTTGTTAAAAAATAAAAAAAAATAAAAAGAAAAATAAACGCTCAACACGACAGATCGCACTGGGTATATTCTATAGTCCATCACGCTACCGATGCAGCTACGCAGCTCATAACGAAGACTATTATTTGTTCCTATTTAGTTTTTCTGTGAACTAAAAAGTTTGCCGTAGGCACAAGCTCTAATTATTAAAAAGTATTATAAAGTCCGAACACGAAGTTTGGCAGCTTATCATTCTCTGTACAATCCATTCCGAAAACTAAATATGTATGTACATGCAGTTCACTTTCTTCTGAAACATTTTATTACCACCCTGTCCCAGTCTTCAGAAGGCATACGAGTACATATCACGGCAACTTTGGATTGTGTCAGGTTGATCTCGTCGCTATAGTCAGGTGGGAATCTGAATAGCCCACAGACTTGACTCTTAAATCTCGTTAGTTGGTTCACAAACAATTTAAAACACAATCTGAGTGATGTATCCGCGAGCAGCTGAGGCGTATGATCTCATGATCTGTTGCGAAATTCACGCGAAGCCCAAAAAGCCCACAACATTCCTATCTTTGAGGTGTGAATAAGATGCATGACCTCTAGGTTGCAAATTTGCAAAAATACGTTCTATAGTATAGTAAATTGAGAAATCCGCCAGTCAACGATTCTTGTCTTCTCATATGAATTTAAATTAAGATAAAACAATGGATGATTCTTCACTATCTTGTTGCTAAATTATTGCCACATTCTAAAACAAATTTATTTGCTCAGGAATAGTTTTTCAGCGGAGTTAATGTGCGTGGATCTATGCAAGCAATCTGCCGACTATCGCAGTAGCCGCGTTTCTTTGTAACAAGAACAGAGCAACATGTGTGTATGCATTACAACATTGTTCTTGAATTTTATTAGTCCCTTACTATATCAAGAGGATTGATCTCATAGCCCAGATTCCGAAATCAGCCAGGTTTTTCCTAGGTTTGATTTCCGTTTCACTTAATGTCAAATGCTCCCCGCGCTGGGAGGTGAGATTACCTTCATCCACCCCTCAGGAAGGTCGCATTTTTTTTTCGATTATACCTCGGAAACGGTGGGCTCTAGAAAAATATATTCTATTCAAAAATGAAAGCTTATTAAATTTTCTATAAAACTGTTTGTTAACATATTTGTCGAATTTGTAATGGTTTACGAGATATACCTTATTGAAGATCGATAATTTTCGAAAAAATGCCTGTGAGTACTAATAGAACTCTCACAGTGCTCCGAGCTTGTCAGTATCAAGACGGCGCGGATAGGAGGTGCATGCTAGTAACTGCACTTCCGAAAAGTATTAGATATGCTATTGAAACGTCAACAAGGCACAGAAATGCTAGAGATGTTAACGCGCCCATGCCCCTGTAGGGGTCAAGGCAATTAGAGAGAGTGTGCATCCCACGATCGATTCTCAGAAAACTAATCTAAAACGAAGTTGTAAAGAATTAAATTTCCCTTAATTTGATATTTGTACACTTTTGCTACTTTAAGTGCTCTTTACACTTCACCGTGAACGTGAACATGAAAATATAAATTTCCCCGATCAACAGCGCCGTGAAAAGATTTGACAGTTATCGCATGGTGAGAATTATTTTTCCTGTTCGCAGTCGTATTTACAGTTCCCCGGGAACAACGGAATATGTAAAACGTCTTAAAAAAAAACTAATAAAAATGTCGGTTACAGGAAGGAAGTACATAATGGATGAGACAATGGAAGACGATGTGGAGCAAAATAGTGCATGAAAGTTTCAGGATAAAGCTAGACATTTGCGATTTCATTGCCGGCAGCAGCAGCGGCATCGGCTGTGTCTTGGCTATTCTGCTTTCCAAGCCTCATTGAAGACAGCAACTATGGCAGCAAGGTTACGAGTTTCATTGTTTCGCAAAAAAAAAATAGTTGTTGGGAATGTCGAAAGTGTTTTATAATTTTTAACGTCAAAATAAAGCTTTCGTTCGACACCTTAATGCATAATATTTCGTTTTTTCTTTCTGAAATTTCAAAAGTTTCCCCAGCAGATATGTAGATCCCGCCACTAAGGCAGCATTTGAAATCTGGCTAAAAAAGTAATGCTGCCGATGCTGCTGCCGCTGCCCCAATGTAATTCGCTCAAGGCGAATGCGTGCGGTCTAATTAGCCAAGACACAGGCAATGCCGCTGCTGCTGTCGGCAATGAAATTGCCGCATTAGTTTTCTCTTAATGCACTATTTCGATTTCACACCGAAAATTAGCGTATGCTCTGTTTCACTTCTTCGTCTCTTCATTGTTTTTCTAGTCGCTATTTCGGTACCCCGACGTAACCATAAGCGGACTGATAGCAGATCTCATGGCCTGACTCACGACGGCCACGTATCACGCAAATCTCAATTTGGCTACACACTAGAGCTTTCAAATGACGGTCTTCAGTCCATCATAAGATCAGGCTGTTAGGCCGGCCGCATTTTGGACGTAGGCAGGGCAGCGCAGCGCAGCGCGCACATGGCATTGTTGCTGTAAAATCAGATTTTGACAATTGTTACAACAACAATGCCATGTGCGCGCTGTGCTGCGCTGCCCTGCCTACGTCCGAGATGCGGCCGGCCTAAGTGTGTGGCCAATTGAGATTTTCATACGTGACTATGTCTTAAGATAATCACTCAAGTGAGTGGGTCACTTTAGTCTAATCTGGATATGATAAAATAACTTTTTTCATTCTATCCCATTTTGTAAGTTCGGCAGCTTTAACGACTGCTTTTTGTTTTCTTGTTTTCCTTGACCTCAAAGCTCTTTTCCGTATTCGATTTTAGTATCATTACGTTGCATGTTTGAAATTAGTGAACGTGTTCTTACGGTTTTCTGATTTTCACTTCTCGTTTCTCTTCTGTAAATATCAACTTCCGGTCTCCTTTCCATTCTTCCGGTTCAAATCTCCCTTTAACGCGTTCCCCCTACATTTTTACTCCCCACACCGTTCAAATTTATAATTCATATATTCATAATTAAAACATGATCACATTCGTATTAAACGATTTACATATATGATTTTATTATTTTATTTCATAATCAAACAAAAAAGTATTTTTTTTTCGCGATGAACCACTTTTCAGAATGCAAATGCAATTCGAACGTGAACAGCATCGTGGAAAAATATCGTGGTGAATTTCACGTCTAGGTCGTTCACTTTCACGTTCACGCGTCTACACTTCTCTGTGAAACGTGGTGAAATTGATTCCACGATGAATTTTTCTTTTCACGATGAAATATACGGGGAATTTAAAAAAAGTATATGAAATATCAATATTAAATTGTGGAAATGTATTCAAAATATAGTTTATCGAGTTTTCCATTTATTCCAACATAATCCCCGGACGTGAAAAGTTATTTTCATTGATATTTTCCAAGAAAACATTTTTCCATTTTCACGTTCACGATGAAGTGTACAACGCCCTTTATCTTCAACCAATCTATCAATCAATCATTTTCAAAATATTAAAGCTAATTAAATTTCCTATAGGCCAGTAAAATTAAATTTTATTACTACAAATTAGGAAAAGATCTGGAAATAATTTAAATCGCTTCTATAGATACCAAGTACATGGAAACTGGGTTTTGCACGGTCGTAGAAGGTGAGCTTAATAAATAAAAATGTAAGCGTAAATCCGAGAAATTTTAGCCCTTTTTAATATTATTCTTATAACTCCTAAACTGTGTCTCGGATCGAAAAAAGTTGCACGAGTAAATTAAGGAGCGTTGAATTCTGCATTCAATGCAGTGCTCAAAGCTAAAATTCGGCTCAGTAGCGTAGTCAACATCGTCAAGAAACGACAATTTTCAAGTCTTGGGAGAAAAATCTCACTTTATTACTTTTTAAGCTCACAGATCTTTGCAACGAATTTTTCTCAAGTGCGGTTATGTGTAGCTATGCAACTTGGGGAACACTTTTCTGCTTTATAAAAAAAATAATGGTTTGAAATAAATGAATTATGTTTGCTAATTTATTTATTTTTATTTATACTTTTCTAGTATGGGATATTTGTAATAGCTTTAGTTTTTTTTTTAACTTTCCATATCAGCAGTTTCATAGTGCGGTTATTATAATCGTATGTCAAAACACAAAATAATATCGATGTCCAACTAAATTTTATTTTATCGATCGCGTTGCCCGATATCGATAACGGCCGATGAATCGGAATGTGTATGTGGAAATCGCATCAATTTTCCACACCCGCCGACCAATTTTTATCTGCCTATATTTTAGTGCCACCCAATGGTAACACTAAACCAGTGTGATGGAGTCCGCTGATAATTGAATATGGAGTCTTATCCATTTAAGAAGGGAGTCAGAAATGCAAAACGATGCTCATTGAGATTGTTTTGCGAACGGATCGACAAGTAAAGTGATGTCTCCAGACCTTGTAAAGTATCGTCCTCTAATCCATCAACTTATGAAGCCCGATAGGAAGCGGATGCTCTCCAGTAAAGAGACTATTGATGTCCTGCTAGCGACACATTACTCAGACAGCTCACCGAAGTTCGGGCAGCTCGGCAACGCACAGGGAGACGTCTCAGTTCCCTGTTATTCCTCATTTTGTCAGGGGAAAAAATTCTAAGGGATTTCTCTAGTTTTGAGCCTTCCAAATCTGCGGGGATTGACGACATAAATCCGACGGATATATTGTACACCACCTATCCGACGTCATTTATCTATGGTTGGAAACTATTTTCACGGCTTGTTTAGACTTAGTCTTATGCTTTTAAGTGGTCGGAAGTAAAAGTGGTCTTTATTCCCGAAATGGGAAAATTACGTCAGACCCATCAGTCTGTCCTCAGTTCTGTTGAAGATGCAGAAAAGGCTGATAGATATACACTTGCGAAGCAGTATACCTGCTGAGCTTCTGTCAAATTCACAACATGCCTACTGGAGGGATAGATCTGTTGATACAGCCCTGCACTCTTAAGTGCACTATATTGAGAAGGCTCTGCACTTTAAGGAGCATACTATGGCTGCCTTCTTGGACATAGAAGGTGCCTTTAATAACTTTAGACCTGAGGCAATTACTGATGCGCTATCGGGTCTGGGCGTTAACGATTTGCTTTGCAAACTAATCAACAAGATGCTAACATCCGGGGCTATTTGTTGCAAATTAGGTGCTTTAACTAAACGTATCAGGAGCCTTCTACTCAACTTGGAGGCGTTTGGTTGCAAAGTGATTACGCGGATGACTTGCTATCGCTATCTCGGGTAAGTTTTCCACCACTCTAAGTGAGGTACTGCAGAATGCCCTCCTCATATTAGTGGACTGGGTTATGCACGGTGGGCTTCAGGTAAATCTCAGAAAGATGGGGCTTCTCTTATTTACAAGGAAGTATACGATTCCACCTGTTGAGGCTCTTGTTTTGGAGGGGGCGAGATTGACGTTCACGGACAAGGACACTTTCCTTAGTCAGATTCTGGATTGGAAGTTAAAATGGTAGCCAAATATTCTGAAACGCGTAAATAAGGCTAAATTTGCTCTCTAAGCTTCTGGGAAAAAGTATCCTCCTGCACTGTATACTTGTCTGGTGGAATGCACTTAGTACAGCGATTAACCGCAATCAAGTGGGGAAGTTTCAAAAGACAGCCAGTGTGTCGTTCAGTTGGGCTCTAAAGTGGACACACACATGCGTCCAAAATCCATTTTTTCCGCGTCCAATCCGAAATTTCTCCGGTCGATGTACGGATTTGACAGGGATATTTTGGATTCGCGCGGGGAAAATTTGGATTTTGCACGCAAGTGTGTGTCGGGCTTCGTCGACTCCTTCTGATGATACGAACATGATGCCAGACTGGCTTCCCTTAGATATTCTAGGTGAACAGATGGCCGCTTGCACGGTCGTCCGGATTAACTTAACTTTAAATATTGAACACTCGATAATTTTAAGAAATGGTGATATCCCGGCAAATACGGACGATGCTTTGGCAAAGCGGATGTTTGGAAAGAACTTCAGATGCCGTATTCCACTACGAACTCAATGACTGGCTTACAACATCAGTAACGATATACATCTACACCGATGGCTTTAAGAAGGATCGTGGGAATATCGCAGGCGCTCATTTCGTTACACTGAATATAACCTATCGGTACGACTGTCCGAATACTGTAGAGTTTTTGAGGTGGAATTGGTAATAATTTCCGAAGGGTCGTCATGTTCTATCTGTCTGGAATTTTGTTATTTTGACATACAGCCAAGCTACGATTAGATCGCTCGAATGAGTACTTACTACCTCGAGCATTGTGTTGGAGTGCCGTATGGGCTTGTTCCTAAAACCGGTCCACCGGTTTAAAACCGGTTTTCTGTTAATACCGGTCCCGAGGTTCCCAAGTACCGGTTTCGAAAAAGCGAATCATTAAAAAAAACGGCTTATGGTCATAAAAACCGACTCATAACAGGAAAAACCGACTCATTAAAAAACCGATTCACCTAAAAACCGATTCACAAAAAAAAACCGACCGACTTGTTAAAAATTGACCGGCTCCGACGACTTAAAAACCGACCGAGTACTCGAGTAATCAAAAACCGACTCGTTAAAAACCGACCGGCCCATGGTTAAGAAACCAGAGTTAAAAACCGATTCATTAATTAAAAATCGTTGAGAAAATGGAGTATTTTTTGTTTACATTACAGGACAGAATTATTGAAGAAAAGGTTTTAGCTTTTGATTTGAGTGTGATTTGGTATGTGGCATGTCCACACATTTGGTCGTCAAGAGACATGCCTTCAAAGTTGTGAACCACATACCCATTGAAAGATTGTATTGAATTGAAATAAAAAAATGTCGGAACTGATGGTTATGAGTAATAAAAGATAAAAGTGTACATGGTTATCAGTGGACCTGTTAGAAAAATTGGCATTTTAACCCGGTTTTTTCAACCATGAGCCGGTCGGTTTTTATCAAATCGGTTTTCGAGTACTCGAGTACTCCGTCGGTTTTTTGGTCAATGGTTTTTTTTAATGAGTCGGTTTTTAACCCTGTTTTTTTTTTAACCATGAGCCGGTCGGTCTTTAACAAATCGGTTTTCGAGGACTCGAGTACTCGGTCGGTTTTTTTGTGAATCGGCTTTTTAGTTAGTCGGTTTTTAACTCGTGGGAGCCGGCCGGTAACAAGTCGGTTTTGAGTACTCGAATACTCGGTCGTTTTTTTTTGTGAATCGGTTTTTTAATGAGTCGGTTTTTTTTATTGATCGGGTTGACCGCTAGGAAAACCGGTTTTCATAAAATCTTAAAACCGATCTTGAAATCTTAGGACCGAACATGTCTTGCCGTACATTGCCAATGGAGTTATGTAGCATCTTTGACATTGTTGTGTACTGGATTCCAGGCCACAATGGACTCGTTGGCAATTCTTGAGCTAACGAACTGGCTCGTCGAGGTACAACGGTTGCAGCTGAGAATATGAAATGCCTTTTGACTCATCCAAATTCGCCATTATGCTGGCTGCGGTCAGCAGGACTAATTCGAGATGGCTAAGCGGCGACGCATGTAATTTAACTAGACAGATGTGGCCCAGGTTGGATTTGGGTCGCTCTTCTAGGTTGCTGTCGTTGAGGAGACAATATATCGGTGCTGTCGTCGGTATCATCACTGGGCATTATCCAATAAGTGAGCACGCGCGAGCACTAGTCAAATTCTTTAACTGTCCAACGGTCGCTTTAGATTGTTATTTTATTACATGCGAGTAGATATTATGGCTACTACAGACAGTGGGCCATGACTGGCAATTGAAAACCATTGTCATCGTGTATATAGGTATACGCGTAAAGCGGTTTGTAGCGACAGCGTCTGGCACAAAATTGCTTTGAAAGCCATTATGTGCCAATTACTGGCAAATAGAGATGGGTATCGACCAACAAGTAATCGATTAATGAAATCGATTATAATTTTTTACGAATTAATCGATACACCGATTATTTGTGACTTGAAAAATCGATTAATCGATTAATAGACAATTTCAAAAAAGGTTGGGAAAAAATTCAAAACTAAGTACAATGAAAACAACGAACTCCAAGTAAAAAATAGTCCTTATATTCACATGAAAAAAGAAGAAAGATTTATCAAACAGAGAAATAATAATTACACCTACTGGAAGCTGTTGCCTGAAACGTTCCCAGTAGCTGCAGAAATAATAGTAATTATTGAGTTGTGAGAAGTATTGAGCTTATTTATTAATCCCAATACTTATCATGAACGTCCTTAAGGAATATAAGTGTATTGAAGAGAATATGGTTAATGATCCTGGACCATAATAGGGGTACCTGTAATTCGTGCGGTTTTCTAACTTCTAAAATGGTTACAAATTTAATATTCAAAGTATTGTCCATCGCTAACTTTTTCCCATTTTTCTGGCAATTCACGAATACCCTTTCTGAAAAATTCGGCCGGCTTCTTCGCTATCCACAAATCGATCCAATTTTTGACTTCTTCATAATTGGAGAAGTGCTGGTCAGCCAGGCCATGTTGCATTGATCGGAAGAGATAGTAATCGGATGGCGCAAGGTCTGGACTATACGGCGGGTGGGGTAGGACATCCCAGTTGAGCGTTTCAAGGTAGGTTTTGACGACCTGTGCAACATGTGGCCGAGCATTGTCATGTTGCAAAATTACCTTGTCGTGCTTTTGTTCATATTCCGGCCGTTTTTCGCGCAGTGCTCGGCTCAAACGCATCAATTGTCGTCGGTAGACTTCCCCTGTGATCGTTTCATTCGGTTGCAACAGCTCATAATAGATCACACCCAGCTGGTCCCACCAAATACACAGCATAACCTTCAGGCCATGAATATTCTGAACGGCCGTCGACGATGATGCATGGCCGGAGTATCCATACGTTGCCCGACGTTTTTTATTATCATAATGGACCCACTTTTCATCGCCAGTGACAATTCGATGTAAAATTTTTTTTCTTTTGTGCCGTTGAAGCAGTTGTTCACACGTGAAAAATCGGCGTTCCACGTCTCTTGGCTTCAATTCATACGGCACCCAATGGCCTACCTTCCGGATCATTCCCATTGCTTTTAGACGATCGGAAATGGTTTGTTGAGCGACGCCAAGTGCTTTTGCAAGTTCTTTTTGCGTTTGGGATGGATCTTGATCGAGCAATGTCTCCAATTCGTGATCTTCAAACTTTTTTGGCTGTCCGGGCCGTTCATCGTCCTCCAAGTCAAAATTGCCACTTTTAAACCGTGCAAACCATTTCTGGCACGTACGCTCAGCTAGAGCATGCACACCATACACTTCCACCAAAATACGATGACTTTCGGCAGCCTTTTTCTTCATATTGAAGTAATGAAGAAGTACTCCCCGCAAAAACACTTTATTCGGCCCAAAATTCGACATTTTCAGAGTAAAAAAAGTATTGTTGTTTACGCTTCAGCTAAATGACACATACTGATTCTGAAACTATATGACAGTAGCTTTCCAACCAACCAACCAACCGGTACCCCTATTAAAATACCGAGGTCCAAAGGATAGCGAGCATGTGCTATGGGCATATATAAAGGATCATTAGGAATACAAAACAACACGACTCAGCATCAGTAAATACTATACACGACTGTTGCAAGTGATTTTTTGCAATGAAAGAAAAATATATCGCTCTTCAAATCTGAAGTCTCAGTGAAGAAAGAAGTTTAATAATCGTTATAAAATAATCGACTAATCGATTAAATCGACCCTAATGTAATCGATTAAATAAAAATCGATTATTCGACAAAATAATCGATTATTTCGATTAATCGATTAATCGATACCCATCCCTACTGGCAACCATCATCGCCAAAGACCGCTATCTGCCGAGGTTCACGATAGCAACCGGCAGCGATGGGCCATCGTCTGTAGCAACCATTAGAGCTTGAATTTTCGTTTGACAATTGTTTTGGGGTTTGAATGCTGACTAGCCCAAGACGAAGGAAGTACTCGACTTTCCGCTAAATTCCCTTTTCGCTATTCTGTATCGTTTTTTTCGCTGGTTATTCTATTCAGTACTACAATATTTTGGTCACAAAGAAACGCGGCTAATCTTTCTTTAGAGTTTAGATGGATACCAATGTGTTGTGCAGGTGTGAATACATAAAATGTGTGAGCATAGTTGGTTTGACTTTAACCAGAACAAAAAAAGCATTTCAACTTGTTTGCATTTTATGTATTTGCTAATTAACGTAACCAAATTTGAATTTCAACTTGTACGATGTTTGAGCACATCTGTCTGGAGAATTGCATAAAACATTGACATAGAAAATGAACTCTTTTCAGGTTTATTCCAAATTTTTATGTGTTTAACATTAAATCTAAAAAAATGTCCGTTAGATTTGCAATTGTATTCATTTGAGAAAGTGATAAAATTTAACTATGCCAACCGCAACAGTTAGGCAAATGTTAAGATCTTGATAAAGCTATGTAGACCATTTGTAAATACCTATGTAGGTTGCAAGGTGCGAAGTCGGTTTATAGCCTGCAATTGGATCTGGAGCATCGACGGTTAAAAGTTGAAGTTAATCGAACATTTTTTTCTTCGAGCAGCACCAGTGGCGGATGGCCCCCTGACAAATTAGCGGCCTTTACACTTGTAGTTGGAACAGTAAGCGATTTGACCTTACAAAATATTGTATGATAGAGAAATGCCGTTTGGTTTCATTGTTGGTGTTACCCATACATTTATTTTAAGAGATGGAGCCACTTTGGACCCCGCGGCGGAGCGGCTGTGCAGGCGAAAAACCGAAAAATTTGAGCCCTTTTTTTAATATTCTACTCATAACTTCTAAACAGTGCCTCGTCTCGAAAAACTTTTTTGGATCTATATTACAGAGCATCATATTTTGCATCCAATGCATTGCTTGGAGTCGAAATTCGGTTTAATAGTATAGTCAAAATGGATAGTCGAAAAACGTGACTTTTTGAGGATTTGAAGAAAAATCACACCGCTTATGATTTTGATGCAGTTGGCCACAATCTTGCAAATAAATTGGCGAAGATGGAACCATCGCAAGCCATATATGCGGAGTCCTTAGTAGGTGGAGTCATCCGTAGGGGACTACTTCACAAATTAACGGAGGCGACGAATTTCTGCGAGAACGGGTGCAATAATAATCAAGGAAGGACTTATACTCCACAACCTTTAACACCACAAACTATAAATTCTGAATCTTCAGCATCTTTGCACCGATTGGAAAGAACCATAAGTTCATTTTCGGAAAGTACTACTTTTTACGGCTGACGAGTTTTTCTTGGCGGGGATTTTTTTTACAACAGAGTTGTTTTTGTGAGATATAGCTTTACATGTTACCGGTATGAGTATGCTCAAAGAAAGGGCAGATATCCCTGTTGTGAATTTCGAATCCTCATATGATCGTCCAGTTGCCAAAAATTTGACAGTTGCTGTTAAACGTTCTGCAGCACACTTTCTCAAGTGGGTATCTTGTTTTTTAATTCTGTGTTCAAATTTCTCTAATAACAAGCCGAAAGGTGAATTGGTCATTCGCAAGTAATTTGTGAAATCCTCTGGATAATTATGACGTAATTTCCTGATCAACGGTTAATGACACAAAGCGGTGTCTGTATTTTCTGCCAACACTTTCTTCTCGTCCTGGGTTGATAGCCGTTTTTAATTGTATTTACTAGTTTGTCCGCTTGTCTGGTGTCTCTATTAGTCATAACAGATCGGTAATAGTACTATCCCCACTATGTGCTTCAGGTTATTTTCGAACCAACTCGCGCATGCGCACTGCCCTCCATTTGCACGCGGTCGCTATACGTTCGGTAAATTTCGTTACGCCATCGGCCACTCAGCAACAATTTTGACATTTACGAAGCATTCGGCCCCTTGCTCCTCGGGCCCCTGGACCAAATGTTAATACGTGTTGTGCGTGTTTCATTGCGCAGACGCGAATATGTCAACCATAACTCGATATTCAAATTTTTACCCCCACTCTGTGTCTATTTCATATCTGTTCAGTATACATATATCTATGCTATTAGCTAAGTTTTTTTTTTAATTATTCAGCAACTGTGCGTCAAAGTATTCACGTTTCTTACATATAGGTATAATTATTTTATTCGATATTTGCTGTAGCTCGTCATATTTTTCTCTATTGGCTTGGTAGCTCGTTGAATCCATTGTCTATGGGACTCGTTTTTCGCGTCAAGTGAATTTTTGCATTCTTCGTCGAACCAGTCATTTCGCGCTCACCGGGCTTTATATCCCACGATCTTCTCTACGACTTTTTTGATGGTGCCCTTGAATTCTTCATTAGCCTGTGTTGCTAATGTTGTGTAGCATAGATGACAGCCTTTACTCAAGGGCGGCAGTACCCGCCACCGCTGTAGCATCGCTCAGAAGCTTAACAATCGCAAAGATTTTCGGAGGGCGAATTCTCGGTGCACTGAGCAAATTCTACATCTGTAGGTCGAGCGGACATCTTTTAGACTAGACTCACATCTCTTGCAAATAAGGACGTGATCAATTTGGTTGACGGTATTTGCGTCTGGAAATACGTAGAGCTTAGAACGCCTAAGACCGTAATTTAGTTGAAAGTTACCAAAGCGATATAATTGAGGCCATTCTCAATTAGCTGTAATTTATCTACGAACTGTGTGCTTCGTTCGTCCTTTTTTCGAGTAAGTCATCCTCAAATATTTCTCATAATATTTAAGTGTAGCCATAAAATTCATATTTGGAGCTCGGGTTCACATTTTTATCAGTCGTGCTGTATGAATGGGAGCATAATCCTGTTGCTATATCTATCTAAGTGGACCAAAAGTATTCTACAATTATGGAAAAAGTATTTACTAAATCTTATGGTACAATTATGTCGTCATTTTCCGAAATCAACGAAAGAAATTTCGGTTTTTGAAGAGTCCTCACAGAAGTGAAAATTGCGTCGTTCATTGGAGGGTTTCGTCCTAGGTCCTGCGTACAAAATGGCGACAAATTCGCACCATACTATACGACAAATACTTTTTCCATATTTGCAGAATATTGTTGGTCCACTTAGATGGATTAGGATAGGATTATGCTCCTATTCATACAGCACGACTAATAAAAATGTGAACCCAAGTTCAAAATTTGAATTTTATGACACGACCCTCGTGCCCTTTACACTTAAATATTATGGAAAATGTTTGGAGATGACCTAGTCGAAAAAGGACGAGGGAAGCATACAGTTCGTGGACAGAAAACAGCTAATTGATTCCATCCGTGTCGCTTTGGGTAACCTTTCATTAAATTGCGGTAAATCCTTAGACGTATCTAAGTTAAATGAATTTTTTACGCAGTTTTCAGTACAGCAGGAAGTACTGATTATTAAGAAAAAAAAAAATGCAACTATGTCTTTTTTTCGGTGTAAAAGCAGAATTTAGATAGCGTCCCTATTTAAGTGGCCCAATTTGGAACGTTAAATTTATTAATGCTTCAACACATTGTTAACGAAATATAACTGTTATTAATCAAATCCCACAAATTTTTCTCAAAAAGTATGAGCAAAAAAGTAACCCTCATAACGAATACTAAGTTTTGCTCTCTCTAACCTTAGGTACTGGAGATATCGAATAAAACAACTCTTAAAGCAGCTGTCCCTATCCAAGTGGTCGGTAGTGTATATATTCGTGATCAGCGTCATCAGGAGAACAACTTACTAAAATTTCAGGAAAATCTGAGTTGAAGTAGTTAATTTGCATAATTACCAAACTTTTTAAGGCACACTTCTCACGTTGTGAATGCTATGAATTTCGATAAATTCGGCACTTCCATATCGAACTTCGACATTTCAAAAATGAACAATACAACACAAACTCAATCCACATTTCAAAATAATTAACAATGAAATGCAATTAAAAATGTCCATTTTTTATTTCTGGTGAAACATGTCTGGAATACGAGGAAATTCCATCATTACACGGCACAAAAAAGACCATCGAACGGAACGAAAAAAAAGTTCTTCTTTTAACAATTTCCTCCAGCTTTTGTCGAGTCATTGGGAAATATATGTTATCATATGTCACGTCGACATTAAAATATGAAACCCTCATAATTGTATCTGAAAAGTATTTTCTTCTGCTTTTCACGTTCTCATTCGTACGCCCATTCGTCGAGGACAGGACTCTTGTGTCAGCAAATTGCGTAATGCGGTGAATTTAAAGTAATACGAGTGCTACCATCCCTGGGTAACGTAACGTATGGCGGAAAAGTTTATAGTCAGTTTTCACATTGCAGATATACGAGTATATATGAGTACCGACTAGGTATGAGTTACGACTGTCAAAGGAACCTACCTCGCGAATAACAGGACTAAAAGGAAAAACGCCTCTTGCGTGTATCCGATGACAAATGAAGCATTTACTGGGAATGGGAATACACAAAGTAACCGTGGTACCTACGTCAATTTCGTTGATTTGAATTTGTCAGGAAAGTTAAATTAGATGAAACGGTATATGTATTTTGTTGGTTTTCTTCAAATTTTGATAAGCCTTTGTAATAATATACATAATATTCGTTTAAGACAAAGATATGGAAATGTTGATATAAATTCTGTTTGCTTTCGTAGGGTAGGAAGCAACTCGCCACAAAGTTAATTTGCTTTTCTTTGAGTGGTAATAATGAGATGACAATTCATTAGAGTGTCTTAGGTCCTGAAAACATATACGTAATATAATGTATTATTGTATATACTGCAAGCACATCTGGAATATCTTATCGGGCTTATAGTAATCAGGTACTCTGGAAATATATGAAACGTTTTGTGGTTAATTAAAAAAAAGCCTGTTTCCTTCGGTTTACGCTACCACTACACCATTTGACCTTTTGCTTTGGGGCTTTTCAATACGTGTTACCCCTCGTCTCAGAGTAAGTACTGGAGTGGCCCATAAGCAAAATTTATGGGACGAGCGCGTTAAATTTTTCATGGGAGAGAAAAAGAACGGGACTATTAGTGACAACCACCAGTAGGACGCGGATATTTGACAGCTTTATATACAGCGGGGAATCAGAAACCAAAACAAACATTTTAATATCCGTTTTCTGACAGAAAACTCGCAATAACAAGTAATGCGCACATCATATCCAAATATCTAATGTTTTACCTATAAAATTACACCCCCATCTTAGGGATACGCTGGTTATTTTTGCAGCCACAGACGAGGCATTTCAATTTACCACAACTCACTACCGCACCAATTTGTCCTACCGGAAATTTCAATAGTGTCTTCTCTACATAATCGCGGCTCTTTACACACAAAAACCGGCTCCAAACTTTCGCGAATTAAACTGTATTCACTCTTTTCAGGAAGTGCTTGACAGCTTTATGCAGAACTGGAGAATGACAATCGTAAAACCGCTAACTTTACTCTCTCAGCTCTCGTCTTTTTCAAGAAGAAGATTGTCCCATTTTCAAGCTGTCAATTTGTATGGTTTGACAGGCATATACCCACTCCTGTTGTTAGTTCTATACTCAAAGCCCCTCGTATAACATGGTAGGTCAAAAGAGGATTGATATTCTACAAGAGCGATCACTCCATAGAACTTTCCCCTCTGCCAGTAGATTTGTATGTATTGACAAATAGTATAGAATACACAATATAGATACACAAGAGAATCAATATATGTATACAAATCTATCGGCGGAGTCTCGGTGTTCTTGTGTAGTCTATACAATTTGTCAATACATACAAATCTTCTGGCAGTGGCGAAAGTTCTATGGAGTGATCGCTCTTGTAGAATATCAATCCTCTTTGGTAGGTCCAAAGAGTAGAGATTGTTATCAAGAAGTGGGACTCCATACGAATTAAAAATGCCTGCCTAGTAGTTGCATTTGTGTTGGATTCCATCAGTACACGAAGGGGTAATGCGGAATACCAAGCATGTTACTCATACGATGAAACGTACTAGGCAGTATGCATTTGAAGAGAATTTTAAAGTGTTGTCGTCCCTATCCCTTTAAATGCAACTTTCTTTTGATTATTTGTGTCTTAATTGACACTGCGCTTTTGCTGAAATCGTATGAAGTTCCATCTCTAGTAGTTGTTACTTTATGGTATCCCTAGATCTCTGCAAAATGCCGTGTTATGGAAATTTGTTATAGGAGACTAGAAGCTAATAGAAATAGGAAAGATCTGTTCCGAAAACTTGGATGAAATAAAATTTTAATTTTGTTTTTAGTCTAAAGAATCTGGCATATTCTTTAAAGTACGGAAAATTCAAAACAACCTAGTGAAAAGAAAAATGATTTTCGAATGTGATAATGATGTTCATTAACGATTTTATTTTAAATATGTTTTTATGTTTTATAAAAAAAAAAGTTTAAAAATAAAATAAATCATAAAAGAACTACGATTGGGGTAAACCCCAATCATGAAATACTCTAGATGAATTTGAACCTGGTTAAAGCCAATAAATAATTTTGGTTGCAATCTCGGATGCATCGTTAAGACTTTGTTGATCCCATCACCTCTCAGATTTCATCTAGAGTATAAACACAAGAGATGAAGGAGTAAGGGTAATCGATTACTTTTTTTGAATCTAACTGATATTGTTAATTAAGTGTTAAGTACAAAATTTCAGCCCGATAAATTGTATAGGTAATGAGTAAATTGGCTTAACGTATTTCATGAGATAGTGCAGTTTGTATGGGAGGGGGTAGAAGGAGGGTGAGGATTACAATAAATTTTATAACATAGGTTAAAATTATCATAAAAGTGATATATTAAAAATTTCAAAGCAATATGTTTTATAGTTTCTGAGAAAATCTGATTATTGTAAATTTTCAAAAATGTGTCATTTTGTATGGGAGGGGGTAGAAGGGGTGGAGCGATTTAGCCCGTTCACGAACTTAGCCTTTGTCAAAAATAACGTGTGCAAAATTTGAACTTCATAGCTCAACGCGTTCTCGAGCTAGAGAGGTCACGGACGGACGGACGGACAGACGGACAGACGGACAGACGGACATCCGGTTTTGAGATAATCGAGTGATAATATGAACTTCTGTATCATTCATTTTTTTCTGCGAGCCTTATTTCTTAGCGTTACAAACTTTGTGGCAAACTTATAATACTCTCAGATTTCATCTAGAGTATAAAAATAAAGGCGTTAATGAACATCATCATCGCATTCGAAAATAATCAAAAATTATTCTGATATATTATAATTAACGAGTGACAAAGGTAATCATAATGGACAAAGAACAATTTGGCACAAAAACCAGTCCGAAGCGTATATACCCTAATCTTGTACCGACCTAGTGGTGATAGCAAAAGTACCAATTGGCAACGACTATATGCATTTAAAGCGAGTTTCATATATGGCCAGTTTATAGGGAAGGTTGGCGATCATTCAGAAGGATCTAGACCAGGGGTCGGCAAACTCCGGCCTGCCTCATGTTTTTAACCGGCCCGCGACCTTGTATTGTTTTTGACATGAGACAATTATAAAAAAAAAATTAAAACGTTATTTTATTGCGGAAAAGATTCGCACCTTGTCTAATGGTGCTACCACACTACTCGCGACTTAGCGAGTACTGACCAAATGTCGAAAACCTTATACCAGGCCCAACCACATGACGAGGTATTTGCCTGGTACTTGGCGAGCAGCCGCAGCGTGTGGATAGCACAAGTATTTCCTCAGTATTCGCCAATTAATTGTTGATTAATACTAGCTGATGAATATTTTTTCCAGTCTCTCATGTCTAGTGTAAGTTGCTCGGCATTTGGCAATCGGTACTCGCCGATTCGTAAATAGTGTGCTTGCTAGCACCATAAAAACCCCTTTCCATATCCACCTCTAAATACCAAATTAGACATGTCATTTTTGTTGCAAGAGTAATTCGTTGAAAATCGCATGGGACATAAATCGCAATGTGTAATACCTCCCAATGCGATTTTTTATCCGATGATCCATAAAAAAATGCGATCCGATCACGCCGGACTGGAGATCCAATGGGAGTAATAATAATGTCAACTACGTTATCAGCATGGCAGCACATATCACGTAGACCTGCAAGAGTGGAAAGCTACGACCTCTTCGTAACTGATGCTGGTACGATTAATGTAGACATATACTGACTTGTATAGAGGCCTAAAAACCAAGAGGCCTACCCTACCATATGCAACAAATAACAAACGTCACGTTTTCTGAAACATCAAATATAGGTGTATCATATAGCGGTCGAAAAAAGAGGCAGTTGGTGCTGTAGTCTCTGGACTGAAAACCAGGATTCTAATTCCTGGCCCGGCGTATTCCAATCCGAGATCCATGCCATTGAGTCCTGCATCAGAGACTTGGTCGAGTTGGCATTGCTATATTCACAGATAAATGGGTTGCCATTAGTGCACTCTCGTTTCACAAGCTCCATCGAGGCTAATGAATGAGTACTTCGCGGCCTTCAATGCGAGGCGACCTCAAACCAAGTTGTTCTTAGAATTTTAAGGGGTCAGAACTCATTCGTAGCCTTTGCTGGTTCTCATTTAGAACGCTGGACTGGACTGAAGCAATCGGCCTAATTAGTATTTTGTATTTTAATGACGGCATCCTTTTGAATAAAGTCGATTGGAAGTTGTCAGAGGGATATCTATCTGGACACCACTGCGACAGATATCACCACAGTCAGATGAGCCTATCCAACGAAACGCCAATTCCACTAATCGCCTTGACTATTTTACCTGCTGCGAAAAAATATCTAGTATTAACGAAAACGTCATAGCTTTGTCAAGGCGGAGAACTTTTCAGAACTTAAAATACAGCTGCAAAAGTAAAAATATTTTTCGGATCTTGATATGTTAAGCAAAACTTAGTCCAATTGACTGCATATTTGAGGTGTTTTTTCAAATCTTCGATTAACCGTGAGTTGACTACATCGGTCGGCAGTTACATTTCAGGTTTTTTGTCTGGCCGCTGAACTCAAAATTCCAACGATCTGGCCCTTTTCAGACAAAGTTTGCCGACTCCTGATCTAGACCATTCTCAAAATCAACTAACTAGGCCATACTACAAATATTTGTCGAATTTTTTAAGTCGCTAGCTTCATCCTATCGAAAGTTGTCGCTCATTTGATTCCACATGTAGGGGAGGTAGGGGTTTCCTCTGTCGGACCTTGTGCATTTCCAATAACAACCAATTAGATCCTAGTACAAATATTTGACCAAAATTTCAAGTCACTAACTTCATTTAATCGAAAGTTATCGCTTATTTGAAGTTTCACTTGTATAGGAGAAGGGGGTGGTTTCGTTCGTCGGATTTTACGCATATTCAATATTAGCCAACTGGACCCTAATACAAACATTTGACCAAAATTCCAAGTCACTAGACATGGATGCTTGTGCTTTCTTCCACCTGTGGTCTGGAGCGTAACAGCAACAGTAAGCCATGACTGAATTAGCAGGAGGTACATGCAAGCAAAATGTATCGCCCAAAACAAAAGGACAAAAGGACAAATGGTAGTATGCTTACAATAAATGGATCCATTCTTGGAGGAAATAACATTTAACGTATCTTTTGCACTTTCAAAAATTAACTGATGATGGGTACACAAGCAGAACGGCCCAATAGCCCTAGCTAAGAAAATCCGCGTTTTAAGATGGACACACACTTACGTCCAAAAGCCAAATTGATCCCGGTTCGAACCAAAGTCCGTAGTGTGTCGGGTTCAAGTTTATGGCTTAGCGATCCCCTGCGATCCAATTAGAATATTCGAGTCGCCCAAAGTCTACGAGTCAGCACCGGACTGCGACGATACTTGCTCGCGAATCTGAACTGAACAGAGTCAGATTTGGTTTATGTTTCATGTTGTCATTGTTAACCCTCGTCCAGCGGCACGGGTACAGCTGTACGTTTTGCATTTTTAAATTGCGATATTTTTTTTATGGAAGCCGTAGAGCTCTGCAATTTGCTGACATCTCTACATCTTTAGTCAAGATTATATAGGTGAAATTGGAAAGAAATATCTCCACCCCTTTCTGAAATAGGGGGTCGAATTCTTTCTGCACCCTTATCAGGAGGCATAGTTACAACTGTACCTTCATACACTTTGTATGAACAAAAATGCCAGAGGAAAAAAATTACAGTTTTTTTAATAATAATCTGTATTTATCGTAAAAAAATGTCTCTTCAAATTCAAATATTTTTACCGTTCATGTCTGAAGATAATTACAGTTAGCACAAAGTTGTAATGAACCACCTGCAATGGACCATATGGTAGTGCTGCTTCCACCAGCAGATCTATGGCAGCACCTGATGAGTAGGGATCCGTCGGTGGTACGAAACCAGAGGCCGAGGGTCCCATTACACCTGGACCCCAATACGAGCGCGAGGGCAAGCGTGCCATCTGCCAACCATTCCATCCTTATCGCCTTATTTTTTTTATTCCCGATTTTTACCTCCCTTGTTTGTGTTGTCTTCCCCAGGCCTATGAATTTTTGTTAATACGTAAACGACAGGGGCAACGAGCGGCGAAAACCCCGCCCACGTCTCCCGAACTGAGCTACAGCAAGCATAGGTCACGACTTAGCTCGTTGAGGAGACCAGATGGCACAGCCCGACATTCACGGTCAATTAAGCTACCTTAAGCTCCGTCCCCACGGGCATCTTCGGATGCCCACCAAATCGTCCGTTACATATTTGGCGCCCAACGTGGGGCCCATTTCTGGTCAAGAACAGGATTTAAAAGGACCTCATTGGGTTCCTTTTTGGTCCTTCCACCGCTATGCATCCCCACAAGAACATTAAGGCTACTTGCTCTAAGTTTTAGGACTTAGCCATTTTTACTGAACGTATTTTCCCCTCAAGTAGCTGTGCTTTCCCCTGTAGCACCCCCATCCTTCCTATAGAGTAGTTTTTCCTTTTAAAACCAGTTCAACAAGGCAATCCTGGTGTTGTGTTTGTCTTTTGTGGTTTAGCCACGTACCCAGGGCCTCCATAAATGCTTTGAATTGCCGGCATTTGGAGCATCTTCGGTGTCCGGACGAAGCGCGGAGGAGCCCTGGGTGCCTTTTTGTTTGCCAGGATTGTCCTTTCACGTCAGTTTAAAAATTTCGATTACCTAGTATTGCATTTTTGTATTATTCATGTGCTCAGCAGCTTACAGAGTTTCTGAGTGAATTGCGGCAAGGAATGCAGTGCTGCGCCTCTGCTGGCCTCAGGATTCTCTATAACCTGTTGATCATATGAATAATGGGGAAATGTAGTATTTTTTTTTCTTTCCTAATTTTTCCCCTCTACAATGGTTGCCGGCTGACTCCAGTGCCCAGTTCGCTTTTGTTTTTTTTTATAGTTAGCAGCACACTCTGTCCTCAGTTTCTACTTCTTGGCAGGCCTCGAAGTAAAAGCCGCCCTGTAATGAACCACCTGCAATGAACGATATGGTAGTGCTGCTCCATCGGCAGATCTATGGCAGCGCCTGATGAGTAGGGATCTGTCGGTGGTACGAAACCAGAGGCCGAGGGGGCGGGTGAGGCGGCACTTATACAAATTCCGGTCAAAATTTAGAGCCCAACACACCCCTGTATGTACGAACGCTTATACTCCGCTACACAGAACGACATGAAAATGTGTACAATGAGTCATTATGGTATTGTGCAGACTACTTGGTCCCAACTGCAGATTTGGAGTGGCTATGTTGTGAAAATACACAAGCTAAAATGTGTAATTAAGCCATTCGGATTCCTGCAAACCATGAATGCTCTGTATACTTTATTGCATTGATACTTCCCAAGATTTTTACAAGAAAACACAAAAAACTCTTTTTTAACCCCCTTTCTCCGCGGGAGCGCACACCCCACAGTCAGGTACCAAAGCAACAAATCGTGCCAGGTTTCAAACTCCCTCTATGTTTTTCCTTCGATTAGCAAATATTGTCACTCGTCACCTGGGGTACAAACTATCGGGCATTTAAATAAGTAATGGGCGAAAGTGCACTATGGCCTTTTCTTGTGGGAAGCATATAAGCACTTTGGCCCCAAAAGAAAAAAAAATATCTCATCAACGATTACCATTAACAACATTTCCAATTTTCCATTTATAGTACAAACTCCTGCGATTCTAATGGTGGGTCTTACTCAAAATCGACGATTTTGGACATTGACGCTTTTACGTCTGAGGTGCAGAATTTATCATTTCCTCTGTGAGAAAAGCAATACAATAGGTTTCTTTTAAAAGGTTCAATTGGCCATTTTCGTTTCACGTTTCAAACGAACAAGATAAATTGAAATCACTATGTTTGAACTTCATTGCCAATTCTTCATTTGCAAATTGATTTAAATTGTATGTCATTTGAATTAACTACCTGTATAAAGGAAATCATTTAATTTTAGACAAAAACTTAAGTCGAATGCTTTTTTCTTTGAGAGTATCCTGAAATGCACATAAAAGGACATCGTGTGGAGTGAAGGTCAGAGCTAGACAACGTATGTAAATGTGCTTGATAGCCCATTTAAATTAGACAAATCGAATGATATAAATCAGGAAGTTTTGAAACTTGGCATGGTCGTTGGCTGATACTTTGGACTAGATCGTACTGGCAAATATCAGAACAAATACTCTTCCGATGAGGAAAATTATAGAGATTGAATTTCCTGATATTCGGGTAAGCTTTAATTTAAGATTATGCTGCTATTACATACACACCAACTAGTTGACCAACATCTCACACTCTACTAATTTGTTCTAGCCCCTGGTAGGTTATAGCACGTCAACTGTTCTATGTAGCCTAGCTCCACGCGACCGGTAGCGCAGTATGTTGAGGCATCACTCTCATGTTTGACGGGTTCGAATACTGTCCACGATGACGGTCGTGGCCATGGATGTGCAGAAGGTGCATGCTGGCAACTGCATTCTTCAAAACCAGTTTATGCAAACGAAACGTCATTTGGGCCACATGGAACAATTGACGCGCTTTGCCCCACAAGGGGTTAGAGCAATTGATTAGCTGACGTTTCGTTGGCATAAACCAGTTTCGGAAAATGCACGTTGCCAACATGCACCTCCTATTTAGCCGCCTACCTGCGACAACTCGGGAGATTTGTGGCTTATTATTACGCCCCGCACCACAGGGGGGGGGAAAACACAAACATCCATAGTCGCGAATGCCGTAACGACCGTAGTCAGATATAAGACTGACACCTCTACGTACTGAGCTAATGCCTGCTATAGACAATGGCCCATCCTCGACCATTTGAAGCCATCGCCATTGTGTGGACCGGCCGATGGCGTTTAGTGACCAATGGCCTGTAACAGTCGCTGCGATTGGCCATGACAATGGCTTCGAGAGCCATTTTTCAACATGCAATGGCCCATAGTACGTCTATCAATTTAAATCAGTAGGTCAAAATTGTTGTTGGGTTTTACACCCAACACGCAAATGATTGTTGTGCAGTCGTTTCGACGTGGAGGACTTGAATATTGACTAGCCCATCGAAGACCAACGTGCAGACGAAGAAAAATATCAATCCTCTTTGGCTCAGCACTAAGCTCAGCACATGAGTTAATACAACAAATTACTATGCAGTAACGCGCTTGGGTTTTAGGAACGCAGCCATTGACTTTTATTCATCCATACCATTTGCAGTGAGCCCGTATACATATCTAGCATCAAGTCTTTTCTTTGAAAGACAATTTTGAAGAATCACGTGACGAGAGTGACTGCCTATCATAGACAAACAGTTAATCCTTTTATAGTACATGCTTTCAACTCAACGAAGATTTGATCGAGATATCTGTTGAGACTCACAGATGTGTCTAATTAATGGTTTTTTACCAGATGAAAACTTTTTCTTTTACTGATACCGTCAAAGAGCTGTACCGGGTGAAAGGATATCTTTTTTTTGCATACGGACATTTATTATGATGCCTAGGTGTATTTGACATTGCAAAATCGTCACTTTCAACTTTATGTATTATTCAGAGAGTTCGAAAAAGTTCGTGGAATTTTAAAGTGATTTTTTTTTCAACGAAATGTTTTTGGGGAGAATTTTTTTTACAGTTGAAAACTGGGGAAGAAAATGAGGGCGTAAAAGACATCTAGAGTATCGTGAAGTAATGTACAATACATACATATTTCTTGGAGTAATGGTGGAGACTGTATAATTTTCCGTGTCAACATTACATTGGAATGCTAATTTTGGTTTAAATGTGTTTGTTGGTGAGTGCTTAAAAAAAAATGCGGATTGCTTTTATTTGTTTCTTACTTTTTCATATCTTTCCATTCCTGTGTGCATCATCAAATAAAACCAAAGCACTTAAATTAACACATTTTTTATCAACAAATAAAATTGTAGGCAGGGTATTAGCAGTATCATCCCTATACGATACCAACTACCTATTGTCTGGGAGATACTGCAGTGACTTGCGTCGAATGAAAACAATTTGCGAATTGCTACTTCTTTGCCTTAAGCCCTAGCGGGACATAGCGCATCAACTACTCCTGCGCGCCGTCGTACTCGGTTCTGGTCAACGGGACGCAACTGGCCCCATGGCTTACTGACTCACAGTTTTTCGCCAGGAGATTTTATGACACCCCCTTCGTTGGCCGTTATTGAGATTGGGGTACCATTTCACGGCATCTCCAGTAATGCAATTATCACCTTTCCGTAGTGTGTGACGTATCCACTGCCATTTTCGCCTTTGTATCAATTCGTCGATTGGCATCTGACCCGCACGCCGATTCAGTTCTTCATTTCGGGCCAGAAAATTCTTAAAATTCGACGAAGACATGCGTTAAGGAAAACTTTCAGCTTACTGGAAACCTTTACGGAAACTTTCCATGTGCTGCTCTTAGTGTCACCATACACTGTCGATCTCGAACTCAAACTCGAAGTCGAACCTGGTACAAATTTCCTCTGACACACACACACACTTCACATAGGTGTGAAGAAAACCAGTCCATTTGTACTAGGTTCGTGTTCGAGTTCGACAGTGTATGGTGGCACTTACACGACAGCACAGACAGTACCAGGAAGCGCAACAAGCTCAGCTTGGTCTTAATACAGAGATAACTGCATTGCCAGATTTTTGAAAGCATGCCGAATGCGCATTTAGCCTGGTTGATACGACGGGCGATATCCTGCTCTTTAACACCATTTTCGGCAACAATGCTTCCTAGGTAGATGAATTCGTCCACCTTCTCCACAAGCTGTCCATTGGTGCTGATGGCAATGGAACGAATTGGATTTCTTCTTCTTCGCAACGACGGCCAAAGAAATTTGGTCTTGTCGGTGTTAATCTTTAGCCCAACCGTGCACGCCTCTCTCTCGAGATCTGAAGCCATTGGGTTTTAGATTCGTGATTTTGTGGAAGAGTAGGCTTATATCTATAGCGTAGTAGATGTTGCAGATAAGATGCTAAGCTCAATCGAATTCCTCTGTTCGGTTCTGATTTAGCTGCATGCAACACTTCACCAACCACCATGAGGAATAGGATCGGTGAGAGGCTGCACCCCTGCCCAACACCACTCCTTCATGCAAAACAGAACATTTAGCGCCTTCATAGGTTGCCTTAATAATAGCCACAATTTTCTCAGGGATGCATCTCTTGCGAAAAGCCGCCCACATAGAATCTCGGTTAACACTGTCGAAAGCCTTATCGAAATCAATGAAAAGGGGCTGAAGCGGAGAATTGAACTGAAAGCATTGCTCGATGATAATTTGCAAGGTGTTAATGTGATCGAGACAGGAGAATGCGGATCGAAAGCCGGCCTGCTCTTCATCAGTTGTAGTTTTTATGTGCTCTCTTAGTCTTTCCTGGACAATTTTGGCTATTATTTTAGCAACAGCAGGGAGCACGCAAATGCCTCTCCAATTATTGTAGTCTCTAAGGCTGCTCTTTTTTTGGAAGTTTGGTTGTCAAGCCTTCCCTACACTGAGTGAGAAAAGTCTTTGTGCTCGCGCTTTATTGACAAGTGGGAGCAGAAACTCTGCAGTGATAAGGTTCTGCAGGAATGCTGTTGAGTTCGGCGGCCTTACCTGGCTTTAGTGCAATAATTGCAGTGACTCTTTCCTCTGCAGGGTGCGTTTTGCTACGCACCATTCTGTGTCGTTCATAAAGATACAAGTTGCCTTCCGTGCTCTATGAATTGATCGCTGTGTGTCTGGCAAAACGCACCTTTAAGGCCGGGCCACATCTTTCATGCACCCATCCGATCATACAGTCGGACGAGTGTATGAGAAGGAAATTACATGGAATTTCAGATGCGTTAGTTCACACATTTCCGACACGCGACCAATCATACTCCCATCAGACTCCGATCCAGTATCCGATCATGCTCCGATTGTGTAGACTATTCGTTTTCCGACTGCATCATGTGTCGATCGATGCGTATTTGTGTATTTCTCTTTGTGTTTCAGTTTCGTGTATGACCAGACTGAAGAGCTGTACCGAAAAACATGAGTGGAGTCGGAACGGTGTATGATATGTGTGTTCACCGCTTTCCGATCACGCACCGATCCGATCCTTGGGGCAAAATCGGACAGGAGTATGATCGGATGGGTGCATGAGATATGTGGCCCGGCCTTTATTCGGGGCAGTTGACCATATACAAGCATTTTGATTGTCCAGCTAAATTTTCTACATGAGGGCAGCTTCACCAGGAGTTACACGATTCAAAACCGTGGCGAAATGATCTTTCCACCACCTCATCAGTTCTTCATCTGACATAAGTAGCTTTCCATCACGGTCCTTCACCGGATGTTGACAGGAGTTACGACCACCTGTAAACTCCTTGATGATGCCGTATACGGCGCTCAGTTTATTACTTATTGCGGCTTCTTCTGCTGAGACCAGTATGGGGTTCGCATACTCTCGTTTATCATGGCGCACTTTACGAGCTTTCTGACGATAGAAGAGTTCCACGCTACGTCGATTGTTGTCTGTTGCTGTAAGCTAATCGTGCCTTCAACTGTTTCCTTTCAACAATCCGCTGCCATAATGCGTTGCATATCAAAGGCTTTTGCCGGAAATCCGGTTTAGTACCTACGATGGTATCTTCGCTGTCAATGTACGATTTTTGGATGGCACTCAAAACAGTAATTATGTAACTACTTATTTCAGTTGCTTTTTGTGCAAGATGGCCGTTGTATTGTTGTAGGGCAGCTGGAATCTTGACTCGGTCAGTGTTGAATTTGCGGAGTTTGGATCTTTCGTCATTCGCATGGTACACGGCTGCTATTCGCAATCGAATATTAGTGATCATAAGATAATGATCTCGTCCCATTCCAATATCGTCGCCCCTCTTATTTCGGACATGGAAGGTAAATTTTGAATCTTTTGCTAATGGTAAATTGGTCGATCTGATTGTGTGTTCTGTGCCGATACAAAGCATTAAGCTTGTTAAATGCAACTGCAATAAAAGAAAGTAAATTTTTCCGTATAGTTTCCTAATATTTCAACAAAAACCATTTTTCCACTCAGAAATAATAATAATAAATAAGAACAGGCTAAGATACCCAAAGGTGGGCACTGCGACTATGCCATAAAATAATCCAGAAGACCGTCAACTAGCCTGATGGAGGCTTGTAGGTCCTTTGTAGGAGCGCTCTTAACGACTGCGGAGCTCACGATGGAATCTCCAAGAAACAAGAACTTGGAACGGGCAACCGCTGGGCATTCGCAGAGAAGATGTTTGGTCGACTCAGTGTATTCCTGGTAAGGCCTGCATTCCGTCTTAGTGGATAGATCCATTTTGTTGAAGTGATATCTCACCCAGAGGTATCCCGTGAGGTAACACCATGGCAGCCTTTCATTTGCAGACCATTGTCTAACCAGCATTCTGGTTGTAGAGCTCAGGCCACAGTAAGGAACAGGTCCGATAAATTTCACAGATGAGCTCTGTCAAGAGAGTTCATCAGCTGCTTCGTTACCTTGAATACCCTGATGGCCTGGTACCCAACCTAGAGTAACCCGTCTGGTATTTACAAGGCACTGAAGGGTATCAAAACACTCTTTCAATGCGGAAAACCAAAACTAAATACGAAACGCACGTAAACTGGCTACTTTTGACTGAAAAGCACACAAGCCATTCAGTCAAGAATATGTGAACCCTTGAACGTCATCAACGAAGGCACTTCGCATTTTCGATCAGCTGAGAGCTGGCTTAGTTTTAGAGTAGTAGTTTTAGATCGCAATAGTAAGGTCGAAGGCTTCGTAACCCATCTCATTGAGGTTTTGTTTTGCGACGTTTTGTTGAGAATTCTCAAATCGCAAACGTTAAAAGGATGCATTATCATCGAGCAAGGCTTTGAGTTCAATTCTCCGCTTCAATCTATCCTCTGGCCAAAATACGCTACAAATTTATTCGGAAAAATACCATTAATCGTATCCAACACCCTACCGTCATTACGCTACTGCTATTTTGGTTGGACTATTATTTGAAATCTATTTCACACATTTTCCACGTTTACATTTACTCGACCTGAAATACTCCTATATGTAATGGGTATTTCTCCAATGTGTCGGCAACATGAATATCTATCGGACTTAGTGTTCCATAACTTTGCGCTTGTTTAATTTCCGACACTACTATAAATTCCGCATAATGGCAAAGAGAGTGCATTGAGCTGGAATAGTCCAAATGTAAAACGACAACCAAACGCTTCCGTTCATGAAGTTTGGATTTCGACATCAAAGGAAACCAATTATACATTCGAGCACATGCACAGAATTACTTGCTGCTTCAAGAGTGATTAGTTTCTGAAACAAGTTTGCCAATTTCAATCAATAATCTTGCTGAATAAGAATAAGAAGGTACCTACTACGCCAAAATATTATTTACTAATAAGTGGAGGAGTGTTATAAGGTAAGGGAGATTACTCTTTCATCAATCAATAAAGAATTATATTCACTATCCAGCAATATTAAATTATTTATTTTACGATGAAGACAACGTATATATACCAGTGATCATCAATCAACTTATTACTCTTTCATCGTTCTAATATTATAAATAAAAAATCGCAGGCGTTTTAAGAGCCCCTAATTATTTAAACTCAAATTGGGTAATTTGTCGTTTTAGAATTAACATTATTTCCTGATATACATATATATATGTTTCATGATAATAAAAAATTTGCTTTCTAGCGTCCACCTTTTGTTGCCCACTTTGTGGCACCATGAAATTAGCCATTTGGAAATCAGCCATTATTGGACAATTTCGGCTGAAACCGAAAGTGGCCATGCACGGACACTTTCGTTTCAGGCTCAATGTTCCATTTCGGATAAGTGTAACCTCCTCGTGTAACGAAATTGATTGCACTTACCCGTTTTTTCACTTATCCGTTGGAAAGTCAAGAACGGGTAAGTGCAACTCCCCCTGGTAACGTAAGTAAAGTTGGACTTATCCGTTTTTAAAAATAGAAGGTATTCCTTATATTCTTCCAAATATGCCAATAACGTCCCAATGAATTTAAAAATAAAAGTCAAATTCGCGTGGTTGACTGCTTAGAACCTTATTATAATTCTCTGTAAAAATTAGTTCATTCGGATGAAAACGAAAGTTAATTTTTATACAACCCCAAACTACCCTACTTTTCATTTTTTTTTAGTCTATTCATCGAACGAAAAACCGGAAGAAAAATCGTATAGTTTCAAAATTTGACACAATCTATGTGGCCCTCTAATTAATATGCTCCAAAGTCCCCGTTGACAGAGGATCTGGAAGTTTAGGATAAAGGGGTCAAAGTCAAGTTTTTCCGGTTTTCCTTGAATATTTCAATTTTTAGTGTAGACTTAGCTATAAGAACGGGAAAAAAGTCTAGTTTTGAAATATAGCACAACTGATGCGGAAAATCCTATGAATATATGGTCCAAAGTCCCCATTAATAGAGGAGGGGATAGAGGAAAGTGTAGGATAAAAGTGGTTAAAAGTTTTTTAGTGTAGACATCACATTAGAAACCAGAAAAAAATCGCTAAGTTTTGAAATTTTGTAAGATTATTAAGGGCAGTCCCCTGAGTATTTGCACCAAAGTCCCCGTTGATAGGGGTCCTTGAAGTATAGGGAAAAAAAGAACCGGAGTCAATTTTGAAGTTTTCATTGAATATTAACATATAAGGACACCTTGTATGGAATGTAGCCTTGGTTTTCATCCAATTGAACTAGTTTTTCAGGGGAGTTTAGTAAGGTTCTAAGCAAACTTCTTACCGGATTCGACTTGCCTACTTTAAATCGGTGGGGCGTTATAGGCATGTTTAAAAATATTAAAAATATAATATATTTTTTAATATATTTTTAGGAGAGGTAGCCGTATCTTTTGTCAGATCTTACCTATTTTCGGTATTGGCAAACTAGATCTCATTCAGAATATTTGACCGAATTTTCATGCCGGTAACTGTATTTTATCGGGAGTTATCGTACCGTTTTCCCGTGTAAGGAAATTAATACTCTCATTATTTTATGGTCGAGAGTATTACTCGTATATACCATTTGATAGTCGAGGGTATGATATATCGTATTTTAGGAAATTTGATGTACTTTGATTTTTTTTGTAGTATTTTAGTTTTCAAAATAATCAAGAGAAACTGGAAATGAAACCGGAAAATAGAGGGCTACGCCCGCAATCCGAGGGTTTTGTAGTGTCCCATGCTAATAGGAGATGAACTGTTCTACTTTTGGAGATGCTTAACCATTCATGTGAAGACAATACGAGTATTGCAAATTGTAAGTTTGCATAAAAAATATTGAAAATAAATTGTTTGAATAATTATAGAGAATAGAGTCGGCGATGAGCATACCCCCCCTCCCTCCTTCCCCCCTTCCCCGCCTCCCACCTCTCCTACCAATCATTACCCTTTTGAAAATGGTTAACTCCAATTCGCTCTACGGAAAACAATATGCAAGTATGTTGTACTCGTAGTACTACTCGTAGTATGTAGTACAAGAGACCTGTTATGTGCATTTTTTGTATGGATGATATCAAAATGACCAAATCTAAATGAATGTACTACTATTAAATGTTACGTGATTATTACGAAATTTGGAGATATTATTGCACATGGTGTTGATTATCGTCGGCCATCAATATTTTCGACCTCGGATGAGTTTGAGAAATGCAGGGGTGTGCTAACTGTAACTATAGAAATATACTATTATTAACCTATTTTATTTTGGATATCAAAATTCCATATTTTTTTTTTCTGTGCTAGTTGAAAGCCATCTTCCTGTATGTTTTCATATTTCTAAGTGTAACGGTCTCGAAATGGTAAGGGGGTGGGACAAATTACAATATGATCTCATATTTTCCCCTCTGCCTCTTTTCCCCTTTCTTCGAATTTGATGAAGTCGCCAAAAATGGAATGTACTCTGTAGTACCTTTCTCATGATACCCCACTTGCCTATATGAGATGAAAAAAAATGTTTGTTTTTTATCCTCCTCTCTTCCTCACATCTCCTTTCCACTTATGTACGTCGCACTACTCTTATGTACATTTTCAATCAAAACTCTATGAGCATTTATATGTAAAAAAAAAAGATTCCCTTGGAACCAAAAAAAATTATATTTCGATGTAATTCATTTAAGCTCATGTATTCCCCTCTATGGGAACCTCCCTTAAAGCAGCAACCCACCTACCTCCCCCCCTTAAACTTCTCTCCCCTACCACTCCTATACCACCAATCTCCACCCTTTCAGAAATGGTTAACTCCAATTCACTTTACGAAAAACAATAAACAATATTCAAGTATGCAGTACTAGTATGTAACCGGTTATGTGCATTTTTTGTATGAATGGCATCAAAATCTCAAAATTTAAATGAATGTACTATTATTAAATATTACGTGATTGTTATGAAACTTGGAGGTATTATTGCCTATGATGTTGGTTATCATTGGTCATCAATATTTTTGACCTCGGGTGCGCGTAAGGGGTGCAGGGGTGTGCTAACTGCAACTATAGAAATGTACTATTATTAACCTTTTCTGATGAAATTTCAAAATTCTAGAAATCTAGGTTTTCTACGCTAGTAAAATGGCGCTTTTCCGTAAATTTTCATATTTCTAAGTATAACGGTCTCGAAATGCACGGGGGGGGCAAACTCGGATGACATATTTTCCCCTCTCCCTCTTTTCCCGTTTCTTCAAATTTGAAAAAAATTCCAAAAATGGAATGTACTCGACGATACCTTTCTTATGATACCCCATTTGGCTGTACCAAACGAAAAAAAAATTTCGACCTTCATTTCCCCTCTATGGGGACCTCCCCTTAAAGTTAACCTATTACGACGATTCCCTTTCTCCGGCGATTTATAGTAATTCTACACATTCCTACAAAATTTCATGTATGTAGCTTCAGCCGTTCGTGAGATATTCCATGGACAGACGGACAGACGGACAGACAGACATTTGACCGATTTCATAAGGGTTTTGTATTTATTACAAAACCCTAAATAGGAAATTTGACACCCTCTCCCCTACACTCCCGGACCATGTATTATCGGGGACTGAGCACATGCTCAGGGGACTGTCTTTACAATTGTACCAAATTTCAAAACAACACGATTTTTTTTCCATTTTGCACTCCTAGCGCCTATGCTAATAGTGAATAGTACTTTTTCGGCGCCATCAAGAGAGTCGATTGGTTGGTCATTTGCTGCATATATAAACGTACAGTTTAAAGCGTTTAACCTACTGACGGGGTCTTGATTCGGTAAAAAATCATCATCTTCACTTATTTCAGTACAGTTTTCAAAGAAAGCTAATTCTATGATTTCGATGCAGTCTGTATCCAAACATGCTTCATTTTATCGACATCCACTAAAGCTGCGAACTCCTCCCGTCTGATATTGGTTGGTATTTCAATGTCATCACCTTTTATTGAAACGTCCTCCTGTTAAGCTTGAGCCTCATTTCCTTGTTTTGGAAATTTGGAAAACAGTTCGAAATAGTCTCGGAAGAAACTAACAACCATGCTCGTTTAACCATTTGTCGTCTTCGTCTTCCAGCCTTCTGTAGCGTTCTGCAGGCGGAGATAACTGAGATTGCCGAAGTTCTGAGCTGGCTGAGTCGTAATATCATTTTTGCAATTAGTATTACTATCTACACAGATAGCCAGGTGGCGATTAAGTCCTTGGACGCAAACCTTACTACTTCGGAAACCGTGGTGGTATGTCGTATCGCTCTTAAGTAGCTCGGCAACTTTTTCAACATCACTTTGTGCTGGATTCCGGCTCACAGTGGTTTCAGCGGAAACTGCAAGGCAGACGAGCTGGCTCGGGCAGGCACGGTCATTATCGACATGGGATGTTTTCGCAATGTTAAAATGCCTATAGCAGCATGCAAGAATTTAATTAAGGCAAACGCAATAAGCCGTGCTAATATCGGATGGCTAAATGCTAATACCTGCAACGTTACGCGGCAGATTTGGCCGCACTTCAATCCTCGCCGCTCCTCAGGGCTGATGATGCTTTCAGAAAGGTTGTGGGGATCATCACGGGGCATTGCCTGATAGGTGAGCATGCTAGGCGTCTCCGGCTTCCATACAATGATTTTTGCAGAAGCTGTGGGGACGAAGAAGTGGAGACAATACATCACTTCCTGTGCACCTTCCCTGCTCTGGCCGGTAGAAGAGAGGATATTTTAGGCTCCCAATACTTTATTGACCTCGATGACCTGAAGGACGTAAATGCTGCTCATCTGCATCGTTTCATTGATAGATCCGGGTGGTTTGACGACTAGGCTCACATGGCGTTTTTGTGCCAATGAGGTATTACAACGGACCCAGTGGTGGTCTATGTGTGCTGTGTTTGTGCGCAGCCGACTCTTTAACCTAACCTAACCTTAACCATTTGCATATTTAGGTGAAAACTCGGGAAAAGTAAGATTAAACAGCAGGTTTTTGATTGTCCACACAATTTGATTTTACTTTTCGGAGCTATATCTAGTGAACAATTTATCTGATTTCCACGGCCTATTTTTCATTTTTGAAGTAGGAAATTAGCTGAGATTCGGTGTTTACTGCAAAGTTCTATCTGGTGTAGTTTTTGAGCTATTGCGATTTAATTAAAGTAAGGTCGACGATTGTGCAGAACTTAAAATGCTACCGTGGACGCCACCATCATGAAAAAATCGCTTAATTGTTTGTCAAGTCCAATTTTTTTTAAATATCTGGGATAAGTTACGTATTTATAATTTAAGACTAAAACGATATTTTTAGCTGACCGAGATGAGTTGGATACGAAACCCCCAGTCACAAATTCCCCAAACAAAAATCCCTAAAACAAAATCCCCAGAAACCGAATCCCCAAAAACGAAATCCCTAAATACATAAAACTCGCGCGACGCGTTCTAAGATCACACCTCAAATGGGGATTTGGGGGTTATTGGAGGTAACTTTGTAATTTTTACAGGAAAACATTTTTTTGCCTACACTAAATAGAAATACTGAAAAGAACAAATCATCTTTTTATCGAATATTAGTACAATAGAATGCAGGTAAAATAAAAAGTAACATTATTATCAACCTGTGCCTTCGTGAATTTAGTGGAAGAACAAGTTGTTTATAGTTTATTGTTTTTTTTTCCGATATATATTGAAGCATTACTTCTAAATCAAGAAGCATGATATTGGCAACGATTTTAACACTGTAGTGGTCGAGGTGCAATGAAGTTGACATATTAATTTTTTATTTATTATTTTTATTAAATTAGGGACATGGGTTGGCATAAACACTAGCAAAGAAGAATATTGTGATATAAAATATGTAAAGTAGGTTCGTACTGCCTAAAGCGGAAATTCCTCTACGGCGGTACGAACTTTTTTTATATATATACCAGAACTCTTTTCTGATATTTTGATAAATAAAAATAACTGGCGCAACTTCCAATTTGCAATGGCCTCAAGATGAGTTAGCATCATCTCATTTTCTAGATCTTGACGGTATGTCTTGTGCAGAGGTGTGTGATCAGCAACACACTCAACCGAGTTATTTACCCCATAAATGGGTACTCATTTAGCAGCTGAGTGGGCTCGTAGTCCGACACGTAATTCCCTTTTTTATTGAAAACTACTGCATTCAGTAGGGATCGAACCGGGGCCCAGTGCGTAGAAGGCGAACATGCTAACCTTTGCGCCATACAGACTACATCTTATATTTGCTAGACCTAAAATTCGCAAAAAAAGATTTTGTCTTTTACACTTTTAGCTTTATTCGTCAGAGGATGATGCCGGAAAGACCGAAACGCGTCGGAAGTAATAAAGTATAAATAATGTAATATATATATAATACAATAATAATAAATAATAAAAGTCGAAAAGACAAAGTACTGTATTTTACTTTTGGTTTGAAAATGAATTTCTACAAAGTTGATAAGTCGTCGATTGAGTCAAAAAAGAATTTGTCGAAATTAATAAATTTAGCACCACGGGAAACTTAACTCTACCCTTTTCCATTTTAAAGCTGGAAGCTGGAATATTGAAATTATTAATCTTGGGAATTTTGTGTTTGGGGATGATGTATTTGAAAATTTCGTATTTGGGAATTTTTTGTATGAGAATTTTTTTACTCGGATCTTGTAATTGGGGATTTTTCTTCATTTGGGGATATCGTACGGTTCCCTACCGAGAGATTAAACTATTAAGGCTGAAATCGCTAAACAGATATTTTTTAATTTTTGCTCAGAGCCACACTAAAAATGAACCGAATTGAATAATATTGATCATCTAATGGCTAGTACAAACTGAGGCAACGACAATGAGTCGATTCAGGCGAGACGCAAAGGCATCCCAGTGCGTACTGGGCGTTAAATTTGAAATAAAATTATCTTCATATTTATTTAATCAGTCTTTCATTTGGAGCATCCGTTTCAAAGATCTGTCAGCTCGAAAGTTGATAAAGTGTAATTTTTCTGCTAAGCCTAAAAAGTTGGCATTTTGTGACTATCGATTGGGGCTACTCTGCTGCACCGAAATTTGACTTTGAGTAGTGCTTTGGACGCAGAATTTAACGCTCTTTGATTTCCGTTCTATTACATCTGAGCAAACGGTTGGAAGTAAATTAAGAAAGGGGTTGAAATTTCTCAGATTTTCAACTACCAAAAGTTAAGCTTAACTTTGTATAATCTATAAAAGGGATTAAAATTATTTCCAGATCTTTTATAATCATTTCCTCTAAAGCCCGATAATTGACTTAATTTTAATAATGCGAAAAATCATTGCACTCGTCCGTTGCAATTTGCGTGGGTTTGTGATGGACCTGCCACACATTTCAATTTCACTTAAGCGTGTTTTGGACTCATGCATTTTGCACTTATAGTGACTATATTATATGGAAAATAGACAAAAATTCACCGGGCTTTTATATATTTTGCACCTAAACATTTTGCGCTTATCCGTTCTGGACTGTATAAGGCTATTTTCGCTTCTTTTATTTTCCCTTAATTTGTAGAGCTTGTTGCTGCAATGGTTTTGAGGGAAAGCTTGCTGCCACTGGCTCATTTTGCTAGACTATCGACGCTTCGGTGGGCTTGTTCAGCTAACACGTTACGCGTTGTCTGTCGTAAGCCCACTTGCTGTTTACACGAGACGAGTATCGTAGATTTGACGCGCCCGATGGGTTCAAGAGTCATGTGTATTAGAACCTTAACATTACAATCAGGTTGGTTATCTCCTTATATCCGTATTCAACATGGAAATTTTGATGATTGGAATCACTGTACATGTATGTATATGTTGATATGTTATAACGAATAAATATGTGCAACAACCAGCACTAATTTTTCATAAAAGATTACCACATTGTGTTGCTTCCGATTCCTCATTCAAATTCACTTCACTGCTTCCGGAAGATTAAACAAAAACAAATCCATTACAAGCACTGCATTGGAAAGCTTGTCAAACAATCGGATGCTGGGATAATGTTGAAGTGGGAAAGAGGGTAATCCTTACTTCCAACATTATCCTCGAGTTTAATGCAGAGTGTCTAGTGCCAATTAAGTGCTGGCAAATCTATTACGATTCATTCCCATCCGTTGTTCAAGAAAAGGAAAACAGAAACCCCGTACTGTTTGAAGAGAAAGCAAAAGAATCTTTTTAGCCTTTTTTCGTTCAAAAATGGAGATTTTTTTCTTATTATGCTGTCGGTAGTACTTGCACCCCACGTAAGTTTGCATGAAAAGAGACGACGTTCAGGGAAGGTTTTAATGAATCTTGAACGCTTCGTCGCGGAAACTTTATCTAATATTTTCACTGAGCGAACAGATCCTTTGTCAGTGTCGCGTGAAATAGGCACATACAAAAATTACATGTAATCTGTATGGGTATAAGGTCTACTAAACTTGAAATAAAACATCTGGAATAAACGTCTATGAAAACGAGCTGAAGAGGGTAGGATAATTGGATTTGATTGAAGAGCCATCCCAATTGAAAGCGAAGTATTCAGATCTTGACAATTTTATTTAAGATGAATTTGCTCTTCAAAAAGTCAGTATTAGTAGACTAATGATATTAAATTAAATTCCCTCTTTACCCATATATAACTTTTATCATTTCCTTACCTTTATTATTATATCTTTTTATGTATTACGTCATTGTTAAGTATGGATAAAAATAAACTACTACTAAAAATTCATAAAACATTATAAAATTAAATTTACATACTCTTAGGGCTGTTTTCTCAATGTCTGGTTAAATCTTTTCCTGTAGATAAACGCTAAACGGCGCTCATCTTCCGGTTTTAAGAATTTATCGGACAATAATTCTAAACAGCTGATACGGGCTGCTGATATTTTGACAGCTAGAACTGTTTACGTTTGCACATTCAAATGAGACAATTAAACTGGTCACAAGGAACAGAGTTTTGGATATTCATTCGAAGGAATCTGAAACCAACTCAGCCGCAAAATAATGCTGAGGGGGGTACAGACGTAGAATAGAATTGAACAGGTGGCAGAATTCCGCCAAGAAAATGACCTGACTTTCTACTACATTAGCTGCGCTGTGGGATGTGGACTGCATTATCATATTTTGAGCGTTGCATGCGCTAAGGTTAAATTTAGTGTCCCGGATAGCTAACTGGCAGTTTTACCAGACATTGAGAAAACGGGCCTTAATCTTCTTAACTTCTGTTTTCAATATAAATTCCATTAATTTCAAATCACTTTTTCAACCTGTTTTCCAAAGCAGTCCTAAAAATTCACTTTTTGCAGTGCCCAAGTTCAAGACTTGATGTTTTCTGGGGCCCTACTCCAGGCTATCGCTTACCTTAAAACTCAATCGCTAAAATTCGCTAAAAAGTTCCCTTAACATTTTTCTAATTTTTGGAAATAACCGGAGCCCTGTTAAAAAAACACGGCAATTTGACGATTGTCATAGCAGGGCCTGATTTAGACCCATGACGGCTCTAAGCACTTAAGGATTTTGTTGCCCCTACAAATCGGTTTTAACCGGTTTCGCACCTCAAGGTTTTCAAAAGATTTACAGCGTTTTCCCACTTGCCGCTGTTTTATCAGACATTTTACCCGACAGTCTTAAGCTGAAAACACAGTGTACGCCAGCGTTACCAACTCTAGCCAAAGGTAAGTTGATTACTTATTTTTACGCTTATCTAATTATTGTATTTACTTACTGGTCACTCATTTCTACTTACTTTATAAAAAAAAATTCCAAAACGCCTGAAATGCATTGCAATGATTGATCTGAAGATATTATACTTCAGAACAAGTTAAATTTACTTACTGAACTAGTCAATACAGTAAAATATTTAATTCAAATTTACAAAAGCTCGATAATGAATTTATATTGCTAAATAATTAATACAGAAAAAATCTAATGTAAAAGAAGATATAGAAGTGTTTTCGCAAGATGCTTCCTCTATAATGATAGGTGATCAGAGGGCTTTTGTAACTGCAATTTTGTATTTAATATCTTGAACTTTCCACAATCATCTGCAAATGAACGGTTTTTTCACAATATGTACAGTGACTCACTGTGAAAACGAACCACCTTATGTTACAGAAAGAATTACTTAAGAAATGGCTGAAAAACCATTCAGATTAAAATTGTTTTGATGTAAATCTATTGTCTCAGCATATACCAGGTATACAAGTTTGAAACTGGAATTCACTCATACATGGCTCTAGCTGTCAAAGTAGTAACTATCAAACCGAACCATGGACGCCTTTTGGTTGTTTGGATATCTGATAAAGATATAAAATAGCCAGCAATACCGGTTTCATACACAGTGTAGTTTTGACGAGCGTTGAACATGTCAACTTTTGTGCCTGGGAACGACGATATGCGGACAGCATTGATTTTCTGTTACCATTTAAAAAAAACGGCTGCAGAATCGCATCGAATGCTTGTTGAAGCTTACGGGGATCATGCACTTGGGAAATCACAGAGCTTTGAGTGGTTCAAAAAATTTAAAAGTGGTGATTTCGACATCTGTGTTTGGAGGGATCAGAAGGGCGTGATCTATTACGAGCTGCTGAAACCTGGCGAAACCGTTAATACAGAACGCTACCAACAACAAATGATCGATCTGCAGCTTTGCTTGAGAAACGGCCAGAATATGGAAAGAGGCAACACAAAGTGATTTTGCTGCATGATAATGCACCATCACACACGGCAAGACCGGTGAAGGAAACGATTAAGGCTTGTCAGTGGGAAATACTTCCGCATGCGGCTTACTCACCAGACTTGGCTCCTTCTGATTTTCACTTGTTTGCATCGATGGGACACGCACTTAGTGAGCAGCGCTTCACGTCGTACGAAAATGTAGGAATATGGCTCGATAACTGGTTTGCCTCAAAAGAACAACTGTTTTTTTTGGCGAGGCATACATAACTTGCCAGAGAGATGGGCAAAATGTATAGCTAGTGATGGGCAATACTTCGAATGAAATATGTTGTAACACTTTTGTAGAATAAACGTCAATTTTTCATAAAAAAAAATCCGGTTTCATACTTGTATACCTGGTAAGTCTCTGATTTCAGTGTGTTTTATTGAAAAAATTATTTTTTCTTCTTGGTACACAAAAAATTAAATAAACTTCAAAAATTCAAAAATACACCACACAGTCAAAATGAACCACTTAAATCAAAGTGAAAAGCATATACAGAGTGCCCCGCTTCAGATGATAAATATTTTGATGGCAGATACTCAATTGCCCTAACCCCTTGTGGACCATAGCGCGTCAACTGTTCCATGTGGCCCAGTTGTCATTTCGTTGGCATAAACTGGCTTCGGAGAATGCAGTTGCCAGCATGCACCTCCTGCATATTCATGGCCACGAACGTCGTCGTGGACGGGATTCGTACTCGAAACGCCGGTAGTCAAACATGAGACTGATGTCTCAAGTCAACACACTGCGCTACCGGTCGCCCCTTCATTTATGGAAAATCGGCACCAAAGTGGACACTCTGTTTTTAACCGTTACAGAGTTATAGCATGTTTTGTAAGTTGTGGCAAAAATCTTGACTTTCCGAACAAAATCAAAATTTGCCACTTTCCCAATCATTTAATCCAAGATTTGACCTCACTTTCTGCAATTACATAAAATTTCAAATAAAGCATATAAAATTTCCCGGTTTCGAAATTCACTGTTACTACAAATATACAACTTTTCACACTATAAAAATCGAGTTTTCATCGAAAATTCAAATTATATTTTTATAACGGTACTTTAAACTGACAAATCTGCAAATTTGACAAAAGTTGCTCCAAAGTGTTGGCTTTACAGCGGTATATTTCTTTGATACGTTTGGATTTGAAAATTTTTGAATAATACGCATTAAAGGAAAAACATTTCCTGGAGAAACCGACCCGAAATTTTCAAGAAAAACTATAAAAAAGGATTTCTGACCCCCTTTCCCCTAGACTTCCCGACCCCGTAGCAACAGAGACTTTGGAGCATATATCCCGAGGACTCCATATTTTTCGTTGGTAGCATTGACTACCTGTTAAGTAAAGGTTGAAGTGAATTTGTTTAGTCTCCACGCCATGTTTTTTTCCTTTAATGCGTATTATTCGAAAATTTTCAAAACCAAACGTATCAAAGAAATCTACCGTTAGAAAGTCAACACACTGGAGCAACTTTTGTTAAAATTACAGATTTGTCAGTTCAAAGTACCGTTGTAAAATTATCATTTGAATTTTCGATGAAAAATCTATTTTGAATGTTTGATCAGTTGCATCTTTGATTTAACGGTGAATTTTGAAACCGAAACACTATAGTTATGCTTTATATGAGATTTTATGTAGGAGTAGTTTCAGAAAACATGGTGAAATCTTATTGTAGAATAAATGATTGGGAGAGTGACAAATTTTGATTCTGTTCGGAAAGTCAAGCTTTTCGACACAATTTACAAAACATGCTATAACTCTGTAACGGGTAAAAAGAGAGTGTCCACTTTAGTGTTAACTTTCCACAAATTAACGGTACTATCTACCACTCAAGTACTTACTATCTGAAGCGGGGTACCCTGTATGTGCTTTTTACTTTTATTTAAGTGGTTCATTTTGAATGTGAGGTGTATTTTTGAACTTTTGAGGTTTATATCATTTTTGTGTACTAAGAAGAAAAAATAATTATAAACCACACTGAAATAAGAGACTTAGATGTTGAGGCAATAAATTTGCATAAAAACAATTTTAATCTGAATGGTTTTTCAGTGATTTTTTGAGTAATTTTTTCTCTAACATAAGGTGGTTCATGTTGACTGTGATTCACTGTATAACGTTATGAAAATACGTCAGGCGAAACGTCGTGAGTTTTTTTCTAGAAAGCGGCAAAGATTCAGCCAGATTTACTTATGGGCTGTTTTTTTTATTTCAGCCCACGTTAGTCGCATAGTCGCACTTTATGTATTCAATGTTCTTGCAATGTGCAAGTGCGAATTATTTCAGTGAATGTTGGAATTTTTTGTGACACTTGGTTTTATTCTGCACACCAACTTAGTATGCGTCTGTAGCTTAGCTCGGTAATGCACCGGTCATTCTTTGCTTCTCAAAAAACACGATCGTCTGCGGTTCAAGCCCCGCTACGGGGCCAAATATTTTTTGTTCTCAAATTCCCTCTGTTTTAATTACTGCAAGATTAGTGGTTTCGTATAGATAGAAGCACTCATCAGGTCTTGCATCTAAAGTCTCGTATACTCGTACATATGAGCAATGATCATATGTGTATGAGATATTTTCCCGCACGAACGCTGTGCGAAACTTTAAAGCTTCGTATACATATGAGCCATATGAGAATCTCGTCCAGACCAAATTGCACGCACAAAGTTGTGCGCGCACGGAGATCCAGTAGCGACGGATCGTGTTCGTGCGGATTAAATCATGCGCGCACGCATGCTCCTACTGTACACATATGAGCGCGCACGATTACTTATATATATACGAGGCTTGAGCAGCAATCCTTGTGCAAGACAACGATCAAGGTGTGAGAATTCTGCTAGTATAAGCCGTGAAGGCGTGATTTTACTTGAAAACTCGACTGTGGAGTTCTAGATTGTGTGAGGCACTTATACAATATTAACTTACAAGAGGGTGTGGACAGTGGGTGATAAGTGGAGAAATTGGTAATTTTACTTTATGTATTATATAAATGAAATCAAGTTTCACAAAAAATTCCAAATTTCACTAAAATAATGCGCACTTGCACATTGCAACAATATCAAACCGGCGCCGGCGTCAACTTGTTTACTGTCGATCAGCTGCTCGAGATGTCAACTGAGTTAGTTATGAATCTTTCTGAATGTAGGACTAGAACATACCATTACAACGTAATAGTAAGTCAAGCACTTAAATTTGTTAACATTAATGGATAAAATCAATGTATTATTGTGGAATGCACAAAGTGTTAGGAATAAATCTATTGAGTTGTTCGATTTTGCGATTGATATTAAAGCCGATATTATAGCACTTACCGAAACCTGATTAAAGAGAAATGACAAATTACAAAATCCGGAATATTAAATTTTTAGGGTAGATAGATTAGGAACCCCGGGCGGAGGGTAGCTATTCGCATAAAGAAAACCCAGAAGTATTATGTGCTTCCCGAGTTGAGGACAAAAACAGTAGAAGCGATTGCTATAAATTTAGAAGTTCCAAAAATAACATTGGTGGTTTGCTACTTTCCTGGAACTAAGGTTGATAACTCCGAATTAAATAGATTCGATGATGTCATTAATTACTTAATGACACTTGGTCAAAATGTTGTTTCGTTTGGAGACTTTAACGACAAACACCGTTACTGGAATTGTCATAAAGCAAATTGAGCCGGTAAGCGACTCCACGAGCTTGCCTTCCAAAAAAAAACGTCCTTATACACACTCCATCTGAACCAGCATTCCTCAATACAAAAGGCAACGATTCGACACTCGACCTAGTACTAAGTAAATGTCCATACAACATTCCGCAGCTGACTACACTTCGAAGTTTGCCATTACTCCATTTACCAGTACGATTTCATATCGAAACTGGACACTATAGGTATATATCCAATACTTCGTTAGAAAACCCGAAATCAAAACAAAAAAACTAGCTTAAATTCAAAAAACACCTGAATAACAGCATAAATTTGGGATCCCAAGATCACTCCATAATAGAGCATTTAGCTCAAGTTGATTTCCTACTAAATGACTTTTGCAATAAAATTAATTCAGCATTAAATTCTGCTTCATTTAATATAAATAAATCCATTAGTCCATGTAGTCCGGATGGCGCAACAGTTAGCACGTTCGCCTTCAACGCACTGGGCCCCGGTTCGATTCCGGGGATTTACGTGTCGGTCTATGAGCCCACTCAGCTGTTAAATGAGTACCCATTATGGGGTAAATAACTCGGTTGAGCGTGTTGCTGATCACATACCTCTGCACAAAAACCGTCACGATCTAGAAAATGAGATGATGCTAACTCATCTCGAGGCCGTGGTTCAAATTGGACTGTTGCGCCAGTTATTTATTTTAATGATCCATTAACTAAAACAGCTGTAAACAGACTCTCAAAAATGATCTAAGACCAAATATCTATTAACCGTAACGTCAAATGGAATAATATGTTGAGGCGCCTACCAAAAAATAGCAGGAAACCATACCCTAGACTTGTACTGACCTAGTGGTGACACCAAAAGTACCAATTGGCAACGACCATATGCATTAAAAGTTAGTTTCCTATATGGCCAGTTTATAGGGGAGGTTGGCACTCATTCAGTGAGATCTTGACCACTCTCATAATCAATTAACTTACCCATTCTACAAATGTTTGATGAATTTTTCAAGTCGCTAGCTTCATTCTATCGAAAGTTATCGCTTATTTGAAGTCTCACTTGTAGGGGAGGTAGGCGTTCCTTGGGTTGGATCTTGCCCATCATTGCCACCAACCAATTGAATCATACTATGAACATTTAAGCAAAATTTCAAATCTCTAGCTTCATTCTATCGAAAGTTATCGCTTATTTGAAGTTTCATTTGTAGGGGAAGTAGGGGTTTCGTTGGTCGGATTTTACGTATTTTTAATATTAGCCAACTGGGTCCTACTACAAACATTTGGCCAAAATTTCAAGTCGCTAGCTTTATTTTGACGTAAGTTATCGCTTATTTTAAGTGTCATCTCTAGGGGAGGTAGGGGTTCCTTAAGTCGGATCTTGCCCATCTTTAATGCCAAATAACTTAATCTCACTTCAAACATTTGACCAAAATTTAAAGTTGCTGGCTTCATTCTATCAAAAGTAATCGCTTATTTGAAGTTTCATTTATAGGGGAGGTAGGGGTTCCTTGGGTCGGATCTTGCCCATTTTCAATACCAACTAATAAGACCTTACTTCCAACATTCTACCAAATTTTCAATTCGCTAGTGTCATTCTATCGAAAGTTATCGTGCGAACGGACTGACAGACAGACAGACAGACAGACAGATTGACAGACAGACATGGCTAAATCGAATCAGGAGGTGACCCTGATCATTTATATGTATTCATTGCTATACCTCCGGAGCCTCATTTAAGGTGTTACATATTTCCGTCGTGACAAAAACAATATACCCTATACTAAAAGTCTAGGGTGTAAAAAAACTATTTTAGCTTAAATTTAAAAGACACCTGAATAACAGCATAAATTTAGGATCCCAAGATCACTCCATAATAGAGCATTCCTCTCAAGTTGATTTCTTACTAAATGACTTTTGCAATAAAATTAATTTAGCATTAAATTCGGCTTCATTTAATATAAATAACGTAATGAAAAAAGTAATGATCCATTAACTAAAACAGCTGTAAACACACTCTCAAAAATGATCTAAGACCAAATATCTATCAACCGTAACGTCAAATGGAATAATATGTTGAGGCGCCTACCAAAAAATAGCAGGAAACCAGGAGTCCGAAGCGTATATACCCTAGACTTGTACAGACCTAGTGGTGACACCAAAAGTACCAATTGGCAACGACCATATGCATTAAAAGTTAGTTTCCTATATGGCCAGTTTATAGGGGGGGTTGGCACTCATTCACGGAGATCTTGACCATTCTCAAAATCAATTAACTTACCCATTCTACAAATATTTGATGAATTTTTCAAGTTGCTAGCTTCATTCTATCGAAAGTTATCGCTTATTTGAAGTCTCACTTGTAGGGGAGGTAGGAGTTCCTTGGGTCGGATCTTGCCCATCATTGCCACCAACCAATTGAATCATACTATGAACATTTCAGCAAAATTTCAAATCTCTTGCTTCATTCTATCGAAAGTTATCGCTTATTTGAAGTTTCATTTGTAGGGGAGGTAGGGGTTCCTTCGGTCGGATCTTACCCATTTTCAATACCAACTAATTAGACCTTGCTAGCAACATTCTACCAAATTTTTAACTTGCTAGTGTCATTCTATCGAAACTTATCGTAATTAAAGTAATATTTGATTTTTTGAAATTAGTAGGGGAGGTAGGCGTTCCTTTGATCTGATTATGCCCAATGTAAAATACTAAAACTCGAGCAGCTTCTCACCTCAGGGTTACATGCCAAAAATCTGGTGTCTACGTCAATTGGTTCAAAAGTTATAGACTAAAAATCTGAAAAGTAGGTTAGTACGGGGCTCTTTGTAGGAAAATTACCGTTAGTTTTCAACTGATCGATTTGATTTTTCCAGGAGCCTCACGAGCAATCTGCCAAAGCTAGAGCTTTTCATGTTTATTTAATCGGGAGTTATAGATACATTTAATTATTTTACATATGTAGGGGAGGTGGGCGTTGTCTTGGCCTGAACACGCCAATTTTCAATACCTACCAACTAGATCATACCTTTAATATTCGACCAAAATTTCAAGGCTCTAACTTCCTTTAAGGTGTTACATATTTCCGTTTTCCGTCGTGACAAAAACAATATACCCTATACTAAAAGTCTAGGGTATAAATATGAAAACTGAATAAAGTCTTCCGACGGCAAAAACTTTTGTCTTCATTACTTGCATAAGTATATGGTGTTCGATAACAGAGAAAAGGCAGACATGATATCCGAGATATTTCATAATTCACATAAAATGTCCGGACATCTGGGAAACTCAGTGCTCAATGATATGGTGAGTAGTCAAATCCAGTGACTTTCATCCCCCAGTGATTTCAACTCAACCTACTTGTCGTCCTTATCCGAAATCAAGTCTATTATTAAATCCGTGAAAGTGAAAAAAAGCCCCTGGATTCGACAAAATTTTAAATTTGGCTTTACAGAACCTGCCTAAGAAAGCACTAGTCAGGCTTAACTTTATAATCAATGCTTGCATGGTTTTCTCGCATTTTCCTTCCTCTTGGAAGCATGCAAACGTTATTCCGATAGCCAAACCTGGCAAAGATCCTCGCCTATCTGAAAATTACAGAAAAATTAGTCTTCTACCTTCAATGAGCAAAATTCTGGAGTAAAGCTAATCCAATCGTTTCTGGCGAATAGAGCTTTCACAGTACAGATTGGCGAATCGCAGTCATCTACAAAGACAATACCGGCAGGTGTTCCACAGGGGTAATGTATCAGTCCGGTGCTTCTCAATATATTTACTGCAGACTTTCTAAAAGCGAATGACTGTGAAAGAGCTTGCTTTGCAGATGATGTTTGCATTTTCTGTAATGGTGATGATCCAACTCACATTTCCTCAAAGTTTGAACGTCAGCTAGAAAATCTACCAATTCTACTTTAGATGGAAAATTAAGCTGAACACCGCAAAAACACAAGCAGTTTACCTCACTAAAAAGAGAAAAAGAACTAACCTACCAAGATCAGCCTTAAACTTTCTGAATGATTCCATCTCCTGGCAGAATCAATTGACTTACCTAGGATTAACGTTTGATAAAAAATTAACATGTCAACCACACGTTGAAACAATGTCGGAGAACATGAGGAAGACCTTCTGTTCCCTATACACCCTCTTGAACAATAAGTCGAAGCTATTTATCGATAATAAACTTCTTATTTATAAGATGATCATACAACCAATTGGAACGTATCCCCGCTTTGGCGGACTTATGCTTAAACAATTAGAAAAAAGGTATAAATCACCCAAAATAAAACATTAAAATACATATATTACCAATAAACCATTCTACTACTCAACGGCAAGATTACACAATGAAACTAAAATTAAAACAATGAATGAGCTAGTTGGTAATATAACCTCTAAGTTTATAGCAACCTGCTCAAATATAGATAACAGTATAATAAGATCTTTAGCTAACATATAATTAAGTATACCCACAGATAACTACTAAGCATAGACTTAATTTAGGTTAAGATTTCGGTTAAGATTTTTATTTATCTTTTTTTTTCTTTCCCCACAAGGTTTTTTCCACTTTTCCTTAAGATATTACCTCTTAAATAACCGGACTAAATCAACAGAATTGATTACGCTAAACACATAGTACCATAGAGTTAAGGCTTTAGCCGGTATCTACAGTTAAATAATTGTTCAGGCACACAATGTAATAATAGGGCACAAATAAATTTTAATTTGAAAAAACGCGATCGACAAAGTGAGCTACCAAGAGGCTGAAGCAACGAAGGCGGTGAACTCCGACCAGAAGCATCGAACGAGTGACAAAGCAGAGAAACGGGCGAATCGATTCGCTTCGTTAAAGAAGCGAAGACAGTGGTCATCATAGGGGGCGATACAATTATAATAAAAAAAATCAATGCTGGTCATACTGTAAGTACAGTTTTAAGTATAATATTGTAGTACTAGTAGGCCGCTCCCACCAGGCGGCCAAGGCCCGACGTCGGGCTGTCGCACCACGATGATGATGATGATACTAGTAGGCAATGTGAAAGTGCAAGGTAAAGTGAAACGAACAATTTTAAGTGTTTAAATGCCTGTCCCTGACGATGTTATGTCTGAATTGACAAACCTGGTCATTGGAAAAGTATCATTTGCATTTTTCCGAAAACATTTACAAAAAGAATCAGATTTGATTAAATTAGATGCAAGAATTAAAGAATTATTCACTAGAATAGATTATATTGTTTCCTCTTCTTTTAAAAATGAGTCCATTGAAGATAAGAATTGCATTCAATACGACAGTTCAAGTGACGTCGTAAAAACTATAAGAAATAGCACATACAAGAATAGTGAAATGATCTCGTCTGCTGATTCAAATTTGAATCAAGTAATCACATTTCAACCAAATTATTCGAGAAAATCAGATACAGATTCGAATGAAATGTTACACAGGCATTGAACCCCTTCTGCCAAATAATTCAGAAACTAGAGATCGTAAGATTCGTGTCCAAAAATCTATTTCAAAATTCAAATATAAAACTAGCAATACGAGTCATAACATGTTATCTTATCACATTAGCCAAATTAAAAGTGGTTGGGAACATTTCTCCAAAAATATTATGTCTAGTTCAGGAAACAAGCATGAAAAAAACTCTAGGTAAAAGAAACCAAATCTAACTTCTCATTTGTGCCCTAAAATTTCATTTTCTCATGGAAATTGTTGTATTCAAACGAACACTGTATTCATGACCATAACTCGTAAATATGATTTAATCACAGATGCAGTAATATAAATAAGCACAAAAAAAACTTTTCAGTTCTTTTCATTATCGTTTACTTTATTTTATTCACATTTATATAAATAAGTTTTACAGATATAACGATTTAATTAACAATTTGTTTTACAATTTTGTTCCAGACAGCTTTTGAATCTTTCGTTCGTTTTTCATTCCTTAGCTTAAATTTTGGTTTGTTGTTGTTGATTTGATCATAGCAGTAACTATATGTACTGTTCCATTTGTTTTATTTGATAGTGTACATGGATAGAAATATATATATGTATATATTGATATATAATTGAGAATATCCTTACAAAGTTTAATTAATTTCGCTTCGTATTCGCCTCTGTTGTTGTAAAGATTTCTGGGATAAAAATAGAATCTGCATAAAATGTGTTTCTATAAAATAAACCTTCAATTTGTGTTGATTTTTGTTTTGTGTTATGATAAATTCATTCATTTACCATGCAAAATATGTTCCTTGTTTGTCCCGGACTGGGCTAAAAATTTAATTCGTCTTTATAAAGAAGCATTTCACAAAATTATTACAATAGTATATTTTCTATTTTTTTTTTGTATTATCTTTTCTCTTAATATGTGTTTTTAATGTTTTAAGCAGTATGTATTTTGATTACATTTACATATACATATTAGATAATCCTGTTTGTTTTGTACAGAACGCGCTAGGTAGTATAGTTTTAGGTATAAAAGTGATTAGTTAGGTGCATTCGATTTTTTGGCAGGTGTCCATTGTTGTTTTTTTTAGCATAAGAAATATCTTAAAGTATAACACTGATATCATAGATTCTTGCTCAACGTCATCTCAGCTTTTTGTCGTTTATGGACGAGTACTATCTAATGTGATCTGATCGATATTATACTGTTTTATATTGATAGCGATGCGACAATAATTTTCCCCCTATTTTTAGATGCACTTTCTACAATAACTATCCAAATTTTCGATATTTTCTTCACATTTTTATACACTTCAAATTATGTAGAGGTTCTGACTTTAGGTTTTCCTATTATGATATTTATGTAATTGATTCTCATTATCAGAAATTCATTGAATTTTTTCAGACTGCCCAGACGGAAGGAAGCTTAAGACTAGGTTTTTGTGTAAAATAGTTTAAAGTCGATTTGTATGGAGTTTAAATTTTTTGTAATCGATTTTGTATTTTACATTTTTTTGAAAAGCAAAATAATTGATTTTTTTTTTAAATATTGTAATAAATTTTCAACTGACAGCTTTTATGAAAATATAATATGAATAGATAAAACAACAATGTACTTATCAGAAAATAATTTCTATATGTGACAGTGTTCATATTCTATGTGATTATTCTATGTATAGAGTGTTGAATAATACTATATGCAATGGCAACCTACTAATCGAAGTTCACCATCAAGCTCTCAAGATTGTATAGCACGTTTTAGCAAAATTGAAAATGAAATGTATTTGTCGAAAAATTCTTTCTTAATACATTTCATTAGGTAAATTTGTTGTGCTGCTGACGCTGCACACTTTGAAAGTATAAAAGGCATTTAAGAACAAAAAATAAGTAGGAGCAATTTGTTTGATATATTTTATATTTTCTTTCTTTTGTTTACTTATTTTAACATTATATTTAGTGAAATGTGTTTTAATTTATAATTGATTCATTTCAGTTCTATCTTTACTCGACGTTGGTTGACTTTCTTTGTGTGTATGTATATGAAATGTCATTTTAAAAATATGTATTTCGTAAACTCTAAAGTAGTCGACAGGTGTGATGATAGTCTTTGCTATTCGTTTATATTGATAAATTTACTTTGTGTTTCCTTTTTTATGGAAGCAAATTAAAATTAAAATTTTGGTGTGTATATATGCGTTGGATCATCCCTTCTTTTAAATACTGCTTCAGAAAATATATGTAGTTTTTTTTTGGTATTTATTGCAAGACCATATTGCAGGTTCTAAATAACGGGCCTGACTGAAAAATATTTCAATGTTGGTAAGCAAAATAATGATGAGAGAGGACACTTAGTCAGAACATAATATTAGACACTTTGTTACCCCTAGACTATGGGTTAGGTTAGGTTTATGGACTGCCATGAAACCTTAAGAGACACATAGACCACGACTGGGTCTACGACAATAAATCACATTAACCTGAGATACTCTTGCAGTTACTATATTAGAGGATATACGAGTACAGTCAGTACAGCCGCACGCTCCAAGAGTTGTCTTCCTCATTGTAACTAAGGCTTCACAATCACAGAACCTAGTCCTCACAGCACCAATAATATTTGTACCATGGGTATGACCCATGAGCAGACTTTCGTTCTATAGCGAAATTGTGCATAGACAAAAAAAAAACTGGTGAATGCAGATATGTTATCAATGTTATGAAAAGGATAATGTTACACTCAGGTTAGTGACCCATCGTGTGCCTACTGCGACCATAGGAGGCCTATTGTTCCGTTGTCCATCAATCTGCCAAAAAGCCATAGACAGTTCTAATAAAGGGCAGTAACTCTTTTGCAGGAATCAACCTGAAGTTGGCAAAACTTATAAAAGCCTGCTCGACGAGAGACATCCTATTACGTGCGATAACGAGACATTCGCACAAGATGTATTTGGTCGTCTCCTCGCCCTCCAGACAGACAGCGTTTAGTCTCGCTGAACAAAGCCATCCATTAGGTGAGATCTAAGCAGGTGATGGCCTTATAAGTACCCCACTAGCAGTCTTAGACGTTCTATTCATGTAAGTAGCACCGTTATATTGTATTTGTAGGGTATTATTAGCTCGTTCGCTTCGCGCAGCCCTGAAAGGTTATTCCAGTATTGATGCCTTAACAATGCATACCAGTCTCTGATCCGCAGTTTGATCGAGGCCAGCCCTAAGCCACAGTAAGCAGAAACAGTCTCTACGTCGCCGGGCTAAGGCGTCGCAATCGCATAAAACATGGTTCGAAGTCTCGTCTTCTTCACCGCAAAAGTGACAGTTCGAGTCAGGAGCAATCCTCATAGTTCTCAAGTGGTCTCTCAGGCCTGAGTGTCCAGTCAGGAGACCACAGATGGTTCTAAACTTGTTCCGGCTTAACTTTAGCAATTCAGTCGATCTGTACGCTAGTAGCCCGAAATTAAAAGCTTTGCCTGGCTCAACCCTGGTTGATTATTCCAATAGGCGGTAGCTTTGTTGCGTTTCTAGTCTCTGATGAGATTCATGATTGTACAGGTTGGAATACCACAAAAGGGTTCCGGCGCGCAGAAGGGAGTGGCCGAAGCTGTTCTGGCCATTTCGTTGGCCTGTTCATTGCCACTGATACTAGCATGGCCTGGGACCCAGAATAGAGTTACTCTGTTCCGAGACCCAAATATATGTAGTGCTTTTAGGCAACTATGTATGATTCTTGATGTTACTGTTCTTTCTGACTGCGCTTTGATGGCCGCCTGGCTGTTAGAGAATATAGACCGATCTTCAGGCATAACTCGGCACATGCCTCGATGGCGCGCACCTCCGCTTGGAAAACAGTGGCAAACTTGCCGATGGGTATGAAATTTCGATGGTTGGGATCCACAATGCTCGCCTCGGTGCCTTCATTGATTTTCGAGCCAGCCGTGAACCACATGACAGTGTAAGGTGGAAGATTGGTATATTTCTTCTCCCAGTGTTCTTTGTCCCATATAACGGCGGTGAACCGTTTCTTGCCTGATCTTTCCCTCACAAGATGATCAGATGGTATACTTGTGGCAATAATTTTATTAAGCCACCTAATTTATGCTAGATTTGCATTCGCGGCGCATGCTACAAGTCTCGCAGTTGCCATTTTGGCGTATGCTTTTATGTTAATGTGTATTGGCTGTAGGCCGAGCAGTACATCAAGAGCACTAGATGGGCAAGACCAGATAGTCCCCGTCAAGATCGTCGCATGCAAGTCACTGCACTTTCCCTAAGGTGATCTTACCAGCAACAGTGAATGCTCTTTTCCACCAGACTACTGCACCATATTCTAACATAGGTTTAACGATAGCCTTGTAAGTCCAGAGGGCCATTGAGGGTTTTATTCCGCACGTCTTATCCACAAAGCCTTAGTGGCCTTATCCGCCACAACCCTGAGGTGTTCTTGCCAGAGTAGTTTACTATCGAGGATGTTAATTGCCTTGACCCCTCTAGAGGCATGGGCGCGTCAACATCTCTAGCATTTCTATGCCTTGTTGATGTTTCGATAGTATATCTACGAGTACTTTTCGCAAGTGCAGTTGCTAGCATACACCTCCTATCCGCGCCGTCTTTATACTGACAAGCTCGGAGTACTGTGAGAGTTCTATTTATACCCAAAGGCAGCTTTTTGGTCGCAAAGAAATTTAAAATCCGAGCTCTAGATAAGTATCGTAAAGCGGTGACCGAACGATCACGGCCACCGAGCGCGACCGGCCATCGCGCGCGACACGTTGTGATTTTCCAAGGGAAGTGGTGAGTGGTACATTATAGCGCGTCTGGTGCGACCGAGGTTTCTTCGACAACTGCCTTGGATGGGTTGACTCGAAGTCCGTTGTCGTTGCACCATTCTTGTTCAATGGCAAGCACTGCTTCAAGGATGTCGGTAAGAACCCCCTCTAACTTTCCTTTAATCAAAATAACTAAGTCATCGTCTTAGACCTGTACTGAGTAGCCCATCATCGAGAGTTTCCACAGCAGGCTACCACTATGCACCACAGTAAAGGAGACAGAACTCCACCCTGTGGGCAGCCACGGGTGACATTTGCAAGAAGAGTAACGCCTTCATTGTTGCTGGTGACCATTGTGGAAGAAAGCATATGTCCTAGTGATTGGATGGTCCTTCTCTAGCAAGTTCATCCACAGCCCCGTTCCCTTCAATGTCATGTAGGGGTACTATTATAACTCCCACAGCGTTTCAAGCTTATCAGTAAAAGACGGCGGTGTATGCCGGCAACTGTACCATTCGAAATTTATACGCTATCGAAACGTCAACAAAGCATTTAGTAGAGATATTGACGCGCCCATGCCCCACTGGAAGACTTAAGGTAATAGTGATATGATGTGTTGTTGGGGGAAATTTTCGAAAAAACGCGGTAATAGATTCTATTTGCCGTAATTTGATTTTCTACTCAACGATCTTTATATAAAAAATCCATGTTCCACCACCCCCCCCCCCCCCCCATTTGTGTCTTAAATATAAGGTTAATTGGCCCAGGTTGAATATTAGTTGCCCCACAAAACTGCTGCCCTTGTCAAAAAAAAAAAAAAAAAAGAATCCGCGTGATAGTGTGTATGGTTATCGGGCATTGTGTCATCAATGAGCATGCCAAGAGGTTTCGACTTCCAAACAAAGACTTTTGCGGGAGCTGCGGACATGCGGATCAGGAGGAAACTAGGTTAAATCTGCTTTGCAAATGCCGGGCACTAGCAAGCATTAGAAGGCCAACTCTCGGTGAGTACTTCTTCGATCATCTAGGTGAACTAGCAGAGGTGGAGGTTGGTCAACTGCTCCATTTCGGGACTAACTCTGTCTCTCTTTCACAGGGTATCACAATGGACCCGCGTTTCTTGGTCTAAGTGTGCTGTGTTAACATGACTAACCTGACCTAACCTAGATATTGACCAGACAATTTTTTTCGTTGAGATAGTGCGTCATATTCGGCCCTCTGTGCAAAATGCGTGGACATAGGTTGGGCATGGGCATCGTGCATCTCTGAACTAGTCATATTCTCCTCTATACATAGAGAAGAGGTCGGTAATTAATAATAATTGAAAACCTGTCATTCGCAGTTGTGGCGACTAGAGGCCGGCGAGAAAAGCAACTGGTTTAATTTCCGTGGAGTGAGTCGAACCTACGACCACTTGCTTGATAAATAGACGCTCAACCGCTACCGCAGCCGCTGGCACTATTACTATTTGCCTTAACCCCTAATGGGGCGTAGAGCGTCAACTACTACCGTTAGCACTATGGGTAACCTGCATACAGTTAACTAACCATAGTGTTCTACTACTGATACCGCTTTCATTATTATTCAAATCGTAGTATGAGTAGTACAGAAATTTGAGCATACGACGGGTATCGAAAACAAACATATACCAGGTTATAGTTTTCCAAATAATAATATTTTTTTTTTAAATCAGTTTAAAAAATTAGTATGCTTTTGTTGTTTTGGATGGTTGGGCCTCGATATTAAGTTTTAAGCGACCTAAATAGTTTTTGTTGTTTTGTTTATACTTAAAATGATATTCTAATACATACTTTAAATATAAAGCATTATGAATATTAAGCTATAAAGTAAAGTAAAAAAATACGCTAAATTTGATTGTTTCAGGAACCTGTTTGGTAGTGTTATAAGAGTAGTCTTATTTGTTGAAAATTGTTTTAATATTTAGTCAACCCATTGTACTATAGGTTTAGTATTTATATTTATGTAAAGTGTTTCCAAAATGAATCGTAAATATGAATATAATTAAATAAACTGAAACAATAATTTTGTCATAATTCATATAATTAATTTTTACTTACATTAAGATCTATTGTATGAATATGTATGTATGTATACTGTTGCCGGTATTGATTTTGCGTTTGAATTCATTTCTATTATATTTAGATTTTAGTTTAATTAATGTGCCATAAGATTTACGTGGCTAAACGAGCTCGTTGCTTTCGTACGAATTCGACGGCCAATTTGTCAGTAGTACGCGATTCCAGTATTTGTAAAATTGGATGATCTGTAAAGGAAAATATTATTTTTAATTTAGAATGGATGTTTTCAGTGCAGGCGAGATAACAAGAAAACAGGAGAATTTTGAATGTAAGAATGTAGCGATTGTGTTTTTCTTTCTTCGGATAAGAAGTTTCAAGATGAAAATGAAAGTAGAAACTTTCCAGGGTAGCTTGAAACCCCAGAAAACCATGGAAATGTTAGGTACATATATCTAGTTCTAATATGCGCTACGTATTCCGGAGCAAATGTGCCTTTGACCACACTTTGAGTTAACTTTGAGTTTTTTATTTTCTTTCGTCCTTTTCGTTATTTTTATCTCTTTTTTTCTTGTGTGACCTTTCTAGGCTTCACACCATTTATGTCTTTTGTGTTCTGTGTATCCTATATCGCGGTCGGTAATCGTGAAGTCTCGACAACTTTACGATGCCGCATCTAGAAAACATAGTTTGGATCCCCGGTGCGTTAATAAAAACTGCCTCTGGGTATTATTAGAACTTCCTCAGCGCTCCACGCTCGTCAGTAAAAGACGACTCGGATAGGATGCATGCACCAAGCAACTGTACCTACTATCCGAAATCTAAATGCTATCAAAAATTCAAAAAGGCGTATCTAGGCAAGCGATGTTGGCGCACCCATGCCCCTGGAGGGGTCAAGGCAATTAACAACATATTCTTCATATAGCCCTTATAACCTCAATATTCTTTATATCCTTTTTATCCTCTTTATCCTTTATCCGCTCTATATCAGGGGTGTCCAACGTTTTAGCCTCACCGGGCTGCATTGGCAAGAAATGAGTTGTACTGGGCCACAGAAACACTAAAGACAGCAGCTGAGCAAATGACTTGGTTTTTATGGGAAAGAATAAGCTGCTCGCAAATGTATGTACTTGTTTCCAAATAATTATGTCGCAAAAACACATGTCTGTGTAGCGAGGGTTATCTATCTCTGGGCAGGAATAATTTGTCGAAATCCAATAAACATACTTGATCGAATTATTCCTTAATTTAAATGTCACATTGGAGTTACATGCATTACATTAGAAGATTTTCTGGTAGATAATTTTTTAAGTCTGTAGTAAATGAAGTTGGAGTAAAAACACAAAAGCAGATTTTTTTTTTAAATCCTGAAATCTCTTTAAAACTCCTGTACAAGATTAACAAGCTGAGCTGCATATTTAGATTACTCAAAATTGTTTACTTCTATGAGGGCGGTTCAAATATGATCGAGACAAACGCTGTAGATGGCGCGCCTGTATGTTTTGAAGGTAGCGGCTTGAGTGTGTGATAGCTGGGTCCCTTACGAATAGTGTGCCATAGTTTTCGTCGCAAACGCACGTTTCACTGCTGCATACTACTCTAACCTTCTGAAAACACATGTGAAACGCGCTTATCGCTCGAAACGGAGGAGCATTCCAGCGCGAAGTGCTATTCTTCTCCAGGATAACGCGCGCCCTCATACCGCGCGTCTCACGCTCGATACAATATCAGAATTGGGGTGGGAGGTACTAGAACACCCCCCCCCCCCCTACAGTCCGGATTTATAACCCTACGACTACCACATGTTTGGACCACTGAAAGAAGCCCTCGGAGGTCATAGATTCAACACCGACGGCGAGGTGGAGGAGTTCGTGCGCACATGGCTGTCCAAGTTGCCCCAGGAATTCTTCGATACCGGCATCAAAAAACTTCCGGAGAGGTGGCAAAAATGTGTAACTAGTGAGGGGAATTACCTAGAAAAACTGTAAATTTTTGTAAATATTTTCGATAATAAATAAATGTGTGAGCGTTTGTTTTGATCATATTTGAACCGCCTTCGTAATTGGGCTAGCTAAAACTAGACAGGAGGTGCTCGACATTACTCTCGTCTGAGAGGATTTACAACACTTGGTGCGGGGCTGGAGGGTGTCAGCTGATCACTTCTTTTCAGATCACCGCTACCTTCAGTTCGGTCTCAACGAGACTCCCACAACAAACCCAGTCATCTTGGATAGGCGGAGAACAAACTGGGCCACGCATCATGATACTTTTCAGGAATATCTGCCGCCTTTACTGGAACGACCGAGAAACACGCAGAAGCTGGCCAATATGGTGCATACTCTAACAAATGCTTTCGAACAGACTACGATTAGATCGTGTCCTACCCGTAGGTCACATGGTAATAAAAAACATGTGTGATGGAACGCGGATATTATTGAATATAGAGTTAAGTGTACGAAGGCCTTTAATAAGGCAAAATCATCTGGATGTGAAGCGGATTGCTACACCTACAGAGAGTTTCTTCAAAGCTTTAAGAAGGGAATAAGGAGGGCAAAGAGGTGTTCGTGGAGACTTACGTGTGAACGTATTAAAACGTCGAGCGAATCCTCAAGGCTACGTAAAGTATTAGCTACTAATCTATCGATGCCTACCTATCTAATGAAGCCAGATGGATCGTGGACCTCCACAAGTAAAGAAATAATTGATATCCTGCTAGATACGCCCCTTCCGGATAGTTCATCTGAAACTGCGTTCGTATATGCACAGGAACACGTTACAGATCCATGCGCGTCTGCAGCTATACTATCAAAGGAGAAAATTATCATTATCATTCCGGCGGACTTACAGCATCTGTCCGTTGTTGTCTACCTCCGGATTGAAACAGTTTTTAGGGCATGTTTAGATTTAGTCTATATCTCTCGGGCCTGGGTAGAGGTCAAGGTTGGCTTTATTCCAAAAACAGGCAGAAGATCCCACGCACACCCGAACGATCTTAGCCGATTAGTTTATCATCGATTTTACTTAAGTACGTAGAGAGGCTTATAGATACTCACTTACGAAGTGAGATCCCCGCAAATCTCTTATCAAATTCACAGCATGCAAACTGGAAGGGTAAATCCGTTGATGCAACGTTGCATTCTATCGTGGGCTATATCGAGAAGTCCTTAAGCTGTAAGGAGTTTACCATGGTGTTGTTTCTGGATACAAAGGCAGCCTTCAACAACGTTAGACTAGCTGCAATTATTGATGTACTGTCGTCTCTCGGAGTGGACGACTCTCTCTGTAAGCTCATAAACCCGATGCTGACATCTACGGTTATTTGCACTGAGTTGAGCGTATGGTCCGCTCGTAGATACGTTAACAGGGGCACCCCGCAGGGTGGTGTTCTCTCCCCCTTCTTATGGAATGTTTTGGTAAATGAACTTCTCCTGGATCTGGAGGCGCTGGGATGCTAGGTGACTGCCCACGCGGACGACGTTGCTATCGCCATCTCGGGTAAGTTCCCCACCACTCTTAGCGAGGTATTATAGAATGCACTCTCTATTTTAACAAATTGGGCCACAAAATGTAGCGTTAAAGTTAATCCGCTAAAGACGGAACTTGTCCTATTTTCAAGAATGCATAGGACACCAACACCACAACCTCCGGTATTGGAGGGAGAGAAATTAATCTTCATAGACAAGGCTAAGTTGGGGCTGATACCTGACAGGAAGCTAAGTTAGAAGCCCAATATTCAGGAGCGTGTTAATAAGGCAAATATCGCGCTCTACTGTTGTAAGAACGCCATCGGAAAAAGGTGTGACCTGCAACCGAAGGTTATGCATTGGCTCTATGTGGCGGTTATTTGCCCATACTTTTGCACGGCATTATTGTGTGGTGGAACGCACTTAAAACTGCAGTAAATCGTAGATTAATGGAAAATGTTCAAAGATCAGCTAGTTTGGCAATCAGCGGGGCTCTCAGAACGACCCCTTCTGATGTCATGAATATAATGCTCAAGCTGCTTCTGCTAGATATTTCTGGCGAACAGGTGGCTGCACGCACGGCCGTCCGTCTTCGCGATGCAGGTCAATGGTTAGCTCTAAACTGTGGGCACTCGACGATTTTAAATAATCGTGATATCCCTGCAAGGACGGACCATGTCTCATCAAAACTTATGTTCACTAAGTCCTTCAAAAGTCTCATCCCATTACATACACAATGGAATGAAGACTTTCTTTCGACATAAGATACAATACATATCTACACAGGTGGGTCTAAGAATGACAATGGCGTGGAAGCTGGCATTTACTCCGAATTTCTGAACCTGAGCCTATCGGTTCGACTACCCAACTACTGTAGCGTTCTGCAAGCGGAATTGGTAGCAATTTGGGAAGCCCTGGTCTGGCTGGGACGGCACCGTCATGACGTATCTGTGAGGAAAATCATTATTTTAACAGACAGTCAAGCTGCGATTAGAGCCTTGGAATCCCTACGTATTATCCCGTTGGGCATCACAACGGACCCTGATACGGTCTATGTGTGCTGTGGACAATCATAGCAACCTAGCTTAGGTAAATTGCTCGTGAAGGTAATCTTATACTCTCCTCGAAAACTGAAATGGACCAGTTGAAAATTAACGGTAATTTTCTTACAAAGAGTCCCGTACTACCCTACTTTTCACGTTTTTTATCTATAACTCTTGAACCAATTGACGTAGACACCTAATTTTAAACACGTAACCCTGAGGTGAGAAGCTGCTTGAGTTTTAGTAAGTTTGGCATAATCAGATCAAATGAATGCCTACCTCCCCTACAAATTTCCAAAAATTAAATATTCCTTTAATTAGATAACTTTCGTAGAATGACACTAGCAAGTTGAAAATTTGGTAGAATGTTGCTAGAAAGATCTAATTAGTTGGTATTGAAAATGGGCAAGATCCGACCCAAGGAACCCCTACCTCCCCTACAAATGAAACTTCAAATAAGCGATAATTTTCGATAGCGCCTTGAAAAATTCGACAAATATTTGAGGAATGGGTTAGTTGATTGATTTTGAGAATGGGCAACATCCTCCCGAATGAGCGCCAACCTCCCCTATAAACTGTTCATATAGGAAACTCACTTTCAATGCAAATGGTCGTTACCAGATGGTACTTTTGGTATCACCGCTAGGTCTGTACCTATATATACGGTTATATACGCTTCGGACTCCAGGCCGAAGCGAAGCTTCGGTCTGGTTCAATTTGATCTTTTATATTGACGTGGCAACGTCTATGGTGAGTGTGTCGAGAAAATGTCGGACCGTATTGAAAACCAATTGAATTGAACCCTTTGGTGTTGACACACTTTTGGGCATGAACTGAAATCTGGGAAATATGGGTGTGGTCTGAATCGGGGTGATGAGGCTAATGCTCCGGAGTGCTGCTGAGGACGCTTTTAACCCTATGTATTGGGATGAACACATTCTTCGACATAAAATGAAGTCTCGGGGATACCGTGTCGTCTGAATCGGGGTGGTGAGGCCAATGTTCTGGAGTGATGTTGTAGGCGCTTTTAACCCTATGATGTTGGGATGAACACATTCTTGGACATGATGTAAAATATTTGACGTTTTTACTCAAAAACTTAGGCAGTGCCGAAGACATTGCCCGTGAATATCTCAGGTTTACGATTGAGCCCGAGGTAAGTTCCTCGAGCGCCTCAACACTGATTGTCTGCTTGCCATATGATATTATCATACAAATAATACGTTCCCAATTAACAGATTTAATTATCAAATTCACATGTGATGTGAACTAGTGTCAACCAGAATATATTTATTGGAAAAACCGCCTAATTAACTACCATGCATTTAACGTGGTAGCACAACACATGTGTATGCATCAGGTTAATATCGGCATCGTTTCACGCCAATTTAAATTAGTCCAAACCAAAGGACCGAATCGGGTATTCAAATCAACAATTACCTAATCTATCTTTACCAGAAACAATATTGAATTTACGGAAACCAAATTAGGATTGTTCATTTCGATTGCAATTAATAGTCGAAATTTTGAATTCTAATTCGCTCATTCATATGTACATGGCAATGAAAATGTTATTCCCTTAGTAATCCAATGCATATTTATTATCCTGAATATTTTACTCATGGAACCGACGGACACACGTGCGTAAATCTGAAATTAGAGAAAGCATAACAAAATCTTAATCCCATTCTCATATCGTTCGACCATAGTATAAATTCATGATAGCTGTTCATATTGCCTATGAAATAAATGAATACTAGTTTTGCTGATAGTTGTGCGATGAGCAATCTAATTTGTTTATGTATCTGGAAATTCAAAGTTCAACAGTTATATCCCAGCCAACATAAAATGCATGAGTGATTGATAAGTAATGACGTCCGTTACGCTAGCACCCCCACCACTAAGTATCGATATCAGGCATAGTGCATAATTAGGGGCTAATTAGTTGCTAATTAGTTGCTCTATTCCCGAATTTATTGCTCCTGCCGATCCGCCAGAATTGACGATTTTATGTGGGGGTGCTAGCGTAACGTTACGCTAGCACCCCCACTTTTTTATCCAACATCTATCGCACGCAAATTTGATGCAAAATGAAAAACAGAATTAATTGCTAATTTGTTGCTCTATTCCGGAATTTATTGCTCCTGCCGAATTGCCAGGATAAAGTTTTTTGTATGGTGGTGCTAGCGTAACGTTACGCTAGCACCCCCACTTTTTAATACGGCATTTGTCGTCTCTAAATTTAATGCAAATTGAAAGCCATAATTAATTGCTAATTTGTTGCTCTATTCCCGAATTTATTGCTCCTGCCGATTCGCCAGGACTTCAGCTTATATATGGGAAGGAAACCACATTTGTACCCCTCTGTACTATCCCCACTGGCACAAATCTAACAAAAACTTGATGCAAAGCGAAAGCAATTAATATTTCCTAATTTATTGCTCTATTCCGGAATTTATTGCTCCTGCCGAATCGCCAGGATAATGTTTTTTGTATTGTGGTGCTAGCGTAACGTTACGCTAGCACCCCCACTTTTTAACACGGCATTTGTCGTCTCTAAATTCCGATTTTCCGTTAAAACATTAGGCTAAAACGTTTGAAATGGGCTTGGAAGCATGTCACATAGATTTCGAAGAGGGAGAACACTGTAATAATTCCGGGATAGTTGAAATTTAAGCAACATGTTTGAGGCGGAAGATTTTGTGTCTGGCGGAATATTTAAGAAAAACCAATGGCTGTGAATACCTGACGCACAAGACTACAATCCATTTCCAGTATTTGCAAATAAACTTCTGCTGCTACTTTTGAGCTGGGAAAGTATATTCGACGACCTTCGTGACCGGAAAAAAATTCCCACACCTTAAACCCTCCAGATTACGCAGGGAATCTTCAAAGGAATTCAGTGCTCAGCGTTTCTCGAAGTTTCCGCCGCACGCAGATTCATCAGACGCCAACATGTTGCTTAAATATGGACACACAAAAAAAAGATGGCGCTGTTCCAAATTTTCTGAGTTTATATCGCATGTTATTTTTTCATCCATTTTTTCCTGCTTATGACGCTATTATCACAAACTAAGTGAACTTTTTAAACTTTTTACTATTTCACGCTAGCAACATCTTACAAAAAACATTATCCTGGCGATTCGGCAGGAGCAATAAATTCCGGAATAGAGCAACAAATTAGGAAATATTAATTGCTTTCGCTTTGCATCAAGTTTTTGTTAGATTTGTGCCAGTGGGGATAGTACAGGGGGGTACAAATGTGGTGTCCTTCGCATATATAAGCTGAAGTCCTGGCGAATCGGCAGGAGCAATAAATTCCGGAATAGAGCAACAAATTAGGCAATATTTATTGCTTTCATTACGCGTCAAGATTTTGTTAGATTTATGCCAGTGGGCATTGTACAGGGTGGTACAAATTTTGTGTCCTTCCCATATATAAAATGAAGTCCTGGCGAATCGGCAGGAGCAATAAATTCGGGAATAGAGCAACAAACTAGCAATTAATTTTTTCTTTAATTGGCCATTGAATTTGAGAAAAATATATGCCGCATTTAGAAGGGAGGTGCTAATGTGACGTCATACTAGCTCTACCGTTCAAAAAACGTTATCCTGGCAAGTCGGCAGGAGCAAAAAATTCCGGAATGGAGCAACAAATTAGCAAATATCTATTGCTTTTATTCTACATCAAGTTTTTGTTTAATTTGTGCCAGTGGAGATAGTACAGGGGAGTACAAATGTGGTGTCTTCTCCGTTTATAAGCTAAGGTCCTGGCGAATCGGCAGGAGCAATAAATTCGGGAATAGAGCAACAAATTAGCAATTAATTATGTCTTTAATTGGCCATTGAATTTGAGGAAAATATATGCCGCATTTAGAAGGGAGGTGCTAATGTGACGTCACACTAGCTCTACCACACAAAAAACGTTATCCTGGCAAGTCGGCAGGAGCAATAAATTCCGGAATGGAGCAACAAATTAGCAAATATCTATTGCTTTTATTCTGCATCAAGCTTTTGTTTAATGTGTGCCAGTGGAGATAGTACAGGGGAGTACAAATGTGGTGTCTTTTCCAAATATAAGCTGAAGTCCTGACGAATCGGCAGGAGCAATAAATTCGGGAATAGAGCAACAAATTAGCAATTAATTATGGCTTTCAATTTGCATTAAATTTAGAGACGACAAATGCCGTATTAAAAAGTGGGGGTGCTAGCGTAACGTTACGCTAGCACCACCATACAAAAAACATTATCCTGGCAATTCGGCAGGAGCAATAAATTCCGGAATAGAGCAACAAATTAGCAATTAATTCTGTTTTTCATTTTGCATCAAATTTGCGTGCGATAGATGTTGGATAAAAAAGTGGGGGTGCTAGCGTAACGTTACGCTAGCACCCCCACATAAAATCGTCAATTCTGGCGAATCGGCAGGAGCAATAAATTCGGGAATAGAGCAACTAATTAGCCCCTAATTATGCACTATGCCTGATATCGATACTTAGTGGTGGGGGTGCTAGCGTAACGGACGTTAAGTAATGTCTGACTCGTAAGATACTCGTACATATATTTGCCTGAGTGATACATCACGTTTTTGAACAAACAAGATGTTAATTACTATTTGTCGCGCTCGGTGGCCGTGATCGTTCGGTCGCCGCTCTACGATACTAATCTAGAGCTCGGAGATCAAATCTCGGCGCGATCAAAAACTGCCTGTGAGTACTAATAGAACTTTCACAGACAGGGCCGGTTTTAGGGCAGGGCGGTCGCTCTGGGCGCCAAATTTTGCGGGCGCCAAATCCGAAATGCTCCATTTTTAGATGGGTCAAATTTAGAAATAATAATTAATTTTCAAGAAAATCTATCAAGAATTACGGAATTATTCATTTCTTTTTTTTTTTCAATCCAACTGATACAAATCCACCAACAACGTCGTGTTAAAGTATTGCTGCACATATGTGGGTACGAGTATTTCATCATAAGCACACCCCATCACTACACGTACCATCCGATTTCTTACACTGAAAATCATGGGGAATTTTTTTGTGAAACACGCGGCTGCTCCACCAGCTCTCTATACAATTCCACACATATTTCCGCCCTACATCAGAGGTCGCCCGATGGATCGCCACAAAATATCAGCTGATCAAAATTAAATGGAACTGTCAAAAAAAATCGTCAACGATAAGCGCATACATAGACCGATCCATCGGCCGATTTCGATATTGGGCGACGGATCGGCCGATCTATCGGTGTGTGTATGGAACGTTTAAGGCGTATTGTTTTTGTTGCAATATATTTTTTGCGGAAGCGAAGTCAGCATTCAACGACTGTTTTTCAGGACTGGAAGCATGTGTATGAGCGTTTGCGAGATCACGGAACATCAGCCGACCACGTTAAAGTATATGTTCTATGGTTAGAGTGTGAATCCAGGCTGTCTTTAGACAAAGGAGTAGGTACCTATAGATGCAGAACAAAAGAAGCTGATGAATCAAGAAATTCAACATTGGAAATTCGTTCTAGAACGCCTGATGATGATCACCACGTATCTTACTCAACACAATCTGGCTTTTCACGGGTCGTCCGATAAACTTTTCACGAAGAATAATGGAATGCGAGAGCATTTGCGCAGAATAACAAAGAAAGAAATAAATGATCACTATTGTGGAAAAATGATTCAAAACGAATTAATAGATCTTTTGGCAAACAACGTAATGAATGAAATACTTTGAAGAATACAAAAAGCAAAATATTATTCTGTTATTGTTGACTGCAGTCCGGACATAAGCCTTCCCGAGCAAGTGTTATTTACTTTCACATTCGTTCAAATTTAAGATAGCAAAGTCATCATCAGGGAACATTTTCTAGGATTCCGAATTGCTTCAACGTCTACAGGAGAAGGGCTTACAAATCTATTACTCAAAATTCTGGAAGATATTAACATCGATGACTTCCGAAGATAAGGATATGACAATGACGCGAACATGAAAGGGAAAAACAAGGGAGTTCAAGCTAGGGCTCTGGAAGTGAATCCAAGAGCAGCGTTTGTGCCATAGCTTGAATTTAGTCATCGCCGATGCTGCTTCCTTATCGAGAACATGCATCGCTCTTTTTGGCATACTTCAGTGTATCTATGTCCTTTTCTCGGCATCAACACAAAGATGGGACATGTTAAAAATCTTACTGTGAAATCATTGTATACAACTCGTTGGGAAAGCAGACTGGACACCGTCAAAGCCATCAAGTCTGAAGCAAAGGACATTCATGAAGAATTGATGCATATTTTTGTTTTTAAATATAATTTGGAAAATCCTGCTGTTCAACATGAAGCCAAATGTTTAGCTGATGAGCTTATGCGGTTTGAATTTCTTATTTCACTGGTTCTTTGGTATGGCATTCTGTTTCAAGTCAATATTTTAAGTAAAACGATGCAAAGCTAAACCACTGATATCGTTGCAGCCACAAAATCAATAAAAAATTGCGTTTTGATTTTCTAACAACCTACAGAAATGAAGGCTTTGAATCTGCTATGTAATCGGTCTGAGAACTTGATGAAGATCTTTGAAGACTCATCTTTTGATAATTCATCTCGTAAGAAAATAAGGAAAAAATTGTTTGATTATGAAAGTAAAAATGAGTCATTAAATGTTACACGGGAAGATCAATTCCGAAGGGATTTTTCTATCACTTTGATTGACACCGCCACCGTTTCTGTTAAAGAACGATTTGAGCAACTGAAAAGTCATGAATATCTGTGGCGACTTTTATATGACTTATCTACTCAGTGGGAAGCCCAGCAAACCCAAGTTTTAGCCGTAAAAGGCACTTCATTGCTATCAAAATGTCAAAATCTGAGTATCGCTCTCACAAATGACAAGAACTTGGATATTAATGGATTAGAGTTTTTTGAAGAATTAAATCAAATTAAATTAGGCACATAAAACCTACCACAATCAAGAGTCCACTGGACAAAAAATTTACTTAATATAAATTAGAAACTAGTTTTATTATTTTCAAGAACAATATGTGAAAAAATCCGCTCTATTAATAAATTTTGAATAAATTTGTAAATTTTTACTTCTATTGATTCTCCAATAATTTCACTATTTATCTTTTTTTTTCTCCCTTGCCATGTATAAAACACTTTATTGGCCTCGCTCTTGCTCAGCATGTGATGTCGGCGCAATTTCACTATTTATCAGATAAGAAAAAATATATTGATGGAACGGTAAAAGGGGGCGCTTCCTTTACATTTGCTCCGGGCGCTGTTTTGTCTAAAGCCGGCCCTGCTCACAGAGCTCCGAGCTTGTCAGTATAAAGACGTCGCGGATAGGAGGTGCATGCTAGCAACTGCACTTCCGAAAAGTAGATATGCTATTGAATCGTCAACAAGGCATAGAAATGCTAGAGATGTTGACGCGCCCATGCCCCTGGAGTGGTCAAGGCAATAAGAGGGAGAGAATGATTATTATTTATTTATTGGTGTCCTTATAACTTGAGACTCTGTTTATGTTAATCCGAAATATTGGGCGTGTTTTTTTGTACTGCGTTGATAGACATGCTATAACGACTGGGTTGTGCTGCTTTCAATATGCGATGTGACAGATTCACTCGTGGGCGTGGGGCCGTTCTGAGTTGGCCGTGGGTTGGGAGCAATATGCGTCAGGCCTAATGTGTGCCGATTGTGTGCCTAACAAAACGTACCTTCAAAGTTGCGTTTTGCTAGGCTGCGACTGAGCGATCTGCGTTCGTGATTTGCGATCAAACGAGCAGCATGTTGCACTATTTGAGTGCATTTTATATGGAGGTGCGACTACCGAGCTATGATCGACTGCGTTTACGATTTGTCTCTGCGGGATGTAGTGTATTGGCGCGATAATGATTGTTGATTGCGACATTGTGTCTGCTAATGGCGATTGTGAAATGTAATGTTTTGGGGAGATGCTGAGGTTGAACATGGCAGCCGATGGTGTACATGTACACAATTGCCCTAACCCCTTGTAGCGTGCCAACTGTTCCGTGTGACCCAGTTTACGTTTCGTTGGCATAACCTAGTTTCGGAGAATGCAGTTGCTAGCATTCACCTCTTAAGTAGTAAATGACGTTTGTTTTTTTTAGGGGGGGGGGGGGGGGGTACCTCTTCTGTGCGGGCGCCCCTGGAACAGCTAACCAAGTCAACCGAGCTCTGCAAAGCAGAACATTTGATTGAAGCAGATAGCTGTAGCTGAGTAACACCTAATCGTCTCAGTTATTGGGTGGAATGAATTACGCAGTCAGACCTGCAACATAGTTGTGTGAACTCTGGCGCGTTATGAACCACCTGAAGCAGCTGTCACCGAGACCACCCCTGGATAGCATTTAGCGATTGGCCGACAACCTATTCAACCTGATATGCGTAGCCTAAACGTATTGGTGTAAAAATGCAAACCCTAAATAATGTGTGTTATTACAGAAAAAAAACCAGTCCGAAGCATATATACCTTAGACTTGTACAGACCTAGTGTTGATACCAAAAGTACCAATTGGCAGCGAACATATGCATTATATATCCTATATATACATCCTATATGGCCAGTTTATAGGGGAGGTTGGCGCTCATTCAGAAATATCTTGACCATTCCAAAAATCAATTAATTAACCCACACTACGAGTATTTGTCGAATTTTTCTAGTCGCTAGCTTCATTCGATCGAAAGTTATCGCTTATTTGAAGTCTCACTTGTAGGGGAGGTAGCGGTTTCTTCTGTCGGATCTTGAGCATTTTCAAAAATAACCAAATAAATCCCAGCACAAACATTTTCCCATAATTTCAAGTCACTAGCTTCAGTTTGTCGAAAGTTATCGCTTATTGAAGTTTAATGTGTGGGGCAAGTTGGGGTTTGGCCAACTGGACCTTAACAAACATTTGATCAAATTTTCAAATCACTAGCTTCATTTTATCGAAAGGTATCGCTGATTTTAAGTTTCATTTGTAGGGGAGATAGGGGTTCCTTGAGTCATCTTTTGCCAAATTTCAACACCAACCAATTTGATCATGCTCCAAACATTTGATTAGAATTTCAAGTCTCTAGCTTCATTCTATTAAAAGTTATCATGCGAACGGATAGACAGACACACACACATGGCTAAATCGAATCAGGAGGTGACCCTGATCATTTATATATAGATTGTATACAATGCTATACATCCTATCATATATTTATAAAGCCTAGGGTATAAAAACATTATATAGTATTTTAAATTTTCACCCAATCCCTAATCAGCATCGAAATGAACTCCTTAATAAGCGATCCTGTAGTCCCCTTGTCAACAACCGTTCTTCTTTGACGAGAATGTGAATAGAGTCACAAAATGCCTGTTTCAGCATACGAGTACACTATTAAATTTGTATTTCGATTTTCCCTGGGATGTTATACGCTTTCTTCGTACATATTTATAATGAAAACGTTATGAATATCCTGTCAACATAATTTACGAAGTGAAGGTACGTAATAGCAAATTTCAGCCAAATTCAGTGTCATCCCCTACTTGCAAACTAATACATTCTCACATTTTTTTCATGTCGTTTTGTGCACCTTTCATGGATGTCCTTTCTTTTTGTCCGCGTTGCCGCAAATCTCGCAAATTCTAAGGAATGTGTAATAAAAAGAAAGAGAAAAATCGCGCTGCCCACGATTCCGTTTACTTACTCTTGTCATGTTGTTGCATCAACGGCAAATCCACCTGCTTTAGTCCATGGAAATTCTCAACGCTTGTACTGTAATCGGCGACACCCGGAATATTTCCCAGGGCGAGAAAAGCTTCACCCGCGAAATCGTTCGACGTAAGGACATCGTGATCCATTACGGTGAAAGCAATCATCGCGCCTTCGCTCAAACATTGCTCCAAGGTGACGGAAAATTCGAAGCATTCATCAAAGTTGGGGTTCAACGTTTTCTGCGGGCAAAATAAACAAAAAAACAAGAAAAACCGTGATCAAGTAAAAATGAGATGATAATGTTGATATTATAATTTTCTGTTAAAAAGTGTAGCAGATACGGATACTTTCAAGAAAGAACACACGCGGAAGGATACGGTCGTCACGACGGGGCTCATTCCATTCAGGTGAAATGTAATAAACGGCTAAATACTCCTAAAGTGCGAACAAAATTCTATTTTAGATTTTGCAAATGGTGGGAAATTTAAAAGTGTCAAATTTCAGGCCGATATGATGTATGTATGTGCTCGTATTTACCAGGTGAAATACCGACATGTATTGATTGCTATTTAGCACTGGAGGGAGAAAATTAAATTGATAAAATAACCGGCAACAAGTCAAGCGGATGTTCAAGGATGACATCCTGAGTTTTACCCTGAGAGATGTTTTTCAGTTCGATTTGGGGATTAAAAGTAAAACGGAAATATGTTTGGAATTTAATGGATGAGTTTTAAAGAACACTTCAGTTATAAAATATATTTTGTATGGGATCAATTCCATTTCCGCGCATGTACATTGATTTGTATTTAGTAGAACAGCAAATCGTAGAACGCCTGTGATTCCCACCGGTGTCGTGTTGTTGAGTGTGTATAAGGCAAAGTGAAATCTAGCGGATCGTCACTGATTAGGTCGCGCGTTTCTCATCTGTTAAAGGCGGAACTTTTTTAGGGTGATTGATTGATATAGCTCTAAATGCTCTTGGACTTCGTTTAACTTCCGGCGTGCGTAATAAAAAAACGGTCACATGACCATTCTGAATGAAATTATTGACGTGCAGGTCTGCTTGAGATCAGATTACATGATCATGGAGGTTTGCTTCGGCAGAAAATTTTCAGCCCTCATCCCTGACCGCTCTGAATGGGTAAATGGTACACCCTGTCCAGACCCTAGATGTATTAAGTGGTTCACCGATGGGTCTAAAACACAACAGAGTGTTAGTGCAGGAGTCTTTGGACCCAACAATAGGATTTCGATCGCAATGGGAGTTTCGCCCAGCATTTTTCAAGCTGAGATCCACGCCATTGAGGTCTACTCAATTGCCCTAACCCCTTGTGGGGCATAGCGCGTCAACTGTTCCATGTGGCCCAGTTGACGTTTAACTGGTTTCGGAGAATACAGTTGCCAGCATGCACCTCCTGGACATCCATGGCCACGAACGTCATCGTGGACGGGATTCGAACCCGAAACGCCGGTAGTCAAACATAAGACTGATGCCTCAAACACACTGCGCTACTGGTCGCCCCTCAGGCAACCGAGCAGCTATAAAAGCGCTCTCCTCATATAAGGTCTCTTCAAAACTGGCGAAGGAGTGTTCAAACTCCTTCAACTGTTGGCAACCAAAAAGCGAATCATCTTGTGTTGGGCGCCGGGCCGCTAGGGCATTGAGGGGAACGAGGCTCCGGATGAATTTGCTAGACAAGGATCATCGAGTCGTATTCATGGACCTGAGCCTAACTGTGCCCTTGGGCTGGCCTCGAACAAGCTGCGGATCACAGATTGGTTTGCAATATTGCGTCATCAGTACTGCAATAACCTTCCAGGGCCACGTTAATCAAAGGAGCTGTAATGAACCACCTGTAATGAACCATATTTTGGTCTGGTTAGTGCTGCTCCCACCGGCAGATCGAAGCAGCAACTGATGAGTAGTGATCTGTTGGTGGTACGAAACCAGAGGCCGAGGGTCCCATTACACCCGGACCCAGGTGCGACCGCGTGGGCGTCTGATCCGTCCGCCAACCATTCCGTCCTTATCGACTATTTTTTTTATTCCCCATTTTTACCTCCTCTGTTTGTGTTGTCTTCCCCAGACCTATGAATTTTTGTTAATACGTAAAGGACAGGGGCAACGAGCGGCGAAAACCCCGCCCACATCTCCCGAACTGAGCTACAGCAAGCATAGGCCGCTGCTTAGCTCGTTGAGGGGCCTTTTTTCTTCGCTAGATTGCACGGCCCGACCTTCACGGTCATTATGCTACCTTAGGCTCCGTCCCCACGGGCATCTTCGCATGCCCACCAAACCGTCCGTTACAGAGCTGATAATGCCCTTCAGTCACAAGGGTAGTAGAACCCATCTCCTAGTGGGATACTTATCTGGCCATCACCTGAACACGTTGGGTCTGTACAGCGAGACTGAATGCCGCCTCTGTCTGAAGGACGTGAAACGACCAAACACATCTTGTACGAATGTCCAGCCGTCGCGCGTTTTAGGATGTCACTCCTTGGGCAGGCTAAGCGCTGTAGACTTAGCCTTAGAATAATATAAGCATTTTGAATAAGTTTGAAGAGGCTTAGCATGTATCGACTCTTAGTAACAACACCGGTCTATGTCTTCTAACAATGATTCTCGCTTCCGCTCAAGACGAATCTTCCAGGCTGGCTCTTGTTTTCGTCTGAGACCAACAATATGGACCCTTTGACCATGTAATTTAATAGCGGTTACTGCAACACGACATAGCAAGGATTGTTGTTCCAGTTGCAGCAACTGTTTGCGACGTGTGAATGCCATGCTTGTCCAAAGGATCTGTTTCCTGATATTCTTTCAAACTTATCGTGAACTTCAGCAGAGCTTTAAACTCGGTGCGGTCGTTCGTTCTGCATCGCGATAGGGGAGTTTTTAACTGATTTTTGAAAAAAAAAAAAAACCAGACCAAAGCTTTGCTTCTTGCAAAACACATATTTGGGTCGGGTCTCTGTTGTATTCGCTGCCATTTGTACAAATTATTTTCTAGCATTTCCCAGAATCATTCTATTTTCAAGATCTGCCAAAGTCAGGTCCCAATTGCACTATAAAAATATCCACCAATGTGCTATTCACGGACCAAAGCGACATACACTCAGGACCCCTGAAATGTCACTGGTTGTAAATACAGCAGCCGACTTTCAAGAATGGATGGGTTCTGAAGACGCAACCGTTCTGGAACGATGGGGTAAATTTCCCCTGAAGGTGACAAGTTCTAATTTCACCGAGCAAAAAATATTCTTCTCAATTTGCTGAGCATGTTACAATGACTTTGACCGTTCACAGGTGATCTCCACACCATCACTTTACAGAGGAAAAATTAACTTTTTTAAACACACACGCACACAAATTGTGTAAAGGAAAGTTTGGGAACAGTCTAGAGAAAAATTTCACATCTGATGGCATACGTGGTTCAGAAAATGAATTACTGGGCAGTTCCGCTACCGTTCCACATAAGTGTGCACCTTCTGAGCCTATCCAATATCTACAGTGAGCAAAATATGTACAAATTATTTTCAAATGTTATACGTATATTATTTCCAAATCTTACCTTATGTACATTCGTTTGCTGTTCCGCACAATGCAAAAATACCCTGCGTGGAAGCAATTCAATTATTACAAAAGGATCACTGAAACCATTTGGATCTAATGGAATGATATCGCGGGCATGTAGCACTTCTACGCACAGGGAATCATGATTGAAATACGCTCTCACTGCAAGAAGTCCGTATGGGCCGGGCAGTAGAGCCATTAACTGCTCCTGTAAGCGTTGCAGATAGAACAAGTCTATCAGCTTATCCGTTTCCGTCTTATGATATTGCAGTCGCTGCTCCACTCTCCAGTAAGCCTCCGAATGTAACATTTCCATCGACAAACCAAGTCCTTCAGCATTGAAGAAATCCACCAACAGTTGCAGCGCCTCATGAAGGCGATCGTGAAAATTCGATGGTCGATCTCCATCCGCACCAGTATCCATTTGACGGGAAAGCTCGTTCAAAACAGTGTTCCAGATAAGTGTTAGGGCGCGATTGAAATTTTTAGTAAGTAGAGCACTATTTAAGGCAGAAAGGTGAACATCTAAATATTCTAGGAGAGGAACGATAGCTTGATTTGTCGGAAGCGAGTCAGGTGACCAGGCCAGGTGAAAGACAGCTTTTTGCAAGGGTACTTGCATTAGTGGAGATAATTTCGATAATACTCTTTCGGCTCTCGTCACCAATTGTGTTAGGCTAGATTCAAGCAAAGCTTCGGCATTGTCGTGCAATAATTGACCGTCGGGCCTGAAGTCGGATAATGCCCTTCTAACATACTCCAAATTATTTACTGTAACGCACATATCGTCGGATGTACGAAATGGTCCCGTTTGTTCGTAATATCCACTATCGGCTAATGCCTGATGTATTAAATCGCTATAGTGCATGGCCGCCGAACACGCTGCATCTATCAGCAATGCTTCGAAATGTGGGGCCGTATTAAGATCCGGCCACTGAAGCATTTTCCAAAATTCACGTATTTGATAGAAACAAGAGGCCGTGTCAACCGACGATGTACTATGCCTAACAATTCTCTGTCCTTCGCAAATTTGATCTAATGCTATTGCGGCTCGGACTCTTTGTAATGCACGCGCCTTGCTAACAATTAACCAACGTTCCACCACGGGCATAAACCATTCATGGTAATTTTGAAGTGCTAAAGGATTTTCCGGTGGTTGCGGCATGACAGAGAGATGTTGCTTAAGCGTTGAGAATTCCTGCAGGTAAGAGTAGGGAGAGAAAATCCATTATAGGTTAATATGGTTCCAGGAAACCGGAATGAATAATGAATGAATGCGGTGCATTGTAAATGTAAGCGCCCACCTGTAGTGCCAAGTAAATTTCAAAAGGTCGGATATCGACAGGTTCCTTGTCTCCTTCCAAAATTACGAATTGACTTAGAGAAGTTCCTGGAATTTGACCTGTTTCCATCCGCGATGTGACTTCCTCCGCGACGATTGCATCAAATTGTTTATAAATTATGCTAAAATATTGGATGCCGTTGGTGCTGTAAGCGGTAGGAAACAGAAAATAGTCGCAACGTTGTATTTGTATGATACAAGTATATTGTACGGGTATGTATTTTATGCCCGGTTCACATTATTCCAGTAACCAATCCAGTCCAGTAATCCAGTCCAGCGCTGGACTGCTACTGGAATAATGTGAACCGGCACTGGACAGCAATTCAATCCAGCAATCCAGTCCAGTGACTGGATTGTCGGTCTACTTTTTGATTCCAGCTCGCCCAGAAATAGGCATAGTACATGCCCGGTTCACATTATTCCAGTAACCAATCCAGTCCAGCGCTGGACTGCTACTGGAATAATGTGAACCGGTACTGGACAGCAATTCAATCCAGCAATCCAGTACAGTGACTGGATTGTCGGTCTACTTTTTGATTCCAGCTCGCCCAGAAATCATTGTTACTATAGTTACCGAATCAACAACACACTCGCCAGACTACTGGACTGGAATCATGTAGACGATATGATCCAGTCCAGCACTGGACTGGATCGCTGGACTGGATTACTGGATTGGAATAATGTGAACCGGGCATAATGCCCGGTTCACATTATTCCAGTAACCAATCCAGTCCAGTAATCCAGTCCAGCGCTGGACTGCTACTGGAATAATGTGAACCGGCACTGGACAGCAATTCAATCCAGTCCAGTGACTGGATTGTCGGTCTACTTTTTGATTCCAGCTCGCCCAGAAATCATTGTTACTATAGTTACCGAATCAACAACACACTCGCCAGACTACTGGACTGGAATCATGTAGACGATATGATCCAGTCCAGCACTGGACTGGATAGCTGGACTGGATTACTGGACTGGAATAATGTGAACCGGGCATTAGAGATATGATCACAAATAGGAATTTACACATATTGTAAAAATATATCTAATACTTAACACATAATAGGCGCGTTTTTTCAAGATCCATATAGAGCAGAGCAGGTTAAGACCACACAATTATACTAACAATTTGATCTGAGTTGCTCTCGATAGAACCTTAGTGCAGGATTTCTACTCCATTACATAGTTCCACATTTGAAATGCAAGCGGAGCAGGCGTCGAAATTTTAGACCAGTTTACAGTTTGGGAAGCACAGAAAGTTCATTTCCTCTCAATAAATTGTCCGTTTTGTGTAATAATTTGTAATAGTAAACATAAAAAATAATTTTGCTGCCTAAAGGAAATTTGTCCGATTGTATATGTACGAGTACTAAGGATTTAAGTTTTCTCTTGAAAATCTAGTTGACATTTGAATTCCAACTAAACCAAGACACACTCCCTTAGCAAAGACAAAACCCTACTCCGTTAAATTGCTCTGGATCGTTTTTTTCGTCGCTTAATTTGCTCTGCTCCGTACGAAAAAAACGCACCTAATAATACATTATGAATAAAAGTGAAGATTTTTTATTGTATGTTTGTAGTGCAAAAACTTTTAAACCACCGGACCGAGGGCGATTGTCGCCTAATTTGGCAGAAGTATGTATATTTGGCGAGCTGGAATAGATAAAAGGTGGTTCGCGACCACATACAGTAAAACCCCGTTCAACCGAACCCAAGGGAGTGGCATCATTTCGGATAGCAAAATTTTTCATAAGTAGTTTCGGGTCACCGGAGAGGATAATAAGGGTGTTCGCGACACCAAAATGACACTACATACAGTAAAACCCCGAGTAACTGAATCAAAGAGGGCGGCGGCATTTCACAATACGAAATTTTTTACAAGTACTTTCGGGAGACCGGGGAGGAATATAAAGTGGTTTGCGAATTCAGAACATTATAACATACAGTAGATAGAACCCCGATTAACCGAACCAAGAGGGCGGTGTGGCGTCGTTTCGGGTTACAAAATTAGACACGAGTATATTTGGGAAGCCGAGGATGAAAGTAAGATGGTTAGCGACTGCATAATGTTTTTACTTACAGTAAAATTCAATTTAAGCCCGTCCAACCCGAACTCGAACACGAACATGGTACAAGTGGGCAATTTTCTTCAGATTTGTGTGAAGTGTGTCTGTGTGTGTTTTCAGCCATTCGAAGGACACTTGTACCATGTTCGTGTTCGACAGTGTGTGGCCAGGCTAACCCTACTAAAGAGGCCGGCGTCATCTCGAAATTTACGGACAATCCGTCGAAATTATGTACCTCTTTATTTATCTGTCTACATAAAAATGGACTGTATGTTTGTTCATTTTTTGCGGTCAATGGCTCGATTGATTTCAATGAAAATTTTATAAACATTCCGTTATGATCCAAAATAGGATCTAGCGTTTTGAATTTTTCGATTTGTCCACAGCCACCAATTCCGACCCCCACATAGGTATGAATGACCGTGATAAAAGTAATCTCCAAAACAACCGACAGTAATGTCAATACATTGGTTTCCGGCGTCGCTGAGATGACTGGTGGCACTCCCAAAACTCACCACCCCTCCCCATTCCCCCACTCCAGCTGCCAAATGACTGTGAATAAAAAGTCCAAATTGATCAAGGTTGTGCCGAATCAATAGTACTCTGGTCGCTAAGATGTATGGTGACACTCCCAAAAGCCCACATCCCTTCCCCCAGCACCGCAATTTAGTGACTGTGAAAAAAATTACCAAAGTGACTGAGATTAGTATCAAAACCATTGGTTTTGGGATCACTGAGACGAATGGTGAATTTTTTTTCCAAAATTATAAAGATTAGTTTCGAGTTAAGAGTTTTCTAGGTCGAAAAGATTGATAGGCCTATTCTGAACCGCATTGGATCGAGTGGCAACGGGGAATATGCAAATTTGGATAACGGCCGTTATAATACGAAATAAACCCGGAGGTAAACGAGAGTGCAAAAAAAAACGTCGAAAATGAGGGAGATTAGTGTCAAACCAATGGTTTTCGAGGTCGCTGGGATGAATGGTGGCGCTTCCAAAGCCCCCTCTCTCGGAGTGAATGACCGTGAACAAATGTCTAAAACGACCAAAACTAGTGTGAATGTTGTGTTGTGTTAGCGAACCCCAGCTATTATTAAATACCATTGCTATATAGTAATTCCTTTTTATATTATTTTATTACATTTTCATGTAATTTTAATAATTAAAAAAAAGAACTACTCTTCCCTAGTCCTCTTCATGAGCACTAGAACAGCCGTGGTCGTTGACCACTATTAATTAATTGTAAGTCTTGCCGCCAGGCGGTGTGATAATTTGGTTGAGGTAAGCATTTCCCCCGTGGTGTGGGCCGTAACAATAATGCCACGGTCTTTCCCTTTGCCGGCATCCTATCCAGGATGCGACCAAGGATCTTGGCTTTATCAGCAGACAACTGGCTATGTCTTTACTGGAAGTGTGTCTTGATTTAGTTAAGCATTCCAAGCGTCAGCTCAAATTTCAAGCGGAAACTTAAATCCTTAGTACAAATATGTACAATCGGACAAATTTTCTTTAGGCAGCAGAATTATTTTCTATGTTTACTATTTTATATAATTACACAAAACGGACATTTTATTAACAGGAAATGAATTTTGAGTGTTTCTCGAACTGTAAACTACTCGAAAACATCAACACCTGCGCCGCCTTCATTTCAAAACGTCAAAATGCTAAGGCAGTAGTATTCTTGCACTAACCTTCTATCCAGAGCAGCTCAGATCAAATTGTTAGTGTAATTGTGTGGGGTTAAGGCTGCGCGCACGTTAGCACACGTTCGCGTGTCGCGTTCACGTGTTTCATGTCAAACGGTTTGAATCTATGGTTTGTAACCAAAGGTGCGAATCTGTCAATTTGATAGGTGCTCGGCTGTTGTCGTATCACCAAATTGGATTCATTATTGTGTATTAACGCCAATAATTTAGTATGAAATGTGTATTTATGCACATCCTGCTACTCCCGAGTCGTTTGTTTTGCCACTCAATTCTTACCTAATTATCCATTTTAAAGCACAATAATGATCTCAATTTGTTGATACGACAATAGCCGAGCATTTGTCATATTGACGGATTCGCGTCTTTGGTTGGAAACCATAGACTCAAATCGTTTGACATAAAACACGTGAACGCGACACGCGAACGTGAGCCATCATGCGCGCAGCCTTAACCTGCTCTGCTCTGCAAGCCTGTTAAAAAACGCGCCTAATATCTATCTACTCTACTGTTTATTCCTCTAAGCAGTCACATACACATACTTACAATAAAAAAAAAAAACCTTATCAATACTTACGAATCAAAATGCGGATGATAATATGTCAATCCAAGTTGTAAATCAGCTATTAAGGTAGTTGTAAAATTGACTAGAGGATTTTGTGAGCGTTGTGACTCACGTAAAAAGTGCTGCGCCCACTGAACAGAACCTTTTCTTAAGGATCCCACAATTTCACCGCGAACACCCTTATTGAACGGACACACCTGTCGGAAAGCTTTCATGTTGCCGAGCATTCCAAGACTTCGTAATAAAAACTCTAAACGGATGAGCGAAGGAGGATGCAATGCCGGAAATACGTCGCGATGTCTCCTAATTTGATTGAGTGATTTCTCAACGAATCCTGTCATCGCTTCGGCCAACCATTGCTCCATTTCCCTCGATAAAACTTCCTGATTTGGTTGATTCCATAATTTATCTACGTCTATTAATATACGGTGTAAAAACTTTGGATCGATTGGTGTCGATCGATTTAAACGTACAGCAGCGACAAATCTGAAAAGAAGAAAATGAATAAAAATTGTGTCGATACGAAGGATTACAAGAATATTAAATTAAGGGATGAAGATGGAATTTTTGTATATCTCGGAGGAACTTTAAGGGTATGAAGACAAAATACTCAAGTGTAAGCATACATAAATGATGGGAATGTAATAAAGCTTTCAGTAAATTCAGGGTGAGCAAGGGACCTATTATTGCAAATATTCATACAGAACTGCCGATCCGCAAATGTGAATGTGAATAAAAAGAATTGCGAAAAATTTAATTCACATATTTGTTATTCATACAAAAAGACACAAAATTAAATAAATGTCTCGTATATACGCACCTAGCTAATGAACATTGTAAATCCGACAAGTCTCCTTGAACAGCCATTTGATGAAGTATGGTGAGTGCTGGTCCCGGTAATTCTCCGTTCCACGTCCACGATGGTTCGTATGTGGCCAGCTCATGTGACATGAATACCATATGTAATTTCTCTATTTTACTAATTTCCGCAGCAATGTCTTCCTCCGACGTACCGTGGTCTTCGCGCGTTGACAGCCACAATTTTAAACGTATTCTCCCCTGGACCGTACTTCTTTGACTACGTGCTTCCAATTTGAACCAACCCTCTAAACCCGTCGATGGGATATCTGACACCGGGATGTTGACACATCCCAGAAAATCATCCTGTGATCCTTGCCGCGCCGACTGGCACACTTGCTTAAAAAATCTTCCTAAACCTCGCACTCCACGAACTTCGTTGAGATGAGAAACGGCGTCCAGGACACAACTTTCATCGTCATGGTCCCATATATCTAAATGAAATATGTCGGTGTTTATGTCATCTATGTCGCTGTGAAAAAGATAAACAGGAGGAGCGTGTTAGTAAATTGAATCAACGTGAAGAGATTCTCTCAAATTGGAATCAGTTTTGAGTGTAGGGAAATACTTTTTTGATGTAGGATTTTATTTAATGTAATTGCTTCTTCATAATGAAGGACCCATAGTGGATTCAAGATGTTTTGTCACAGGTTATTATTTCCATTTTAACACGCTTCCTTCTGGAGTCAAAGAAAATGTCATCAAATAAGAGAAACAAACATTGATACAATTGCGTAATCAACATACGGGTGTTGTCAGATATTCTTTTGCAAATTACTGATGAGGTTAAAGGAAAGTGAAAAATTAGATTAAGAGCTCGTGCCCACGGCAAACGTTTTAGTTCGCAGAAAAACTAAGTAGTTTAGTCAGAAAAATAGAACACACGGTGTTGTACGAGACCGCGTACACAGCGATTACTACAGAGTTTAATTTGCTGTGTGCGCGGTCTCAAAAACCGCCGTGTGTTCTATTTTTCTGACTAAACTATTTAGTTTTTCTGCGAACTAAAAAGTTTACCGTCTGCGCGGGCTCAAACCCGAATTTTCCTGAATTATTTTTTTCGGAATTTTGCCATGAAATTTTATACAGGTAGTTTTGGAGACCTAAAACCATGAAGGAGTGACCGGTAGCGCAGAGCGTAGAAGCGTCAGTCTTATGTCTGACTTCGGTCGTTACGGGCTTAGTCTCGTCCACGCCGTTTCGTAACGGTCATGGATGTTTGTGTTGTCTTCCCTCTGTGGTGTGGGGCGCCCTAACAGGCCACAACATCTCCCGACTCGTTGCGGGTAGGCATCAAAATGGGAACATGAGGTGCATGCTAGCAACGCGCATCGTTCGAAATTAATTTATGCCAACGAAACGTCAGCTAAGCCACACATAAAAGTTGATGCGCTATGCCCCACTAAGGGTTAGGGCAAATGATTATCATTAATTTTTTGATTCAGGAGTGGGGGTTGACTGATAAAACTAGTTATTTTAAGCATGTCGTTTTTTAAAGATGTGTATTTATACTACAACTACATTTATCAGAAAAATAAAGGAAACAAAAGGAGAGAAATATATTTTTGTCAACCCTTGTTTTAAGAAGTTTGGGAGCAAAACTTTTATAAACAAAGTTAAAATATCTACGAATTGAGGCTAAAACAAAACTTTTAGCTGTTATATTTATCGAGAAAGAGCTATTAAAGCTAGATAAGCTTGAAAAGCGAAATAGTGTGATTTTCTTCCAAAGAGTCGAAAGGTGATGTTTTTCGACTATCGGTTTGGCAATACTACTAAACCGAATTCCAACTTTGAGCAATGCATTGGATATAGAATTTGACGCTCTTTAATAAATCCTAGTAAATTTTTCGATCCGAAGCACTGTTTACAAATTATGAGGAGAATATTAAAAAAAGGGTTCAAATTTTTCGGTTTTTCGCTAGCACAGCCGCTCTGCCGCGGGGTCCAAGATGGCTCCATCTCTTAAAATGAATGTATGGGGACCGCCAACAATAATACCAAACGGCATTTCTCTATCATATTTTGCAAGGTTAAATTGCTTAGCGTCGAAACTATATGGTTGTTACGGGTTGAACTCCCTCCCACGGCGTCCAATACGTTTGTATTGGCTTCCTCGTATGATTCGGGGCGTAAAAATCTTCCGATTTGTCGCAGGTAGTCGGCTAAATAGGAGCAGCATTCTGTAAACGTTCATTATCCGAGCTGGATTATACCAACGAAACGTCAGCTAAACCACATGGAATAGTTGAAGCGCTATGCCCCACTAGGTGTTAGGGCGAATGAGTATAGTACATATTGATGCCTTCATCATGACATGGTAAGAAGGACGTGACAAATGCAGCCTATCGGTCCTGACTGTAACCAACCAATTGTCAATGCTCTCCTTCAGGACGACTTTTATCCCGGCTTTCAGGTGTTATTCATCGACTGTAATTGTCGCAAGTAATCGTGTATATTCCTCCATACAATTGACAGTCGAGAGAAAACCAGTAGATAAGTGAGGGAAGGGGAAGTAAAAAAGATACCTGGCGCAGTGAAGCCAGAAGAACTGATTTTTGATATGGGCTAATTCGGGATCATCTACGAGTTTATGTATAGTTAAGATATGGGTGGGATACTTAACTGCAGTTGTTAGTACCAGGTGCAGTTGCAGAATTATGTATTTCGATATGCGGGCGATATTTTCAGATGATGAAACTTTTTAACTGTTTGATTGATTTTACTATAATATCTGAATTTATTTATCTCCGGTTTCATTTTAAGCTTCATCAACTAAATACCTTTCATGTAGGTAATTTTTTGCTTATTACTTTTTGCTGTTATGTTATTGTAACCTTGCGACTGTACCGTGGATTTTCCTGAAACTCCACCGGAAGCTATTCCTCACTAAGTTTCACCAGCTGGACAAGTTGCGCTCAACTAGGTTTTTCCGTTATAAATAAATTGTGTTTTCAAAATTTTACGGTTATATAGCTGTAACTCTGGAACTGACTGATGCTGAAATCAAATAGAATCCCAGTCCTGACGATCGCTTACCAATTATATTAGAAAGGTTTCACTTAGCTAGTTTCTGTGTTATAGAGTTATTTTGCTTAGAAAATTTTGCAGTTATATAGCTGTAACTTTTGAACCGTTTGATGCGTTTCTCTGAAATTAGACAAGAGCCTAGTCGTCCTTAACATCCGCCAACTGCATAAATTTCGCTGAACTAGCTTCTTCCGTTACGTAGTTATTTTGTTTATAAAATTATTCCGTTATTAAGCTGTAACTTTTTAACCGCTTAATGGATGTTTGTTTAAATTAAATAATAGGCTAGTCCTTATTATCGTCTACGTACTGGATAAGTTTGGTTTAGCTAGCTTTTTTCGTTATGGAGTTATTAGGCTTAGTTAATTTTGCCGTTATATAGCTGTCACTTTTTAATTGATTGATCGATACTGCTGGATTTCAATAGCAGCCGGCTCCCTACTGACATCTATCAACTGGAGAAGTTTCACTTCGATTACGACTTCCGTTCGACTGTAATCGTGTCCACAACATTTTTCGAGGGAGGGTCGAATAACTGATTTGTTCTTCAAAAATCAGTTAAAAATGTGTGATACAAACATGTATTGTATGGGCTGTGCTTGATTATGTCCCTTTTGGATACTTTCTGCCTATAAAGCCTCACCCGATAATAGTATATATTATTATTATTTCGATTGAAATCAGTGACTGCATACATATGTATGCAGTCACTGATTTCAATCGAAATTCTTCTCATAAACATCGCTGTTCATGTCTCTCCATTCAACTCTAAATCGATTCATCCCGCTTCAAATTACAATCAAAATCCCCTGTTTTCACTACGCGGTACTAGAATCGGATCTTTAAAAAAATCGACTCATGGTATTAAAAAACCGATACTACAAAATCGGCTAAAAACAGGTACTGAAAACGGATAAAAAACGGGCAAAAAAACGAACTGAAAAAATCTCGCTCATGGTTAAAAAAAACCGCCCGGTACTTAAAAACGGGTACTCGTCGAAATTCGTACCGGTATTGAAAAGAAAACGATACTAAACCGGTGTGCCGGTTTTAGGAACAGACCTAATGTGAATGGATGTTCCGTGCTGCCGTATGGCAACGTTAGGAACATTCTGATTAAACAATTTTTGTGTATTGCTTGGATGAGAAGATTTGCAATTTACTTACAACTGTGCAACTCTGTGTTAACTCTCACGGCCTGGATAATGTTTTATTTATTTTATTTTAGTGAACTTTAAATATGCCAATGTTACAATACTTCAGATCTACGGAGGATAACTGTGAAAAGACAATAAACTTTGCTGTTTTCCTGAATTTCCAGTGCTAATACGAAAGATTATGCATTTAAAATATTTCATCTCATACGAGTATACTATAGCCAACATCCAGATAATCATCAGAATACCAAGACATTTTCATCCTAAAGAAGGTCTGTGTCAGATGACTTTTACATGGAATTGGGTCACCTAATGACAAAGAGGCAGCATCAAACCAAAGCCCAAAAAAGGTTAAGATTAAAAGGATCAAAACGATTTCGAATAATAAGCAAATCAGCACCAGCATACCCAGTCAAATATTCCGAGATAAAAACAATACTTAATGAAGGCAATTGGAAAATTCATGAATATTGTATGACTTTTGATAAGCAACGATTTACGGTTGAGCGAATCTAAATGGAAGCTTTTGGATAAAATTCAAAGAACCTATCGGCTGTCATTCTCATTTCGAATTTAGTTGGATTTTGTAATTCAATGGAATAACCATACTCGTATATGTATAGAAACAAAATATAATTATTCAGCCCACAATGTTTGTTTTTAATGAGGAAAATAAACAGAATTATGAAATATGATTATTTGGCAGATAAATAAAAAATTTGCAATTCTTGTCCTACGGACTTTATCGCATATTTGGATACGGATGGAATTGTATTCGTAAAGAATGATTAGATTAGTCGTTCGATAGGGATAAAATACAATATAAAAAAATTAAAATATACTCCGGGAGATCGACGCGTTTTTAGTACCCCGATCGCATTCTCCCTATATACTGTAATTGGGTTATAAAGTTGATATATACAATGATGTGTTGAGATATCAATCCTGCCTGAGCAGATGCTGCAGGAAAGCCTTTTAATGAATTGCATAAAAGTCGCATTACCCTCACGTCGGTTTGTAATTTAAAACTCGCAGCAACAAAATTGCGTGAGAGCACAAAGACGATGATTGAAATCGAAGAACTCCCCCCACCGCGTTTTCCGCGAAACTCGATGTCAAATCAAAGGTATTGACGTCTTCTTTTCGAAAAACCAACCCTGCCTCGTCCAAACTTGCCAGAAGTAGGTGGCAGGAGCGAGTCAAAGTAATGTTAGCTACCGAAGAACTACCCACATCGCGTTTTACGCTAAATACGGTGTCATGAAAGAGGTGAGAAGACATTCCAATGGGCCGGATACGATCGACCCTTGGTTGTTATGAATTTGAAAAATAAAGTAATATTGAATATTGCATTGAATACACTCAGTTCTAAAGTAATTTTGCATTGAATACACCCAATTCCAATACATACACCATAATATATAAACTATGTTACTTGTAAGTAGTATGTAAGTCAGTCGCCCTTCCGATAATAAAGTACTTGTTACAATCATAAGTCACCGAAGTTATTAATTTCTACCTGCCTAATTTGAAATCAAAGCTACTGGAATTCTATGATAGTTGGATTGGATTATCAACAACTTCAACGCCATCTAAAAACAGCTGCGGCAGAACATTCGATCTAAACAGAATATGTGAAGCAAACTGAGTGGCGGATACTTTGCATTCCAAAACTTCACATACACCCGACATTTCTATATTTGCCTTTTGAACAAGATCCTGCGTTATATAATAGACCTGGTTGCCTTGATCTACTAGAAATTATACCGTGATTGCTACCATTTTTTATTTCATCCTACCAAGGACAGTAATTGAGCACAAAAGCGTTGCTAAATTCTCTGCGTGGTTTGTACTGCGGCCTACCTAATTGACTTTTTCGATTTGTGACTTGTAACGGTGTAACATCGTCAGGTATCGATTCTTACAAATCTCACAATTAAGATGCTTGCGTTTTTTTACCCGTCCCATATAAACACAAACAAGCCGAAGGTATAATACCTTACCGTATCATACCGGTAGCGCACTGCGTTGAGGCATCAGTCTCATGTTTGACTACCGGCGTTTCGGGTTCGAATCCTGTCCACGACAACGTTCGTGGCCATGGATGTTCAGGAGATGTATGCTGGCAACTGCATTCTCTGAAACCAATTTATGCCAACGAAACGTCAACTGGGCCATATGGAACAGCTATGCCCCACAAGGGGTTAGGGCAATTGAGTATATCATACCTTCGTTCTGATTTATGGTGCATTTGCCACTTTGAAATTAGTAGCAAAACTTGTTCCGATTTCACTCTTTCTATGAGAGGTATATGAAATAGTGGGCCGATTTCAAATAAATTTAGGGCTGTAGTTCGGCGGTAGATATTTTTAAATAAAGTGAAATTTGGCAAAAATGTCTTTAGAAATAAAAAAGTTTTTCTAACAAAAACTTACTTTTGAAAACGGTGGCGATATTGGGATGGGAAGAGACCATTATGTTATTATCGCTAATATTCGAGTTTGTATTGCAGTCATGTGCCGTCGTAATCAAGAAAGATCCAGGCGCCACAAATTCAACACCGCTCGACTAAAAAATCCAGCTGTCTTACAACAACAATGACCATCTTGCGCAAAAAAGTAGCTGAGATAATCACCCAGATAATGACATAAATGAAGACTACGATGCCATAAAAATGATAGCGCAGATGCCATCGTTGGCACAAGCCCGGATTGTCAGAATAAGCCCTGGATGTCCAATGATTCATGGCCGCAGATTGTTGAAAGAAAAGAGCTGAAGGTTCGTTTGGCTGCAGCTTCACACGACAATCTAAGCAGCATCGAACTCCTTTACTGTTAGAAACTACGAAAGCTTAGCGTAGTGTGCGACGCAATAAAAGAGTTTATGCAAATAATCTTTTAGCCTAAGCAGAAGAAGCCGCAAGAAGTAACAACTTAAACGCCACATACGGCGTCATCAAAGAATTCACAAGTCCTCGTAATTCCTGCCAACATCCGGTGAAGGATAGTGACGGAAAGCTACTTACCTTGGAGGAGAATCAAATGAGACGGTGGAGAGAACACTTCGCCGGGGTCTTGAACCATGTAACCTCTGGTGAAGTTCAGCCTCATGTAGATAATTTAGTTAACCATCGAAATGTGCGTATACGGTCCACTGCCCCGATTTAAGAGGAAATAGTCGCTGCAATTATTGCACTATAACGAGGAAATGCCGCCGGACTCGACGGTATCCCTGCCGAACTTAATTAAGCAGCGCCAAGCGTAACTGTCGATTTGCTACACCCAATTGTTGATAAAGCGTGGAATACAGAGACCTTTCCCACTGAGTAAAAGGAGAGTTTGATCATCAAACTTAGGAAGAAGGGTAGCCTTAGAAACTATAATAATTGGAGAGCCATTTGCTTGTGCTGTGCTTCTTGTCGTTACTAAGATAATAGCTAAAATCGTCTTCGATAGATTAAAGGCTCACTAAGAAAGCACAATTGATGAAGAGCAGCCTGCTTTCGATCCGGATTCTACTGTATCGATCACATTACCACCGTGCGAATTATTGTACTATATCATTGAACAATGCGTTGAGAACGATTCACCACTGCACTTGCTTTTCATCGATTTTGAGAAGGCTCTCCATAGTGTGAACCGGGTTTCTATATTGGCGGTCTTGCGCAGGAGAGGCATCCCTGAGAAGCTTGTGGCTATTATTAAGGCAACCTATGACGGCGGGAAATATCGCGTTCTGCAAGGTCCTTAGCCCGCCTTTGCGGAAAAGAAATCCTACACCTATTGCCATCAATATTAATGGGCAGCCTGTGGAGAAGGTGGCCAGCTTCGTCTACCTGGGTAGCATTGTTGCCGAAAATGGTAGTACGGAGCAGGACATCGCTCGTCATAGCAACCAGGCTAAATGCGCATACGGTATGCTGTCCAAAATCGGGCAGAGCAGTTATCTTAGAATCAATACCAAGCTGAGCCTGTTTCACTCCCTGGTACTGCCTGTGCTTTTGTATGGGAGCAGTACATGGAAAGATTTCGTAAGAGCCCGCGCGCACGGAATTTTTTTTAGTTCGCATAAAAACTAAATAGTTTAGTCAGAAAAATAGAACACACGGTGGCTTATGAGACCGCGGACACAGTTATAACTAAATAGTTTAGTCTGCATTTTGCGCGGTTTGTTCGCCGTGTGTCCTATTTTTTTGAATTGAATTTTCTGGCTCGGAACAATGTCAAATGAAGAGTTATGTCGGCGTACGGATAAGATGCTAATCGGCGAATTGATAAGCAGGCGAAAATGGCAGTGGATGTAACCTGATCTCATGCAGATCGGAATGCTAGGGATTTACTTTAGAGTGCTCATATGATGATATAAATTCTCACGTGCGTCGGATGTTCGGTGAACTCTAAGAGCATTAAGAGCCGCAGATTCCGTTATATGAATACGTAGCCGAGTAAGTCCGATCACCGCCTCTGGGACTGATCTCAGGCAAGTTCGCTAGATCCTTACTGCACAACTTTATGGTAGACCGCTATTGGGTTTTGGGCCACTAAAGCAGCGCAGCATATGTTATTACTGGTCGTACCAGCATCAAATAAAACCACTCTGTCATTTTCAGGTTCTTCCAAAGGGGTCCTGGAGTCGCACAAGATTCGTGTTGCTTTGCAGATCGCATTCTCGACATGGTTATTCTATATGAAGGTCTAGTAGAGCAGGAATAATGATGGTATCGAAAAACATACACTCGTGGTCGCGAAATATGGAACACGGCACTTAGTACCAAAGTAACCTTAAACCATCTGTTATCTTGTGAGCTCCGTAGGAAAATATAACTCCAAGATTTGGACCTAAATCCTTTTTTGGATGATTGTGAAATCACATAACTAGAAAAAATCAAAAATGGCCCTTAGTCTTCATTTAGTAAAGTATATTTGTCAACATCATATTATTAGTCCTTTGCTAGAGAAATAATACTCGTACTTGACTTCAACAAGACTAGGCAACCACCCCGATTATAAATGTAAAATAACTTGCAAACTCTAAATATACAACGTAGACCTTTCGTACGTAATATAAACGAAGCTAGTTTAAAACTAGCCATATAAAATGTCATATTAATCTTTTACGACCAGGACAACTTCTCGTTCGCAATGACACCACTACTACAGGATAAACACAAAGCCCTGCCTGATTCTCGACAGTGCTATTAACTGGGCTGCTATGGTTCTCTGTCGTTGGGGGGAAAATGAGAAAATACCTCGCCGGAATAAAAAAAGACACATTGTAAGGACGACCCATTACTATCAAAAATATGATCATGGCTTCAGCGAAATATATTTCAACTACATAAATTTTATCGCCGTTAGCGAGCCCAACACGTTTCCACCGTGCACCATTATAAGCTTCATTTCATTTTATCCTTTTACATAGTGAAGCTATCAATCTTGAGCGATGCATGACGACAACTTTAAGTCGCATTCCGCTAAGCATTTTGTGAGGACAATGCGAAAAGTTGCTTTGAGACGACATGCCCCCAGTAGCAAGGAGGATTACTTTTCGACGGAGTGGAGCCCTTCGCGTTGACATCACAAAATTGGCAGCTTAAAATTCAGAATTGCATGGAATGGAGTATAGTTGATGGGCGTTATTTTTTTTTAAAGGGGGGCAGTATAACATACTCGGAAATTTTGTTTATTTAGCAGTTTCGTCAAAATGCGCTTGTTGTGTTTCTGCTTGAATTAGATAAGAAAATTATTCAATAACATGTACAATAGTTGTCAGCTCTGACGGATCTGATACAATAAGGCGGCTATTACCACTGTCATCTTAACCCATTGCCTGCGGAGGAACTTTTTTTCGAATTTTCGCTTGAAACTTTATATTCCTAGTAATTAAGGCCTCCTGAGCACGAATTTGTCATTCGTTTTCTCACCTGAGTTTTAGTTTACCTGTAATTGAGTGATGCCATATGGCATCATCGCAGGTTCGCCTTATAATCTTATGTACTAAGGAAAACGCCTAGAAATAAATAAATAAAGCTTAGGTAATGAATATAACTTATTTTATTATTCAAGACCAGTGAAAAGATAAACTAAATAACATAGAAATACAATTTTTTATATGTATTTACTTTTTTTTTGTTTTAATTAAAAATGCGAATAAATGGTTAAAAATAAATTTGGAAAATTGAAAAAAAAAAAAAAAAAACAGTTCAAAGTACGCACGTACGTATGTATATATAAATAATTTTCATGATTGTATTTTATTTATAATAATAATAGCATTGAAAATGAAATTAAGATTAATTGTTTAATTTTCAAGGTTGTGTGTGATAGCAATCGTTATCAATGCGTAATGCTTTGTCATATTTTCGGTACTTTACATGAGATTGGCTCTTGCATTCACGGCGAGCAAACCGCCTTTTCGCACATTGGACGGGTAAATGATCCTGTCTATCGAGACGATCATTCAGAGCCCGTGGATTTTGCACTATATATCTGCTGAGGGATGCCACCGACACTATGGTACAATAATGTTGCTTACATGAATGACGACCAAAATAACGCATATATCGTATACGATAAATCCTGCTCAGGATGGAAATTCTTTATAAAATTGGCGTTGAGTTTATCAGTCAATGGTCGCAATTTCCGCATTTTATCGTAGGGATTGATTTCAGTTTTCGGAGCAAAATTAATGCACCGCTCGATCAGAAGAAACCGATCAAGGGGCATTGCTTGGGCGATCATTACGTTATGCAAATCAGTATCTTGAGACTAAAATTTTGCTTATCGTACATTGAGGTGTATCCAGAAACAAACATAATTCCCAGGAAAACTTTGACCTCCTCCAGCATAATATTCGGATTCTTGCCTGTAATCGATACACCATAATTATTACTTTCAGCGCGGATCATTTTCAAAATTTCGTCATCGAAAAATCTTTCAAATAGCTCATGAGCTCTTGCTAAACAGTCCAAATAACACGGATCTGGGAAAATCGACTTTGTGCCGTGGAATTTAGCAGATGTCCACTTGTGTTTCTGCTTCAATGGTGACACTTCAGTCAGGACATCTATTTTTGGACCATAACAACCAACATAAGCCCATGGCGTTGTCGGAGTAGATAAATGGCCCGCTTCTTCATTTCCGTGAGTGGATCTGTGTGTGGGTTCTCTGCACCAACCTCGTAGAGAACTTCATAGTCGCCCGATCGACCAACGAATTTCACTTCAACCACTTATTGTAATTGGTTATGATGCGAATCGATGATCTTACCGCCTTCGTTCTCGTCACAATCGTTTTCGGCTGAGTCATCTTCAGCATCTGGGGATTGAATGAAAATTGCGGATGGTTCTTCGTCTTCAATGACTTCATCGGCAAACAGACTCTCCAAATAATCCACTGCCGCGTGTAATTTCATGTTTCAAAAAGGAAAAGATAACACGTAAATTTCAAAGATCACGAAAATGTCGCCTATAATGTGAACCTGCTGTGATGCCATATGGCATCAGCAAATTTAAAACAAACATTTTTCTCATACAAATTTTTTTCTTTTTGTTTTTAATTTCATGCAATTGATGCTACTAAATATTGCACTTTTAGAATATTTAATGGTTCGAGGCAAAAAACTTCTTAAAGTATGGAAAAAACGAACTTACATTTTCCGGTGCGACATAATTTCACTTTTTTTTTCACTTTTCAAAATATACTCAAATGTGTGGTCTGCTAGGTTCGACTCCTATAGGAATACTAGAAAAACCCAAATACGATTTGGAAGATACATCTTTCCACTTAAGAACTCAGTGAAATATGTAACAAAATGCGCACACACACACACTCCACAAGCCATTAAACGAAACAAGTCGAAGTGATGCCATATGGCACACTAGCAGGGAATGGGTATACAGGCCAAACTGTAGAAAACAACTCGCCTGCACACATAGGAATTTTGCCTTCGTTGCCTACATCGTCTACGAGTATATATATAAAAAATCTGTAAATTTTGTGTGTCTGTACTTTGGAAATATTTGACAAAAAATTTATCTGGGGTATTGTTGTCAGTAACAAAATACATTAAGATGGCTTTTGAAATGTTTGTCTATTTGTCTGTTCGGATATCACATGAAAACCGCTATTCCGATTGAAATACCGTTTTTCGGAAAAAATAGTGCCTAGTTTGCAGTACAATTTCGTTTTTATTTCACTAAAATCGGTTCTACCGATCAAGAGATATCCGGATTTTAAGGTTTTCGAAATATCAGTATCATCCTCAAAACCATTCATGCATTGTAGAAAGCCTAGAGTTCCCAGTGGAGAATGACAATTGTAAAGCTAACCTCTCATCTCATTAGCTTTAGCGCAAAACTCCACCGGTTTCTGTTTAATGACTCATGGGATATAATGAAAAGTATCTGTACAGTATAAGTCCCAATCAAATGAATCTAAAAAGCTAGCAACTTGAAATTGGTTAAATGTTTGTGGTAGAAACTAATGGGTTAGTATTGGAAATGAGGAAGATCCGAAAGATGGAACACCCACCTCCCTCATTTGAAATAATTAAAAGTGTCTGCAACTCCCGGTTCTCGGCCTTGAAGAGTAATTTCGATCGAATACGAAAAAAACTGTAACCTCACCTCTTACCTCATTAGCTAAGCGTAGAACTCCATTGATTTGTGTTTAACGACTTTAGGTCTATAGGTAGATAGACATTCTCATGAGAATGATCCCATGAAACTGATTTCGTTCTCGAGAATCATCTAAATAGCAATGAGAATAAATTCTCATGAAAATTTCCCGTTCTCATGCATTCTCATGGGAATTATTCTCATCATCGTGTAAATAGATAGCGTTGGAATATTCTCATGATCGAAACCATTCTCATGACTGAAGTTTATTCCCACGAGCTGTTCGTGAGAACTATCATTCTCGCGGACGGTGTTTTATAGAAGTTTATGTTATTTTGCTGGAAAAAATTAAGTAGGGCACTTTTTTTTTGTTTTTTAATTTGTAGCAATCGAAAACTGATTTTGCAAAAAAAAAAAAATATTCAAAAGGATCTAAAAAGGGTTAAAAAAAAAGGTGGTCAAAGTTTATTTCATCGAATATAGACATGTTGGGTGTTATATTAAAGGGGATAATTAGCACTTTCCATTTCCGGCATTTTTTCCCCGACTCGAAGTAGCTGCGACGGATTGAGGGGCGAAATAGGAAAAAAATAAAAAAAAAACCTTGCATGGAATATCTTTCAATATTAAACGATTGATATTATGAAACAACATGGGGACATAAAATAGAATGATAACACTTTTTTTTAAATCACGGCCAATCTTGGCGCAAGAAACTATTAAAGGGGTTGTTAAAGGGGTTGTTGTCGTTGTAATAGCAACGCCTACTGCCGTTGCGGAGGTTTGGCAGCCCTTGACCGTTGATAATGAACGGGTCACTCCCGTGCAAAGAACCGGCTGCCTTTAGAGCGTTTGGGTCGCTGATTGCGAATTTTAAGTCATAATTGCAAAAAAATCCCCATGAAAACAGGGTTGCCATTTTAGTTTGGGTAAACCTAACATTTTTTTTTTCTTTTTTGACTTCAGGTTCGGAACCAGCGACCCAAAATTACCTTAAAGTGCGAACCAGCCTGAATGGACGAGTATTTCGCCATGAAAACAGGATTGCCATTCTGGGGTAGACGATCCCCTTTTTTTACCTTTTTTGATTTCAGATTCGGAAAATTACCTTATAGTTCGAACCAGCCCGATCGGACGAGTATTTTGCTATGAAAACGATTCGTATGACCATATCCCATTAACTAAACATCAAAATCATAGCGCGGCGACATTCTCACATGCTATAGAACCCTCAGCATGGTATAGAAATGCTAGAGATGTTGACGCGCTACCCCTTAATGGGTCAAGTCAATTAAAACACAACTTATTTTTTCCTAAAAATTAAGATAGTGTCGGATAGGTACTCGTTTCGGGTATAATCTGGGTTGTTGTCTTTTGATCGTCAATATCCGTATAGCCAAAAATAAGTCAAAAGATTTGTCCTTTGTGGTTATTGGTGCAGACACAGACTTCATAGTTCTCTTAATGGCTACAACTCTACCTAATCGAGATATTATCATGATGGAACCAAGTCGAGGAATAATTCCAACTAGTATTTATTCCACCAAAAAGTTACAACAGTTGAGCCTAAATGATATACATTTTATTCACGCCTTCACGGTATGTGACACCACCTCAGCAGCATTCCTTAAGAGCAAAGTTGCATTCGGCAAGCTGCCTAAAAAAGACCCTGATCTGCAGCTGAAGTTTTCTCTAATCCAAAAGCCACTCACCAATAGATCGACGAACAGGGCAAAACGTGCTTTTTAAGGTGGTATGGAGTTTCGAATAAAGAAACATCTCTAAACCAGTTTCGGTACCAATTGTTCCTCAAATCTGTGGCAAATTCGATAAAGCAAAAGCAGCTCCCTCCCGTCCAAAAAAACAGCAAAGACATAATTTGGAATAGACAAATCCTTGCTCTAAATTCAAGGTTTTTGCAGTGTATTATGTAAAAAAACCCAGTTGACATGACTAGGTATGGCATGCGTTTAGACAAATATATTGCCTTCTCACTGGCTGATGCCTTCAGAAATGTAAATGTACCAAAAGAGGAAGATTCTCATCTTTCTTTTTGATATTCCATATGTACGTCAATGATTGTTTAAAACATTCCTATGACATCGATTTCCCCTATATGGAGACCCGCTCCTACAGTAGGTCTTTTCATTTGCGGAGTTTGTCGATTTTAAAGTAAGAATTTCCCATATTTCTGTAAAATGTCATTTACCCTTTAAATGGTGCCGAGTAAATATACGAAAATCGAAACAATTAGCACATTTACGTAGTACATTTATATGGGATACGGACTAGGATTTCTGTGGATAGAGTCCAAATTGTCAACTTTAAATCCATGTATTGAGACTAAGTATCATACTATGCGATTGATATGAAACTCGAAAGGACTATTGCCTAGTATGCTTTTTATCAGCTGACATAAATTTTACTAACCACCGAATTTTATAGGGAGGCTGCAAACCGAAAATATAGAAATGTACTACCTAGGCATTATTAATTGTTTTTGAAAAAAAAAAAAACTTCCTTTGTTGTTTTAATATATAATTATATCATGATCATGCTTAAAGAGTAACTACTCAATATAATATCATCCTTATACAATAAGTCACAGCTATACAAAAACAACTCTTTGGAAAGTACTGGTTCTTACAGAGATCGCCGCGCCGGTTTCAGCGAAAGGTTAAAAACGCTCTAATATTGGATCAGGTTATGATAAAAAGATAAAATTGACACCATTTTGAAGGAAATCATCTACAACTTCTTCATATTTTTTTTTTTTGTAAGATGTAAGGCTGAGGCGCAAGAGATAAAAGTTTGCCAAAAGAAGTGGTGGGGAAAATGTTTTTTTTTTCGAAAATAACCATTTTCAGAAGCGTGTAACTCGTTAACGCTTACTACTTTGCCTTAACCCTTAGCGGGGCATAGCGCGTCAACTACTCCTGCGCGTCAACTACTCCTGCGCGCCATCGTACTCTGTTCTGGGCAATGGGGCGCAACTCCCCAAAAAACTTATCCAGTGCCTGACACTCCTTTGCCACAGATCGACGCCATGTGATTCGAGGACCCCCTCTTGGTCGGCCTTGGTTAGAAATGGGGTTCCATTTCATGGCATGCAAAGCAATGCAGTTATCACTCTTCCGCGATGTGTGACCTATCCACTGCTATTTTTGCCTGCGTATCAATTCGTCGATTGGCATCTGACCCGTACGCCGACTTAGCTCTTCATTTGATATTGTTTCGGGCCAGAAAATTCATAAAATTCGACGAAGATATGAGTTGACGAAAACTTGCAGCTTTCTGGTAACTCCTACGAAAACTTTCCATGTGCTGCTCCCATAGAAAAGCACTGACAGTACCAGGGAGCGAAACAGGCCCAGCTTGGTCTTGATGCTGAGATAACTGCTCTGCCAGATTTTGGACAGCATGCCGTATGCGCGTTTAGCCTGGTTGATACGACGAGCTATGTCCTGCTCCGTACCACCATTTTCGGCAACAATGCTACCCGGGTAGACGAAGTTGTCCACCTTCTCCACAGGCTGCCCATTAATATTGATGGCAATAGGTGTCGGATTTCTTTTTCGCAACGGCGGGCTAAGAACCTTGGTCTTGTTGGTATTAATCTTTAGCCCAACCCTGCTTGCCTCCCCTCCCTTTCGAGATCTAACGCCATTGCGAACAGATCCATGATTTTGTGGGAGAGTAGGTATAGTAGGAAGAAAATATTATCTGCAGAAGTATAGGAATGTCAGATTTAATTTTTGTGAACGATTTTTTTTCGTGGGGCCAACCGTTTTCGAGATATTTGCGCAATCCCAAAAAAAGGACCTTTGAATGGTTCTGCCCTCCCCTTAGGTTAGGTTAAAAGGCTGCCGCGAATTACGCAGCACACAAAGGCCACCAAAGGGCCCGTTCTGATACCTACCAGGATAAAAACCTATCCCATTGAAATGGCAGGATAGGTGCATAGAAAATGGAGGGTGCTCTCCTCCCCGTCAGCATATTCGCTGCTTCAGCGCTCGCTTTATTTGTCGCGTTAAATTTGATAATTCTCTTGCATATTGCGAAAGGCACTCCAATGTCCCAACGACCATCCTCAATTACCCGAGTCGTCCCAGCACGAGCAAGCTCATCAGCCACACAATTACCAGCATAAGTACAATACTGTGACTTGGAATCCAGCACAATGTGATTTCAAAGTAACACCCCATCTCATCAAGAAGCGATCGACAGCTCGTAACCGTCTGCGATGTCGACAGAGCCGACTGAAGTGATCGAATTTCAGCCTGACTGTCAGTGTAAATAGTGAGTTTCCTACCAATTGTGCTGTAATGCGGAAAAATAAACTAATCTTCAACGTTTCCGAAAAGATACCGGCTTTCACTCCAGCATCCGTTTTGGATCCGTCACCGCACCCCCCTTCCTCCCACCCGAGAGGCAAGGACTTTTAATTTTTCATTGTACTAACCAGTCCACCAGTTACCAGTTATTGATTTTGCGGTTAGACCCCTATAGAGAGAACATTGACTAGACTAAATAGGTTTGTTTATATTCCAGATGAAAATAGTCGCGTTAACAATCGAATTATGAAGCGTCAATTTTATTCTCTAGAAAAATTTAAGGTTTAAGCTGATTTTTGCCACTTTTTATTTTTCGTTTGATACGTAGTTTTCGAAAAATCTAAACTCAAAATGCCCAAAAGCGATATACAAAGCCAATCCAGTGAAGAACTTTTGTAGAAATTGATGACATATAAGCTCGAAGTACCGTTATAAAATATGCAATTAATCAGCAACATTTCATTTTAAATGTTTGTTTTTTCGACAAGACAAGCTTTTTAGTGACAACAAGAAAATGTCCTATATCTCCGTAAGTATCACCATACACTGTCGAGCTCGAACCGAACCTGGTACAAATGTCCTCTGACACACACACCCACACACACTTCACATAGATGTGAAGAAAATCGGTCCACTTGTACTAGGTTCGACATTGTATGGTGACACTAACGGTTGAAGATGGTGTTTTTCCACGAATAAAGTTTCAAATTTACCCTAGAAGTATTAGTTGGGACGCTAAGCGACATAAATTGACGCCACCTTGCAAAATATGATAGAGAAATGCCGTTTGGAATTATTATTAATGGTCCGCATACATTCATTTTAAGAGATGGAGCCATCTTGTACCCCGCAGCAGAGCGGCTGTGCGGGCGAAAAACCGCGAAATTTGAGCCCTTTTTTTAATATTCTCCTCATAATTTGTAAACGTGCCTCGGATCAGAAAACTTAATAGGATGTAAATTAAAGAGCGTCAAATTCTACATCTAATGCATTGCTCAAAGTTGAAATTTGGTTTAGTAGTATAATCAAAATCGATAGTCGAAAAACGTCACTTTTTGAGGATTTGCTGAAAAATCACACTATATTGCTTTTCAAGCTCACATATCTCTGAAACCAATGCTACAAATGGAAAAACTCAGTAGGGAAAAGTTGAAGATACTTCTATTTCAAGTTCAACTAGCCCAATACTTTTCAAATTGACCCGTTTTTAGTGTAGTTGTGAGTGAAAATGCAGACATGTCTTTTTAGCGATTTGAGCCTGAATAGCTATATCTCGATAAATATAACAGCTAAAAGTTTTGGTTTAGCCTCAATTCGTAGATATTTTTAACTTATTTATAAAAGTTTTGCTAAAAAAAGCTTTTTACTTTTAACTTATTTAATAAAAAAAAATCTTTTTAATTAATACCAAAATCTGGAGAATTGTGAATATCTTTTGAACTAATGATCGTTCGGAATTGCGGTTGATTTCATTCGACTCAGAATGACCGACACATTAAGAATTAACCTAGAAGTGGAATAAAAACTTTTTATTTTGAACTTATTTAGTAAAAAATTTATTTAACTAATAATAAAAATCTGAAAAAATATGAATATCTTTTGAACTAATGATTGTATGGAATTGCCTTTAGTTTCATTCGACTCAAAATGACCAAATACATTAGGAGGAAGACTAAAACTGGCATCAAAGCCTTTATTATCAACTTATTTAATAATAAAGCTTATTTAACTAATAAAAAAATCTGGAAAAATGTGAATATCTTTTGAACTAATTGTCGTATGGAATCACGATTGTTTTTATTCTACTAAGAATGACTAAATACATTAAGAACCAACTTAAACTGGCATAAAAACCTTTTGTTTTTAACTTACTTCACAAAAAATCTCATTTAATAAATTAAACAATCTGGAAAAATGTAAATATCTTTCGAACTAATTATCGTTTCGAATTGTGGTTGATTTCATTCGACTCAGAATGACCTAATACATTAAGAACCATACCTAAAACTGGCATAAAGCTTTTTATTTTCAACTTTCTTAACAAAAAAGCTCATTTAACTAATAAAACAATCTGAAAAAATGTGTATATTTTTTGAACTAGTGGTCGTCCGGAATTGCGGTTAATTTCATTCGACTCAAAATGACCAAATACTTTAGGAATCAACCTAAAATGTCATATAATTTGCTTGAACTTTGAAGTTACGGAGGAAATTAAATCATTTTATTAACTAATTATTTAATTAATTAAATTAGTCTAACAAGAAACTTAGCAAAACTTTTATAAACATGGTTAAAGTATCTACGAATTGAAGCCACCAAACCAAAGCTTTTAGCTGTTATATTTATCGAGATATAGCTATTAAGGCTCAAATCGATAAAAAACCATTTCTGCATTTTCGCTCGCAACAACACTAAAAACGGGCCGATTTAAAAAAATATTGAGCTATTTGAACTTAAAATAGAAGTATCTTCAACTTTTCCCTAATTAGTTTTTCCATTTGCAGCATCGGTTTCCGAGATATGTGAGCTTGAAAAGCGATATAGTGTGATTTTTCTCCAAAGCCTCAAAAAGTAACGTTTTTCGACTATCGGTTTTGATTATACTACTCAACCAAATTTCAACTTTGAGCAATGCATTGGATGTAGAATTTGACGCTCTTTAATTTACTTCCTATTAAGTTTTTTGATCCGAGGCACCGTTTACAAATTATGAGGAGAATATTAAAAAAAAGGGCTAAAATTTCCGGTTTTTCGCCCGCACAGCCGCTCTGCCGCGGGGCTCAAGATGGCTCCATCTCTTAAAATGAATTTACGGGGACCACCAACAATCATACCAAATGGCATTTCTCTATCCTATTTTGCAAGGTCAAATCGCTTAGCGTCCCAACTATATGGAACTTTTGAAGCAAGCTTGAAGTTTCGCATAATGCATGTCGACTTAAAACGGCAAGTTATTCCTTCTAACCGAAGTTTTTCGTCATGCGTCTTACTACTTTCACTTAACAGCTGTTATGTGGGTACGATCGATTTTAATTTTTGCAAATTGGCTAAGAGCGTTTTCCTCGCTAAACAACTTATTTCCCCCAGTTATCTTGAAAAAAAAAAATCGTTGTCGTGTTCATAAACAAGGCGCACTCTACGTTCACTCACCGTGAAAATGAAATGAAAAGTTCGCCCATCAACAAGTTGCGTGAAAGTGTGTATCAGGTAAACTTTTAATTAAATTCCACAAATCACAAGCAAACAATGGCGTTGATGTTTATTCTGATGAATCAAGTGTAGGCACCGTCAAACAGAACGGTTTGTATATAACTCGTGAGTTTAGACTGCAAGGGAAAGTTGAAGAGAACATCAGCAGCCCGTTCACCGACAAGCCTTTAATTAAATCGTGGCAGACACTTGAAATTGACCTAATTGTTATGATGAAATAAAGTAACACAAACAAATAAAATTTCAAGTGGTTTGACAAGGGAAGTGAAACATGAAAGTAGATAATAATATAGAGGATCTGATAACTTAAAGGAGAAACAAAGGTTCCCTTCTTCAGTGCTTTTTGTTTCTCTGAGAAATAAAATAACGACTACAAACAACTGTAATCCGGCGATTAATATAGAGGATATTTATAAATTTACGTTGGTATCGAATTGCTAGTTCGAGTCCCTCAAATGTGCCAGACACTGGCAAATTGTACTCGTAGTAGAAGTTTTTGTTCAAAAATTTGAAGACTTAGAAATTTGAAGTTAACTGTGACTCTTTCTAAACAGCAGCAATCACAGCGGTCAACCGTATATACAATAAAAGTTACCCTTCCATGTCATTCCCCCTGTGATGTGGGGCCTAAGAATAATGTCACGGCCTCTCTCGGCATGTCGTAGAAGGCGACTTAAAAGCACATTTTGTGTAGTATGCCAGCAATTTGCATCATCCGAAAACTTATGTATGCCAAGGAAACGTCAACTATGCCTCGGATATGGACTGACCCAACGGTTACGAATTTCGGCTAACGTTCAATGATAAAGATTGGTTTCTGGAATGTGCGTACTCTCCTGAACAATAGATCAGAAGGTCCCCACAACGCACGATTTCTTCAACAAAAAAATTTCCATAGCGCCGAGCTAGGCCCGTAATGCTAAACATGAAAATCTTTATAGTAAATTTTTCAAATTTTTTGACACATTGGTTGACACGTTTTCACTACAAACGGTTCTGGTCGAAACTACCGTTGTATTTGATGCAGAAGTTCACGCTGTGTGCGTCCATAATTCTTACCCACAATTTGTTTTAACTGTCCTATTGACAAGCAATTTCATTATTATTATGCTTAAATTTTATGCCATAACACATTTAAATCAACATTTTCATGTTAAAACCTCCGGAGTTCATTATGGTAGTTTAAGAACTTTCAAACACATATGTAAAATCTATGCTGAATATCAGCCAGTGTTCGCACCAGCGAATTTTGGTTTTAAATTTTCTTGGCCGAAAATGGGTTTATGCACTGTTAATATGTTGCGGAAAAACGGTTAATGCACTGTTAATAGATAGGTAACATACTGGTAATGCAATGTTAACGGACTCTTAACGCACTGTTAATGTACAATTGGTATACGGTTAATGAATTCTTAATGTAGTACTAGCATAATGTTAATGCACTGCTGATGTACTGTTAACATACTGTTAATGGACTGTTAAATGTACTGTTAACATACTTTTAAGGTACTGTTGATGCACTGTTAATCGACTGTTAATGCACTGTTAATATACTATTAAGGAGGAGTGGGGGAAATTATATTTTTTTTTGTATGGGTGTGCTAGCGCATCGTCAAGCCAGCACGCCTTTATAAAATTATCACTTCTGCCACTCCTGCAGGAGCGCTTAATTCGGGAATGGAGCACCAAATTAGCGCTTAATTAATACTTTTATTATACGCTTATTTGAAGTCGATATGTGCGTTTTAAAAAAGTGGGGGTGCTAGCGTAACGCCAAGCTACCATCCCCATATAAAATAATCAATTACGACGATTCGGCTGTAGCATTAAATTTTTGGCTGGAGCATCTAATTAGCACCAAATTAGCACATAACTTCGCGATATGTCTTATCTCCGTTTCTCGTTGTTTAAAAAAGTTAGGGTGCTGGCGTGACGTCAAGCTAGCACCCCCATATAAGATAACCAATTGTGAAGAATCGACTGGGACGCTAAATTGTTTAGTTGAGATTGCGCTTAGCCAAAAACACATGTCATGGACCGGAGAATGGGCAGCTGTTGCGTTTCCCGAAAAAAGAAAGAAAAATATTTTACCTTGATTGGCGCGACGGTTTTAACTATTATTGGCAAGATACCAAAAATCCTGAGCAATTTTCCACGAAGCACAACTTTGGAGCGGATCTTTAATGGTATGGGCTGCTTTTAGTTGTAACAACAGGACCCCTATATGCTAAATATCTGGGCGTATGGACTCTGAAAATTACATAACCCCCTTTAATTAAGTTTTGATTCACTTTTTGGAGTATCAAGCTGACGCATATACCTTTTTTCAGAAGCACAACGCTGCCATACACATGTCGCGGTCTATTTGCGATTGGTTTCGGGAAAAGGAGTTCAAACTTTTAGAATAGCCTGCATGTTTTCCGGACTTAAACCCGATTGAGAACATGTGGGGTTATCTGTCCCGTCGAATTTATGCCGGAGGGTGTAAATTTGAGAGGAGTCGAGGATTAACGTAATTTTTGAAGTAATAAATAAGTCTCGAAGCCTAACTCCCCAGTAAACCAAATGATTCGTAAACGACCCGTAAGCGATTCGTTTTCAACGAGTGATGATTCGTTTCCGAGTCCGATTATGAGTCGAAAATGAATCGAAAATGTGCGGACTGAAATGGTCCTTCGCGCGGCGAGTGGCGGTTTAAGCGGAATTTTTCTGTTTTTTTTTGCTTTTATCTCCGTAAATATCGCTCTAGCAAAAAGAAAAAATCTGGAAGCCAAAATTAAGGATTAAGAATTTATCAAGCAGCGCAAAGCGTAACTGTCGATTTGCTGCATCCACTTGTTGATAAAGCGTGGTATAGAGAGACTTTTCCCACTTAGTGCAAGAAGGTTTGATCATCATACTTCTAAATATCATCAAATTTATAAAGAAGTGTAAACTCACAGACTGTAATAATTCGAGAGGCATTTGTGTGCTTCCTGCCGTTGCCAAGATATAGCTAAAATCGTCCTGGAAAGACTAAAGGCTCACTTAAAAAGCACAATTAAAACCTTGCGAATCATCATCGAGCAATGCGCTGAATACGATTCTCCGCTTCACTTGCTTTTCATCGATTTCGAGAAGGCTTTCGATAGTGTGAACCGGGATTCTATATGGGCGGCCTTGCGCCGGAGAGGCATCCCTGAGAAGCTTGTGGCTATTTTGAGATTGAGATTGAAATTCGCAGTGGGATTCGGCATCCTCTCACCGATCCTATTCCTCATAATGATCGGCGATGTGTTGCATACAGCCCTATCCGGACTAGACAGAGGAATCCAATGAACTTTCACATCTTATCTACAACATCTTGACTACGCTGACGGCATATGCCTACTCTCTCACAAAATCATGGATCTGTCTGCAGTGGCGTTAGATCTCGAGAGGGAGGCAAGCAAGGTTGGACTAAAGATTAATACCAACAAGACCAAGGTTCTTGGCCCTCCATTGCGAAAAAGAAATCCGACACCTATTGCCATCAATATTAATAGGCAGCCTGTGGAGAAGGTGGACAACTTCGTCTACCTGGGAAACATTGTTGCAGAGAATGGTGGTACAGAGCAAGGCATCGCTCGTCGTATCAACCAAGCTAAATGCGCCTACGGCATGCTGTCGAAAATCTGACAAAGCAGTTATCTCAGCATCAAGACCAAGCTGGGCCTGTTTCGCTCCCTGGTACTGTCTGTCTGGTACTGCGAAAATAGCAGTGGATAGGTCACACATTGCGGAAGAGTGATAAATGAAATGGAACCCCATTTCCAATCAAGGCCGACCAAGAGGGGGAGGGGGGGGGGGGGGGGGCTAAAATCACATGTCGTCGATCTGTGGCAAAGGAGTGTAGGGCGCTGGGTAAGTCTTTTGGGGAGTTGCGCCCCATTGCCCAGAACAAAGTACGATGGCGAGCAGGAGTAGTTGATGCTCTACGCCCCACTATTGGGTAAGACAAAGTAGTTGTAGTAGTAGTGGTAAAATTAAGGATCGCAAAAAAATACATGAAAAATATTATAAAATAACCACTTATGAGATAATCTCACTTAGGAAAACATTCATTGTCAATGTTTGAAGTTAATTATTCACTGGTTCACTTTATATCTTGTTTGTTAAAATATTCACTACCCAGCTTGTTTTATATGTTGTTTTATTTTATAGATGTATCATTATAATTGGCGACGTTTCGCTATTATTATAGCATTATCAAGCCTTATATTCTATTGTTTAATTCTCCTGTTTTTTGTACTTAATCCTCCTCGTTGAAAAATCTATATATCTATTATAATGATACATCTATAATAATAAAACAACATATAAAACAAGGTGGGTAGTAATTATTTTAACATACAAGATATTCATTGTCAATATTGCTCGTTTGTTCCCATGAAGTGGCAAATCATCGTTTTGTTATGCATTTTATCAAATAATGGATAAAATATTAGTCCGACGAGGAAAATGACAAGGATCGATTTTTTATAACTAATATCCTTTAATTTGAGATAAGTCAGGTATGTATAATAGTTACGAGTACTTACTACTTGCCTTAACCCCTCTAGCGGGGCATAGCGCATCAACTACTCCTGCGCGCTATCGTACTCTGTTCTGGGCAATGGGGCGCAACTCCCCAAAAGACTTACCCAGCGCCTCACACTCCTTTGCCGCTGATAGACGCCATATGATTCTAGAAACCCCTCTTGGTCAGCTTTGGTTGGAAATGGGCTCCATTTCATGGCATGCGAAGCAAATCAGTTATCGCTCTTCTATGGAAGATGAATTTTTACCCCCCTATCTAATTATTTTCCTTCATTTTAATTGAATTTTTTTAGTTTCATCTCAGAAAGTTCTTTGATAGGATTAAGAGTTACGAAAAAAAAACGAAAATTTCCTTTTAACCCCTTACCCCGTGTGAGCTCACCCCTCTACCACCGGCAATTTTAGTACAATATACTCTTGGTCCAACCGACAATCGTGCAAAGTTTCAAAACTTCTTGAATTTTTTCCTTTTTCGTCATCTGGGGTATTATAAAGACTGCCTTTAATAGAATTTCGAAGTAAAATACGTTTTTTGTTAATTTTTGGCATTACACACTACGCAAAACAATTAAAGGACCACATTAAAATAAAAACTCCGAAATTTTCTGATTAATGCGAATAAGAAAGCTAAAACTGTAAATGTTAGTATTAATGTAGAAAAATCGAGACGTAACACACATCTTAAACCGTTAGTTTCCAACATTATGGTAAATTTTACTACATGTCTAGATATAAACATGATGGAGTCACTTGTTTTTTTGTCATTGTTTTTGATACTACCGTCAGTGTTTACCGGTCTTTTGTGTAGCTTTCAATTAAATTTAGCGTTGTTTAGCAAGTGATGGATCCTCAACTAAGCTTGAAGACCTCTCAGCAAATTTGAAATGTGTAGGGTTGTGACGTTAATAGAGAAAGGCCATGAAATTCGGGAAGTAAGCCATCGGTTTGGAGTCAGTCATTCTGTCATCAAAAGAGTCTGGGAAAGGTTCGAGGAGACAAGACAAGCCACAAGAAGACGAGGACAGGGCTGCCCAAGAGCAACATTTTACAACGAGGACAAATTTATTCGTTAAACCGTGCTCAGAAATCGTCAAAGCACGGCACCTTCCATACAAAATTACTTCAGACACTCTACACGAAACGTTATTTCAATACATACAGTGCGTAATCGATTGAAGGAAAGTGGCCTGCTTTCACGATCTAGTAAAAGTGCCGCGATTAATAAGAAAGCACAAAATCGCCCCGCATCGGTTTTCCAGGAACGACCACAATTGGAGTAGTTTTGCGGAATTGGGGGAGAGTTTTCTTCTCAGATGCATCAAGATTTTGTCTGTGCGGAAATGATGGTCGAACCAGAGTCTGAAGAAGGGGAAACGAACGTTTGCTACCCTACGCCCTTCAACCCACATCGCTTTTGGCGGCGGATCAATTATGGTGTGGGGCGCTATTTCCTTAAACGATTTAAAAGCGATTTAGTTATCATCGCTAACGGCAGTTTGACAGCTCAGCGAAACATCGACGAAGTGCAAAGACTTCATGTTACTGGTAGAGCACGCGCTAGTGAGCAGGATTTCATTTTTATGCAAGATGGATCCGGTCCCGAGAGTTTCTCTCTCCCTCTCGGTCAATAAAGTTGACCTTCTTGACTGGGAAGCCTGCAGCCCACATTTAATCCCATTGAACATTTGTGGAACCAGCTCCAGCAATGCGTCAAGGCCCGTATAAACCCTCCACAGACCTTAGGAGAGCTTTAACAAACACTAAAGGACGAATGGGCGAAAATTCCCCAAGATGATATCAGGCGTCTTAGGATAAGTCTAGGCGAATTGAAGTTGTCATTTGAGCTCGTGGCGGCAGTACGCGCTACTATGTAGCCGATGAAGCAGAATAAAAATTAATAAACATTATAAAATCGAAATGCGACCGGTAGCGCAGTGTGTTGAGGCATCAGTCTCATGTTTGACTACCGGCGTTTCGGGTTCGAATCCCGTCCACGACGACGTTCGTGGCCATGGATGTGCAGGAGGTGCATGCTGGCAACTGCATTCTGTTAGATTTGACATTTTAATATATGTACATTGAACGAACTCAAATCATAATGACAATGGCAACTACTTATACCTTTTTTAGTATTAGTTTACTCTTCATTGAATAAAGATCCATTACACATAAACCGGGCTTTTCAACTACAAAACCTAATAGGTTATGGGCCCAGGACCTAACGTGTAGTTTAAAATCGTTAGTTAAAATACTTAGTACCGGTACATACTGAAATTATATAATTCGATCGAAGTAGTTCGGGTAATAAATAATAAAAGACTTGAAGCAGTACGTTAAAATGGATACGAAGGCGATGATTGAGCAGTCAATGGTGTCTCATCGATTGGATGGCGGCAATTTTCGCGCTTGGAAGTTTCATGTTAATGCAATACTTCGGAGTCAAGAACTACTTGATTTAGTGGACGGTACGGATCGAAAACCAGATAAAAGTGATGCTGATAAAATGAAACGTTGGATGCAGCGCGACGGCAAGGCTATGGCGATTTTGTTTGCGTCGATTAATTCCGAACAAAGTTTGCACGTATTGGATTGCAAGTCAGCGAAAGATATCATGGACGTTTTGGAGAGTATTCATCGGAAAAAGAGTGATGTTCGAATCATGTCATTGTATGAGGACTATTTTAGTTTAAAAATGAATGATAACGAATCGGTCACTGCTTATGTGTCGAAAGTTCGCACGATTGCGTCAGAATTGGAAGATCAGGGTGAGCAGCTGTCGGATAATTTGAAAATGTGTCGAATTGTGAGTAGCTTAACACCGAAATTCCAGAATTTTCGAACCGTCTGGTATAATATTAAAGAGTGCCGTACTATGGATACATTGCTAGCAAAACTACAGTTAGAAGAGGATCAGTTGAACAAAGCCCATCGTGATGCGGAGCAGCATGCTGGCGGCGGAGCGGTTTTCAGTGCGCAGCATAAAACTGGAAATCGGAAGGTGCCGTTGAAAGACCGTAAAGCGAAATCGAAATGTCATTCGTGTGGCGAAATAGGCCATTGGAAAACCGACAACATGTGCAAAAACCATAAGAACAAAAAGAAAAGTGATTCCGAACATAAAAACGAGAAACCGAAGAAATACGTTGCCTTTTTTAGCTACGATGAAATTCTAGCTGCAGATTATAAAGATGTTTGGTTTGCCGATTCAGGAGCAACGCGCCATACTACTTTTCGAAGAGACTGGTTCAAGACATTTTCTTCGGAGACTGCACGGAAAGGCGTAAAAATCGCGAACGACGAGTTTTTGGACGTCGAAGGTAGTGGAACTATCGAAATAGAAGCATGGGTTAATGATAAATGGGAAATAAAAATTCTTGAAGATGTTCGATTTGTTCCGAAAGCCACAGTAAATTTATTTTCCATCAACCAACTGTCGAAGAAGGGCTTCGATACTAACTTTACAGATAGTGGATGTAAAGTTGTCGACAAAACTGGCGATGTGCTCGCGATAGGTTACATGGACTCCAATGATCTGGTTCGTATGGCATTCAAGCAGTCTAAAATTGACAACGTGTACTACGCATCGAGCAACAAGAAATCAGCGTGCTCTTTGGAGAAGTGGCACAAACGACTGGGACACGTAAATGTGGCGACAATCAAAACTATGTGCGCTGCTGGTTCCGTGAATGGCATGACTTTAAGCGATCTTAAGGATTTCTTTTGTGAAGAATGCCAATTGGGCAAAATGCATCGGGTGTCACATCAATTGAGCGAAACGCGTACATTGGAGAAAGGTGAACGCATTCACATTGACTTGTGCGGACCGATGGAGCAAACTGGAATTGGAGGTGCAAAATTTTTTATGCTTTTGAAGGACGAAGCGACGAATATGCGGTTTATTTTCTTCCTTAAACAAAAATCAGAAGCGCATAAGTACATGGATGATTTTCTGACACAATGTGAGAATGCTTGGGATGTTCGTATCAAATATATACGGTGCGACAATGGAAGCGAATTCGTAAATAGCGATGTTTCGAACCTTTTAGCGAAACGTGGAATAGTGATGGATCGAATTTCCCCGTACACGCCAGAACAAAATGGTTTCATCGAGCGAGACAATAGGACGGTTCAAGAATCAGCGCGTACTATGTTAATTGCAAGTGGTCTGTCTAAGTTTCTCTGGCCAGAGGCAGTTCGAACAGCAGTATACATCCTTAACCGAACAACAAACGCAAGCGATCCAAATCGGACACCTTTTGAGCGATGGTTTGGGAAGAAACCGCATCTAGATCATGTTAAAATTTTTGGTACAGCTGCATTTGTACACATTCCGAAGAACGTTGGTCGTAAAAAGTGGGACCCGAAAGCAAAGAAGGTCTACTTAGTTGGCTATGAGCCCACACAAAAGAATTTTCGACTTTACGACCCAGAATCGACGAAAATCATCATTAGTTGTGATGTAAAATTCAACGAGAATCTCATGCAAAGTGACTACATCGAATTTCCTGTCGATATCACCGAAAACGAGGCAACTGAGAACAAATGCGACGATTTGGTCAAAGACGAACCGGTTGCAAACTCACCGCAATCGATTTCAAACGGAGATCAAGATGTTAGTGTCAAGAAATTGCGTGTAAATCCCAAGCAAGTAGTTCCATACGATGCATCTGTTGGTCATTTGGCAATGTTTGTAGAACCTGAAACATACGAAGCGGCAATGGAATCGGAGCAGAACGCAGAATGGAAACTTGCTATTGAAGCCGAGCTGGAGTCGCTGTTAAGAAATGATACTTGGGAAATCATCCAAAAGCCGGACAATTGCAGAAACATCGTGGGAAATAAGTGGATTTTTAAAATAAAATCCCCACCTAATGGAATTCCAAAATTCAAAGCGCGACTAGTAGCGAAGGGTTATTCTCAGTGCAGCGGAGTGGACTACAAAGAGACATTCTCACCTGTAGTGCGCTACGAATCGGTTAGATGTGTTTTGGCACTAGCGGCTATATACGATATGGAATTAGTGCAATTTGATGTCAAAAGCGCATTTTTAAATGGAATATTGCAAGAAACAGTCTACATGGAGGTTCCAAAGGGCATCGAGCACAAGAAAGGAGAAGTTTGTCGACTGAAGCGCAGTTTGTATGGATTAAAACAATCATCGCATGTTTGGAATTCAAGTTTTGTTGACTTTATGAAGGAATGCCGGATGATGCAGTCCCTTTCTGACCCATGTGTATTTTATGGCAATATTTGCAACGAAAAGGTAATTCTTTTACTATATGTCGATGATGGATTAATTTTATCGCCTAGTAAGAAATCACTTGATACAATGATTAAGAAATTGGAAAACAAGTTCGACATAACATTGGGGAAATCCGACTACTATGTTGGATTAGAGATAACACACGATCGAAAGGAAAAGACAATCAGCATTTGTCAAACAGCTTACATCGACAAAATTGTTCGCAAATTCAACATGGACGAGTCAAAATCGATCTCAACACCAGCTGATGTTGGTACATTTTTAACATCGTTTACGGACGACGACAGTGAGATACGGTTTCCTTATCGCGAGGCTTGTGGTTCACTTATGTTTGCTGCAACGATTTCGAGACCAGACATATCATTCGCAGTGGGAGATATTTGCCGCTTCATGCATAAGCCTGGTCAAATGCAAGTGAACGCAGTCAAGCGAATTTTTCGTTATTTGAATCATACGAAGCAGAAGAAGATCACATATGGTTCGAATTTAAATGTTTGCGAATTGGTTGGCTACACCGATGCCGATCATGCTCGTGACTACGAGTCAAGCCGTTCAACCTCGGGCTATGCGTTTTTGCTCGGAGATGCAGTCATTACTTGGAAGAGCAAGCTGCAATCTGAAGTTACCTTATCCACCACGGAGTCAGAATATGTGGCTCTATGCGAGGGGACTAAAGAGGCGATATGGTTGCGAGATCTGCTCAAGGAAATTGGTTTTGGTCAATCAGAAGCAACGAAGATATTTTGTGACAATCTGAACACAGTTCGCTGGGTCAAAAATCCGCAACATCATCATAGGACCAAACATATTAACAAGCGATTACACTACACTCGGGAAAAATGCAGCCAAGGATTAATCGAAGTTAGTCATGTGGGATCTGAAAACCAACTAGCAGACGTTCTGACGAAACCATTGCCAGCCATCAAGTTTGAATCGAATATTAGAAGACTTGGATTAAGCGATTAGTAAGGATTCGACTTATATATTTTTGATTTTGAATTTTTTAAGAACAATTTAGTGAAGTAAATTTAAAGTCAATTTAAAGTTTCCTATACTAATCACATTTTTTTGAATTGCATCATTTGATAATTTAATGTTTTCGTAAATTGAATTGAATTTGAATGATTAAAATGAGTGGGAGTGTTAGATTTGACATTTTAATATATGTACATTGAACGAACTCAAATCATAATGACAATGGCAACTACTTATACCTTTTTTAGTATTAGTTTACTCTTCATTGAATAAAGATCCATTACACATAAACCGGGCTTTTCAACTACAAAACCTAATACATTCTCTGAAACCAATTTATGCCAACGAAACGTCAACTGGGCCACATGGAACAGTTGACGCGCTATGCCCCACAAGGGGTTAGGGCAATCGAGTAAGTATACTGTTTCCCCTCCCTACACTTATATTAAAAATAGTCGCCTTGGACTTCTTAATCTATTCAGCAGGGAGAATTTTGAACTTTTGCAAGTGGTACTTTAATTGTTTTGCGGTGTGTAGTTTCTAATTTAAATTACGTTTACACTATCCGCAGATTACTTCATCTGCGCCGGCTGAGATAATCTGCGACTGTCAAATACATGCAATTTTGAACTCACCACACCCAGATTACGCAGCAGATGAAGTAATCTGGGGATAGTGTAAACGTAATTTTACTATACATACAGGTGAATTTACTTGTTTAGTTGACTAATATTGAATATTTAAACATTATTTGAACGTTATCTTAGAGGTAAGAACAACTATTTCCCGGCGAGATGAATTCGTAATAAAAGTAGAACCATGTTGAAAATGAAAGTACGAGTAAAGCATCCCTCAAGCCAACGCGAATCCGCCGCGATTTATTCGCTGCAGATTCGCAATTATGTTCACACCGACGCGATTCATTCCCTATTGTGATTCAAACAAAATCTAAATGAAATCCATGCGAGTAGCATAGTAACGCGAATGTTTTACTGAAAAAATAAAAACAGCTTTAATGACATCCATGAAATTCAAATCAGTGGTCATAGTAACGCGAATGCTTTAGGGAAAAATAAAAATCGTTGCAAAATCGCTGTCGCGAATTTGTGTCGCGTTGGTAAGAGCAACTTCCTGAGACGCCATGTAACTAAATTTGCGAATCCGCCGCGAATTATACGCTGCGAATAGATCGCGCTGGTTTGAGGGACGCTTAAAGGTGCGTTCACATGTCGCAAAATATCTGGCCAAATTTTGAAGAAGTATTTGTCCAAAGAGATTGATTTGGCAAAACAGTTTTATAGCTTGTTCGCATGGCCATAAATAGATAGAAAATATTTCCGGTTCACATGTTCAACAAATATTTTTGCGGATATTTGCCTTTTTTGCGAAATCTTTGTAATTTTTTGACAAACATTTATCACGTGTGAACGCACCTTTATAAAGATATTTTGTTAGTATAATCCACTAACAGATAAGCAATGCGTAATACATAAGGCGCGTTCTTTTGAACTCTAGTGTAGGTTAATTCAGGTGAAGATTAAGCGTTTTGCAAAATCCAGTCCGGGTTAACTACTCGGTAAAATGTCAAAGTGCAATGAACCCCTGTCGTCAATTTAGTCTTTCATAATTTTTGACTGTGCTCGCGAGATTAAAAATATGGATCAAAACCGGAAAAATATCTACGATGTTTACTAATTAACTTGGTACCAAAAACTACGAAAATTTGTTCGCGATTTAGCGATGCAAGTGTCATCTCTGGACATATCTATCCAGTTCAGGTTTATTAACCCGTAGAGCTATCCAGATTAATTCAGGTTAAAGCATTGTTGTAATTGCGTGTTTTTAACCCGAATTAACCCGCACTGGAGTACAAAAGAACGCGCCTAATGTATGTTTACTCAAGAGAAATCCGCGCTGTTGAGGTCTATCGATTAAACCATTTTATCCAATCGAGTCAATACATCTACCTATATACTTGCAAGAAAAAATCTGCAATATTGGTGAATTCCTCGAACAAATCCATTTTTGATTTGGCAACAAAGCTGTCCACTCTACATTGTATTGCAAATTTGATTTGTACTGCAATTCTACTTACAATTTGAATTTCTCCATCCACTTGGGACACAGAGTGTGCGGTTTGATTGAAGTAGCTCGAATAAATTTCGCGGGAACAGGACCACCCAGCGAGTCTCTTTGTTCTCGCCGTGCTGACCCATCCTTACGTTTGAAGCTTAATCGAAAACTATGTTTGCGAAGCTTGTCGTGCGAGGGTGAATCCGAGTTATTGTCGAAACCAATATCCGATAGGGTTCGGGGCGTGGTGGGCATTGGTTGAGGTGACACAGGCGGCGCTCCAGCTGGCTGTATTCCCAACATACAATAGGGATCACTGAATCCTATAATTAAAGGCAAAGAGAAAAAGATTGAAACGATGTCGTTAAAATATCATTTGAATTTGTATCTTTCATCGGACACGGTTGTAGGGTTGGCATTGTTCAAAATGATTGAATCATTTTACAAAATGAACACAATAACTCTCCTTTTGGAAATGTTACGCTTAAGAGTCGCCATAAAATACTAATTAAATTAGATTATCTTCTGAATGTTTTTTGTTATTATCTTACAAATTTCAAAGATTAATTCTATACTATCACGGTCAAAAAATCGAAGGATGTTAGAAAGGTAACTTTTAGCGTTAATAAAATAGTAAAATACATAAATTCATCTAGGCAAATATTAAATTAGTCAGTAAGTCTCTGAATAAATGAGTATGGTTTGACCATTATCCTACCTATGCTAGCCTGTTATAATTAAGGTACCACCGGAATACGAATTTAATTTTTCAATTCAATTTTCGATTAATTTGGGCTGCGAGAACAGATGCATTGTGGACTGAGCTAGGTAACCGAGGGAGCTAAAACGTCAATCGTTAGAACCACTACGTTATGAGACTACTTTCCTAGCACAGTTTGGTGTTACCTTCCCGTTGTGGGAGTATCGATCGACCTTATGCTGTTCAAATAAGATGAGTTCAGAATTTCTAGTATGTACTCGTAAATGTACATATATTGGAACCTGGACGTGTATAATACCAGATAATTCAGAACCCATCAATGAATTGTGGTCCGGTAAGAGAGGGATTCTGTATAAACTTTTAAAATGTCGCAACAGCATATGATCCCAAATAAAATAGTTCTCGATAGACGACTATGGTCTATGTCTAACATTTACAACAGTTCCTACAACAACACAATACCAAAGTAAACACCAAGGTATTCTTAGATTTTCGTGTACGTGACCGATATCCTGTTTTATAAAATCCTTGAGGGAAACATTCTTCGAAGAAGGTGTCTTTCACAAATCTAGCCGGGAATATATAGTATTTACTCGTATATAGCTGACATAATAAAAGTTATAGTGGGCGGATTATATTCAATTAAATGGGAGTATCATAGCGAGAACATCGGTTGTCTATGTCAATAGTAAACTTTTCCAGCAAAGGGCCAGATTTTTAAAATTTTAGGGTAGGCGGGCCGAATAAACAAATCACAGTATAACTGCTCCCCGATGTGGTCAACCTATTACCAGTTGAAGGTGTGACGGAATCTTATCAATTTTACTGACAAGAAGATTTTGAAACATGCATGTACGAGGGTAAGGTGAAAAGCCCTCTGCCTGACACAGAAATACCGTTACAATTAGCAAAAATATATGTTTCCTGCCTGGGTGCACGTGTCATTAGTTCGTATGACAAGTTTCAACTTGTTCTCTCAAGTAGTTTGTTTAAACGAATTTTCGCAGTAGGCATCTTACGTGATTTCCGTTAAAATGGAGAAACTTGAATATCGTGCGGTCATAAAGTTCTTCGTTTTGGATGAATTAACCCCTAAGGAAATTCATCCGAAGTTAACTCTGCTCCTTCGATGTCAACCGTTCAAAAATTGGCAGCTGAATTAAACGTAATCGCACGTCCTTCGAAGACGACCCACGTGAAGGACGGCCAAAACCGCAACCACACCGGAGACCATCGAAAAAGTGCGTCATATCGTGTTGGACGATAGGCGAATGAATGTGAGTGATATTGCTGAGGCTGTGGGGACATCGGTAGAAAGGGTGCGAAACATGTTGCACAAAGAATTAGAGATGCGAAAGCTTTACGCAAGATGGTAGCCGCATTTGCTGAATGCCGATCAAAAGCAAATGCGCAATCGATTTTCGTAGCAATCTTTGCACCGATTCAATCGGGATCCGACCGATTTTGTGCGGCGATTTGTCACCATGGATGAGACTTGGGTTCACCACTACACGCCAGAAACGAAACAGCAGTCGAAGCAGTGGGTGGAAGCCGGTGGCTCAGCGTCAAAGAAAGCGAAGTCGATCGCATCTGCCGGAAAGGTAATGGCTATCGTGTTTTGGGATGCGAAAGGGATCCTGTTAATTGATTACCTTAAAGAAGGCAGAACAATAACAGGCAAATATTACTCCTAACTTCTTGACCAGCTGGATGCCAAAATTCGCGAGAAGAGGCCTGGCTTAAAGAAGAAAAAATCATCTTTAACCAGGACAACGCACCTGTACGCAAGTGTGCGTTGGCGATGGGAAAACTAGGGGATGTGGGGTACGATTTGCCCGACCATCACCCTATTCTCCGCATTTGGTGCCCTGAGACTTCCATCTGTTCCCAAACTTGAAGAAATTTGTTTTTGGGAAGGGCTTTGCATCCAATGAAGAAGTTGAGAGGGCCGTAGATGGATATTTTCACAGCCTTCCAGACTCTTACTTCCGGGAAGGAATACTGATGTTTCAAGTGTGTGGGATATATTTAGTTTCCGGGGCCCGGGGTGAAAAAATCACTTTTCACTCGGATTTTTTGTCACTTACCACTCGCGGCACCTTAAGACTCTCAAATTTGCAAAAAAAAATTTTTTTTTTCATTTTTAATTTTTGTTTTTTAATTTTTAATTAATTTTTTATTTTTTTTTTCTTATTTTTTTTTTGTTCTAATGATTTATACTGACTGTTTGGTGTGTTTAACACTGATCAAAACGATGTTGAACGCAGAGCGAGCGAAGCGAGCTTTTATGTTTGTGCGATACTGAGGGTTGCGATCCCTTAAGCGCGGAGCCCACGCAAGGGGATTTGCGAATATTTCAATTTTCCATGCCTCCAATATACCAAACATTCAGTATAAATTATGAAAAATAAAATTAAAAATTAAAAAAAAAATAAAAATAAAAACTTAAAACAAAAATAAAAAAAAAATTAAAAAAATTTTTTTTTTGCAAATTCTTGACTTTTAGAGTGACGCGAGTGAAAAGTGACAAAATCTGAGTGAAAAGTGATTTCCCCAGCCGGGGCCCCGGAAACTAAAAAGTTGCAAGTTTCGCAGTCAATATGTATTGTAAATCTGCTGCTGCATTTTGCTCCGCTTTTTTTAGGACGGCTTCAATCATTTTTATTGAGGATATTACAAACAAATTTAAATTTGAAGAGCAATATCGATGGTAAATATTCACAACCTCCTATGTAAATTTTTGGGATTTTTTTTCTCTGTTTCTAACGTGTTTTTAAAATATTTACACATCAATTGCTCAGCCGCCTATGTTGTTATCTTTAGCGAAAAGCCGATGGAAGCAGCAACATCCAAACCCTCTATGCCAATGTTGTGTTTTATAACTTTTACAGCCTCCTATGTAACCTGACTGTAAAAATGTCATTTTTGACATAGGAGGTTGGCTGCCTTCACCATCGATATGTAACTTCACAGTCAATGGTCGCGGTTTTAAAAGCCTGATTTTTGCCACTGATTAAGTAAATGACAGTGAGCAACAGAGATGGCAAAGCATCGTGTATCCGTAAGTGAAATGGAGACGCATTCGATTCATACATTCACACCTTCGACGCACACGACTTATGCCGAAGCGTCTACATACGAATCCCGAGAGCAGAATGACAATCAACTTTCGTTACTTCTGTACCTAAGTAATAGCAGTAGAGCAAAAGAGAAAGATTTTTTCAATTCAATTTCGTAATGGCTGCGTTCCCGCGAATGAATCAGGTTTTGACATTTCTCGAATTATCCTCCATATGCTTTCCCTCTGGTAAAATTTGTACCGACAACTGTCATGAAAATGTTTCTCTCTGGATTAGAATACTTCTCAGATCCGGATGGGAACATTTTCATGACAGTTGTCCTTAAAAATTTTACCGGAGGGGAAAGCATATGGAGGAGAATTTGAGAAATGTCAAAACCAGATTCGTTCGCAGGAACGCAGCGAATGATAAGCTTGATTTTACATTCTATTTCAATCTGTTAGTGATGAGTTTCAGTTGCAAAGAAGAAACTTGGACAGGCTTCTCTCGTTTAGTGCGGCCACACCCTGTCGAAAACAATCTCGAACTCAATCACGAATATGGTGCAAGTGTCCTCCAAATGGCTCAAGACACACACTTCACAAATGTGAAGAGAATGCACCATGCTCGCGTTCGACATTTTGTGGTCGCGCTAAAGATAAAGAGACATGCGGCAATTTGGAAAATTTAAAGTTGGAGTCCAAAGAGGTTGGAAGTGTCATTCAAAAACCACCTACCAATCGTCAAATGTTGGAAGTTCTAACTCATCGTCATCATCATCATCGTGGCGCGACAGCCCGATGTCGGGCCTTGGCCACCTGGATCATTTTCCTCCAATTATCTCGGTCACGTGACCGCGTCCTCCAATCTTAGAAGACCAGTAACTGTTCGGCGTCCACATATACTAAGCTCTCTCAACGAGATCTCGGTCGTCTAGGCAGTCTCGCTCCGTCGACTCGTTCTGCATTCATTACTCTTTTTGGCATGCGATCATCGTCCATTCATCGTGCATGCCTTGTCCATTGAAGTCCTTGTAGTTTGACGATTGTACCGGATGCGCCATCCATCTCGATCGCAAACAGCCGAAAATTCGCTGTAGTACCTTACGTTCAAATGTGTCTAGCATGTTTCCGGAGGCTTGAGTTAGGGTTTATGCTTCGCAACCATAGCATAGCACTGGGCGTATAATGGTTTTGTACACGCGGAGCTTCGTGTTTCTGTGCACATGCTTCGATTTTATTATGGGGAGAACCGAGAAAAAAGTCTTATTAGCTAACAGTATCCGTCGCTTGATTTCGTCAGTTTCGTTGGCGTCCCTTGACAAGTTGCAACCCAGGTATATGAAGTGGCTCACGAACTCGATGTTGAGGTCCCCCACATTGATGCTCGGTTGTGCCCGAATAGCGTATTCCAGTGGTAGGTTGAAGAACGTCGCTGCCAGTCCATCGCCCTGTTTCAGACCAGTGCGTGTTTCAAATAGATCAGTAAGTCTATACTAACTACTAGCCCTAACTAATTAACTTAATGTAATAATAACAAATAGCAGTAAATGAGTTAAGTATTTCTATCTAATTAATTCGACTACTTTGCCTTTACCCCTAGCGGGGCATAGCGCGTCAACTACTCCTGCGCGCCACCGTACTCTGTTCTGGGCAATGGGGCGCAACTCCCCAAAAGACTTACCCAGTACCTGACACTCCTTTGCCACAGATCGACGCCATGTGATTCGACGACCCCCTCTTGGTCGGCCTTGGTTGGAAATGGGGTTCCATTTCATGGCATGCAAAGCAATGCAGTTATCACTCTTCCGCAATGTGTGACCTATTCACTGCTATTTTTGCCTGCGTATCAATTCGTCGATTGGCATCTGACCCGTACGCCGACTTAGCTCTTCATTTGATATTGTTTCGGGCCAGAAAATTCTTAAAATTCGACGAAGACATGAGTTGACGAAAACTTGCAGCTTTCTGGTAACTCCTACGAAAACTTTCCATGTGCTGCTCCCATACAAAAGCACTGATAGTACCAGGGAGCGAAACATGCCCAGCTTGGTCTTGATGCTGAGATAACTGCTCTGCCAGATTTTGGACAGCATGCCGTATGCGCGTTTAGCCTGGTTGATACGACGAGCGATGTCCTGCTCCGTACCACCATTTTCGGCAACAATGCTACCCAGGTAGACGAAGTTGTCCACCTTCTCCACAGGCTGCCCATTAATATTGATGGCAATAGGTGTCGGATTTCTTTTTTGCAACGGCGGGCTAAGAACCTTGGTCTTGTTGGTATTAATCTTTAGCCCAAGCTTGCTTGCCTCCCTCTCGAGATCTAACGCCATTGCGGACAGATCCATGATTTTGTGGGAGAGTGGGCATACGTCGTCAGCGTAGTCAAGATGTTGTAGATAAGATGTCAAAGTCTATTGAATTCCTCTGTCGAGTCCGGATAGGGCTGCAGGCAACACATCGCCGATCACAATGAGGAATAAGATCGGTGAGAGGATGGACCCCTGCCGAACTCCACTGCGAATCTCAAAGTCCCCGAAACCTTACCTTTATGCAGAACGCGACATTTCGCGCCGTCATAGGTTGCCTTAATAATAGCCACAAGCTTCTCAGGGATGCCTCTCCTGCGCAAGGCCGCCCATATAGAATCCCGGTTCACACTATCGAAAGCCTTTTCGAAATCGATGAAAGCAAGTGAAGCGGAGAATCGTATTCAGCGCATTGCTCGATGATGATTCGCAAGGTGTTAATGTGATCGACACAGGAGAATCCGGATCGAAAGCCAGCCTGCTCTTCATCAATTGTGCTTTCTAAGTGGGCCTTTAGTCTTTCCAGGACGATTTTAGCTATTATCTTGGCAACGGCAGGAAGCACACAAATGCCTCTCCAATTATTACAGTCTGTGAGGCTACCCTTCTTTGGAAGTTTGATGATCAAACCTTCCTTCCACTCAGTGGGAAAGGTCTCTGTATTCCACGCTTTATCAACAAGTGGGTGCAGCAAATCGGCAGTTACGCTTGGCGCTGTTTGATAAAGTTCAGCAGGGATGCCGTCAAGTCCGGTGGCCTTTCCTCGTTTTAGTGCAATAATTGCAGTGACTATTTCTTCTTTAGTCGGGGCAGTGGCAGTGCGTATACGCACATTTTGATGGTTAGCTAAATTATCTATATGAGGGGGAACTTCACCAGAGGTTACACGGTTCAAGACCGCGGCGAAGTGTTCTTTCCACCGCCTCATTTGATCTTCTTCCAAGATAAGTAGCTTTCCATCATTATCTTTCACCGTATGTTGGCAGGAGTTACGACCACCTGTAAACTCCTTGATGACACCGTATACGGCGTTCAAGTTGTTACTTCTAGCGGCTTCTTCTGCTGACGCTAAAAGAGAATTGGCATAAACTCTTTTATCGCGTCGCACACTACGCTGAACTTCTCGAGCTTTCTGATGGTAAAGGAGTTCGATGCTGCTTCGATTGTCATCTGATGCTGCAGCCAAACGAACTTTCAGCTCCTTTCTGTCAACAATCCGCTGCCATGAAGCGTCGGACATCCAGGGCTTATTCCGGCAATCTGAGTTTGGGCCAAGGATGGTATTTGCGCTATCAATGTACGCATTTTTTATGGCATCCCAGTTTTCGTTTATGTCACTATCTGGGTGACTAGTTATCTCAGCCGCTTTTTGCGCAAGATGGTCATTATATTGTTGTAAGACAGCTGGATTTTTTAGTCGAGCGGTGTTGAATTTGCGGGGCCTGGATCTTTCGTCGCTGGGGCGGCGCACGGCTGCAATACGCAATCGAACATTAGCGATCATAAGATAATGGTCTCTTCCCATCCCAATATGGGCACCCTTCTTGTTTCGCACGTCCAGAAGGCAACTCTTGAATCTTTTACTAATGGCAAAATGGTCGATCTGATTTTGTGTTCTGCGCCGATCAACAGAGGATCAACTGATTTTGTGGTGGTCCTTATGCTCAAACATAGTAGTACCACCGATGAAGAGACTGTGAAAGTTGCAGAACTCTACAAATCTTTCACCGTTGTCATTACGATCACCAAGACCGTGTCTCCCCATCACATGTCTGAGCCCATAGTTATCAGCGCCAACTTTCGCATTCAAATCACCCATAACCATTTTAATGTCACCTTTAGGTGTTCTGCTCTGAACGGCGTTTAGTTCTTCGTAGAAGGAGTCTTTTGCCAAGACATTGTCGGGTTCAGTAGGGGCATAACATTGTATTATTGAGATGTTCCTCATTTTGGTCCGAAACCTGGCGGTCAAGACCCTGTCAGAGACCGGTTCCCAGGATAAGAGACAGTTTCGCGCGGCTCTCACCTGACTCACGGCGACTACCGGTAGCTTTACCGGAGTACAACATTACAGTGCTGCCCGTAGGAGAGATGAATTCTCCGCTGTTCCACCATCTTATCTCACTAACTCCTAAGATATTTAATTTGTACCTCAGAAATTCACTCTCTAATTGAAGAAATCGTGCGTTCTGGGGACCTTCTGATCCATTGTCCAGGAGAGTACGCACATTCCAGAATCCAATCTTTGTCATTGTACGATAGCTAAAAGTCGTAACCGTTGAGTCAGTCCTTATCCGAGGCATAGTTGACGTTTCGTTAGCATATAAAGATTTTGGATTGTGCAAGTTGCTGGCATACACATCCTGTCCTTTGATTGTCGGTTTTAACGACAGGCCCTCAAAGGGAAAGGCCGTGGTATTTTTTTTCACACCCCACACCACAGGGGTACCTCAACCAAATCATCGCACCGCCATCACTGGCGGCTTGACGTTGGTTGGCAATGGTCAGTGACCACTGCCGTTCCAGGGGACGCCCACGCGGAGGACTATGGAAGAGGAGTTTTTGCCCCGCTGGAAGAGGAGTTTTTGCCCCCCGTTCGTTTATCGTTATCACTTCTGCTCATTCTAAACGTGATCACAATAAGCGGGGCCCACTGTAAGATTTCTTTTTTTTATTGATTGATCAAAGTTGGAAATGCTTTTAGGAAAACTACCATTTTTTTTGTAAATAAGTATTATATGGAAAAGTCCGGATTGCGCAATGGTTAGCACGTTCGCCTTCTACGCACTGGGCCCCGGTTCGATTCCTGCTGGATGCGGTAGTTTTCGATAAAAATGTGGATTTACGTGTCGGACTATGAGTCCACTCAGCTGTTAAATGAGTACCCATTTATGGGGTAAATAACTTGGTTGAGCGTGTTGCTGATCACACACCTCTGTACAAGACCGTCACGATCTAGAAAATGAGATGATGCTAACTCATCTCGAGGCCATGGTTCAAATTGGACTGTTGCGCCAGTTATTTATTTTTATTATATGGAAAATCATTGAAAAGTATTGAATACTTTGAAGCCATTTCGAGTTTTCTATGATAAGCTTTTTTTGAGTTAGGTACACGCCTCCAGTCCCCTTCCTTCTCCTCCCTCGTTGGCCAACTGAAGTCCCCGACCGTCACCCTACATTTTCCTACTCTCCTTTACAGCCTACTCCTAACTAAAAAATTGTTTTCGCACACTCTACTTGCGCCAGGACAGGGTAAAACATGTAGAGACGAGAGGCAAAATGATTTTCTTTTTGGAAAGTGTACGACTTTGAGAAGCATATCTCTTGAGCTATAAAAGATACAAAAACATTTTTATAGGAAATTAGTGGTCAATAATTCCGCTACTTTTTAAGCTGAGGCTGACGGTTTTCGAGATATGTACATGCGAAAAAAAAAAACGAAAAACGACACCTTCTTCACACTTATCCCCTTTCCACACCTCGTAGGTGCGGAGAATTTTAGTTATACATATTTACTTCCCAACCTAATCTAAACAAGACTCCAACGTATATTTTTGGTGTACCCAAATCTCTTTCTAGAACCCCTTTTTTGAGCGTTCATATACCGAACTATTTCGATATATGTACATATAACCGAATGGAATGAAATCCAGGGTTGGTATATTAAACTTGTCGACCATTTCAGTTGCACATTACAAAGAACGGCGCTTCTCCTGCCATTCCATTGCAATACCTGTTCATGTCCAACCATTTTACAAATTTCCGCCCATAATGGTTGTTTCTCGAGCAGCAAATTAAATTTGGTGATTTTCCCCGAAAAATGCGAAAAGTGAATTGGCAAAAGGAAGGGAAATCGTTTTCTGTGGCCGATTTTATTGCTACAATTTCCTTCCTCGTGGTAGGCAATTCTTATTCGTGGCTACATTCCTAGAATCTGGTCACATTACGTTATCTTCAAGTCATCATGCCTTTTTGATAGTTTTTGGGTAAATGTATTTTATTTGTTCCTTTCTTGATTGGAAATTCCTTTCCAACTGATTGGCTGTGGTATGTTACGCAAGTGAAAGTAAGAAACATTCTTTGATTGTTCCATAAAGGAAATTGGATGGGAGCAGAACAAGAGATGATGAAAAGGTTTCGCAACAAGCTTTTTATGTAACTCAAGGGTAACTGAAGTGAATTGGTTTAATTGGATTGCTGCTGCTGCAAGTGTTCAATGGAAATATGAACTGCGTCTTAGTGGCAAATGTTCTGAATCAAGTAAACGCCTTAGAGCGGTTTTCCACTTGCCGATTTTTTGTCGGAATATCGGCCGATATTCTGAAGCTCTAAGCACACTAAGGCTCAATTTATAAACACGTTTCTTTAACGCAAGTGAAATTCGTATTTTTAACGCTTTTCTCTTCCGTGAAGAAACACTTGTGTAAATTCAATTGCGTTGCGTATTTTCCACCGCGAGAGCTACATCATCATCCACCGCAATCGCAATGCAAGCAATAAGTAATAATTTATATAGTGCACATATTCACGGCATACTTCATAATTAATTAAATTGTCTACACATCTACTTGCAAATGGAATCGCTTTATTCGCAATTTGCAAGTTGCTGTGCACATAATTTCAATTATTGATTATGCAGCTGATATGTTTTATGACCTACATTAATTAACAATATATTAAGAGATGTCGACAACAGTACTCTGGTTCTGTCTTCTTTAATTGTTGTACTTGTCAATTTGGTTATTTTTGCAATAAAAGTGTTCTATTGTCGAAGTGAAATTGTGTTCGTCTTATTTACCACGTTCTTGGGAATAGTTTTTATATATCTCGAGCGTTCGATTTTTCAATGTAAATATAGTATGCTTGCGATCCAACGCTTGCGATGGAAATATTGCCGCAGATTTATTGAGATACACTGATCGGATACACCATGTTGAGAAGGCGCCTAATTGATTGGCTTGTCCAGTTTCTTTTTAGTATCTCTTAAATTAGTCTTACAAGAAACATTTCAAAACTATTTTAAACTAGAGTAATTTATCTACAATTTGAGACTAAAGTAAAACTTCTAGCTGATATACTTACCGAGATTGAGTTTTTAAGGCGTACATTGCTGAGCAGGCCATTTTGCTCATAACTACTCTAAAAATGAGCTGAATTGAGAAATTTGGCCCACGTTAGGCTTGCAATCAAATTATCTTCAGTATTTACAAAAAGCTTTTCCATTTGGAGCATCCGTTTCAAAGATCTGTGAGCTTGAAAAGTGATAAAAGTGCGGTTTTTCTCCGAAGCCTCAAAAAGTGTCGTTTTTTGACTATAGATTTTGACTACGCCACTGAGCCAAATTTCAACTTTGATCAATGCATAAATCAAGGCTTTTTAATTTGCTTATACAAGTTTTTTCGATCCGAGGCACCGTTTACGGGTTATAAGGATAACATTAAAAAAAGGGACTCAAATTTCTCGGATTTTCGCCCACCAAAAGTTAAGCTTACCTTCTGCGACCGTCCAAACTCAGTTTCCATGTATTCAGTATCAGTATAGGAGGGATTAAAATTATTTCCTGATCTTTTCCCATTTTTTAGTTTTAGTATTTAATTTTACTGGCCTAATAATAGGACGAAAAATATAAAAAGCTACGGATTAAATTACACATGGCGGAATTTTCAGAGACTACACTAATTGTAACGTCCAACGAAATTTGCTAGAAGTTCCATTCAGTATCGGAACTGGAGGCTCATAATTGTAAGGTTTGCTTTTCCAGGGAACGAAAATTAGCCTTATTAGTTAACTGAAAAGCTGTGATTACTTTGGAGAGAAGTTTTGTTTGAGAATGCAGCTTCAGAAGAATTTAAGTGGATGTGGCACCCAAGAATAAAAATATCAAATGAAATATGCGCTAAATGCATCGATATAACCAGAGGCCAGTTAAGTTCTTGCTCCTCCATAAATTGAATTTCCATCCTTTGTAAGCGATAGCAAGTATCCTTATCGTTCCCACCAGTAGTATATTACCCAGCATAAACAATAAATCTCGCTAAGAAGCAAAATCAATCTAGGGCATACATCGGAATAATGAATATTGTTGGATAAATAAAGCCGCAATATCAAAGCCTCAACTCAATGCCGTTCACAATGGAACTGACTTACCAAACCAAAGCACAGAATATAAATTTACCAGATAAGAATATTCAACATACCACAAGTAAATAAGTTTGCGGATTTTGTTAATAACCCGACAAGCCGACCGAACAGATAAACTACTCGTAGCTTCACTTACCATTTGCGTCTTTGGCCTCGAGACCTTCAGCTTCTTGCACGACAACCGAAAGGACAACAATTTTTGGTTTCTCCTCAGCAGCCGCATGTAGTAAACGATAATGACGGTCAGGGGATACTCCAAAGGCCCTTTGTGCCTGTAGATACATTTCCTCCTTAAAGTGTGGAAACTGCAAGTGAAAAAAAGAAGGAAAACGGAAATAAGAAAAAAAGACCTAACGAAGTCAACATAGAATACAAATAAGAATCCTCCTAGCCGTGTTGTAGTTGAGCTAGACTCATCTGTGTGTAAGTGTCGACAGGCAGATGGCCGTCTGTTGCTATCACAATCTTTCAAATATAGAAAGTCATTAATATTAGTGTCCTGGAAACGCTTAGAAGCAAGCTGATTAAAAAGGTAAAGGATAAGGATTTCTGTGCTGGCCGACAGTCCTCAGCAAATCGAGAGGTAGAACGAAGTTGAATAAAGAATGGCACAAAGAGAAGATTGGATAGGACGATATTTGATGGCTATTTGCATAATGAGTCAGTTAGTATTACAGTTGAGAGCATTTTGTCGGAATTTGAAAAGGACTTTCGGATGTGGATGGTTGTAGAGAGTACGTGAACGGTTTAGTTTTATGTCTACTTTTCATTGTTTACGTTCAAATGGCTCCTTTATGGATAACGTAGAATTTGCAGTGGATATCCAACAAAGCCGGAAAGGTTTAAAAAGGAAGATTTGTGTTTTTGCAAGAATTAATTATGTTTTTCTTTTTCATGAACTGCACAACGAGTAAGCACTAAATCAGCTTTTGTAAATATATTAAATAAATAGGGTCAGTGATGCTGTTTTCTGTGAATAGTAATTTGACTCGCATAAGTTGTTGAAAGCCTCACTCGTGGATTACCGAGTAAGAGGATCACAGAAGCACAATTTTTGGGAAGGAAATAAGGCAATTTGGATGAAAAAAACTGCATCGTCCATCAAACTATCCACGAGTATCTTTAAAGCAACAAAAAATTTTTCCGAAAATTGAAACCTTCGAAGGATCTAAAGTAATCGGGACGGCGCGTCACTTTCATTCAAATAGGAAGAAATACATTGAGGGTAATGGAGCAACGCACAAGGGTCGCCAATAGCTATCGAATACCCCCGGCCTATCTCGCTCGCTATCTGGGCTGCTACTGGTCATCTGTGTCATTTTCTATCTGTAGCTTTTCACTAGTACTGAGTTGAGAATACGCCAGTGCACATGTGCATCCGCAGATAAGTTCTGATTAAGCCTGGTCACAGTGGTATTCTGACCACGTACCGAAGGTTCACCAAGAAGCGAATGATAGCGAACCTTTATAATTCGCTCGGTCTGCGCTTAAGGGATCACAACCCTCAGTATCGCACAAACATGAACGCTCGCTTCGCATCGCTCTGGACACTGCTATTTTCGTTTTAATCGCATGCCTTATTTCGATTTGAAACCGATATTGTCCATGCATGGCTTATTTCCTTTATTTTCCGATGAATACTTTCGGTTCCAAATGAAAGTATCTACGAGTATATGGATTATTTCGTATGGCTGATTTTGCCATGGCTTATTTCGGTGCCTCGCAAAATAGTACACTTAATTGAAAGAAGTAAGAAGAACTAAATTCGGGCTTATTTAGTGCTAATTTCGACAAGTCGAAAAAATATTTAACACTTTATTTACCAAAAGTTACGGTTGTGTCTGCCAGCTTAAGACATAAACTGTCAGCCATTAAAAAAAGTCAATCGACTAAAAACTATGGTAATTTTTTTTTCGTCAAAAACTACTTGTTGTAATGCCAATGCTCCCAGGTGGCATTGTGGTGGTGGTGGTACCGTGCAGAACATCGCTCGCCGTATCAACCAGGCTACAAACGCATTCGATATACTGTTCAAAATCTGGCAGAGCAGTTATCTCAGCATCAAGACAAAGCTAGGCCTGTTTCGCTCCCTGATACTGTTTGTGCTTTTCTATGAGAGCAGTACATGGAAAGTTTCCGTAAGAGTTACCAGAAAGCTGCAAGTTTTCGTCAACACACGTCTTCGTCGAATTCTAAGAATTCTCTGGCCCGAAACAATATCGAATGAAGAGATAAGTCGACGGACGGGTCTGATGCCAATGGACGAATTGATACGCAAGCGAAAATGGCAGTAAATAGGTCGCACATTGCCAAAGGATGATAACTGAAATGCTACCCATGCCATTAAATGAAACCTCATTTCCAATCAAGGGCGACCAAGGGAGTGTTCTAAAATTTCATGGCGCCGTTCTGTGGCAAGAGAGTGAGTCTCAATTGCCCAGAACAGTACGATGGCTCGCAGGAATAAATACCGTGCTATGCCCCACTAGGGGTTGAGGCAAAGTAAAATAGTATCTAGTCCTTATTTAGTACAGCCTTCCTACTTCAAAAAAATATTCGGAAATCGTGGGATTAGCCATGACATTGTGAATGAACAATCTCCTGTGTGGGCTCCGCTCTCTTTGCTCGCTCCGCGCTTAAGGGACCACAACTCTCAGTATTGCACTCGCTCTGTATCCAATAGTGAAAACCCGAAACAAACTTTGACTCGCAAAAAACATGACTTTCGATTGTTTTTTCGGAGTGGAAAGGCTGTGCTAAATAAGCACTAAATACAAAAAGTAATTTTAGACGAAAAAAAAAATGCTCGTATCGATCCTTCATATTCACCAACTTGAAACACCTGATATGAAATACTTTTTTCCTTTATCGGTATCGTCACTGGTGATGTATTATTGTTTTTTTGGTAGAAATACTCACTATTCAGCTTTTATTCCATATAGTTTATTTATTCTATACAACGTTTCACCAATTCACGGCATCTTCAGGTAATCTACAATGTTTGGTAATAATATTTATTATCTAATTAATAACTTAACTAATTTGATTATGGTGTATTACTTACAAGATTGAATTTTATTAGTTGAAATCGTGAACTTAGTGTTATTATGACATTATTTTAGTACTCTTCTTCTTACTTGATAATAACTTGTAGATAATAAATATTATTACCAAACATTGTAGATATACCTGAAAATGCTGTGAATTGGCGAAACGTTGTATAGAATAAATAAACTATATGGAATAAAAGCTGGATAGTGAATATTTCGACCAAAAACACTGATATGAAATAGTCTATACTCGTATTAGTACTAAGGTTTACACGCAGTAGTACTTACTTCGCTCAAGCACATAAATTACAAGTACCCGTATGTCTTCTAATTGATTTAAAATTGCATCTTCCTTTGGTATTAGGCTGGAAAATTTTCAGTTTCTATTTATTATACGATTTTCAAATTGTTATCATCATCAGCATTCATTTCTCCCCCGAGACTGCTAAATAACTTTGACTCAAACTTTGGAGCTCATCGATTAAAATTGCAAATTATCTAAAGTTTTAGCTTCACTACGCTACTCAGGTCCACAGCTAACGATGAAAGTATTGTAAGTAGAACAGGACGGCCAACTATTAGCCATGTAAATAATTGTCAATGGACATTCTACAAACTTTTGCGGAAACGATTTGAGCTCCGAGCTATTAAGTATGCAATGTTGACAGAAAGTTTAGTTTACCCCGGTATCTGAAGATTTCAGCAGCGAGTGGAATGTTATCTAACTTGAGTTCCGACACGAACATTAAAGTGTAATCAACACTAGCCTCAGACATGCAACCGTGTTTTGAATATTCATGTCACGCCATTGTCATAAAGTATGAGCTTGGGACTAGGAACATGTTTCAGGACGACGTTAATTAATATTGATGCACCACAAGGATAATAATAATATGTTGATTTCACAATGCATTTGGCAAGAGCCCACCGGGGGACATCAAGTATTATGGCCCCAACCCAATTCAGGACTTTAGATAAAGTGGTGAGTGAAATAAATATATTACAATGAAACACTAAAACATTCCATTGACATATGACAGTAGTAGAATTTAATGAAAAAAAAAATAGAAAAATTAATTACCAGAGACAGACACTACTCTCCTTGCTGTTGAAGTTGTATCCGTATATGCCGAACAGGTTGTACACAACTATACAAGGTGTCCCAATTCGAAATGATCAGCTATTCACCACGCAAACTGAAAACTAGTATGTCAGCTATGTTTCGTTGCATAGAACTGGGGCCTTAGGTTTTCATCCGGCCCGCGAGTTAACATTGTTTTGGGCATAAAACAATTACAAAAAATTATGTATTTTTTTTTTCGTTTCAAAGTTTTTTGTAGAAACATTATTATTTGGTGCTACCACACCCGTGACTCGGCGAGAACAAGTTTTTCCTCGCCATTGGCCGATTAATTTAATCATTATTACTAGCTGTTGGATGTTTTTCCCACGCGATGTGCTTGAAAATTCACATGTTGCCTGTTGCTTGGCATTTAGCAAGTATCGGCAATTAGCGAGCATTTGCTCAGTACTCGCTGAATGGCCACACGGATATGGAGAGACCAAATTAGACATGCAATTTATGTCTTAAGACAATTTCGTTAAAAAATGCAATCTTGCGACATAAATCAAACGAATCAAACTTAACGTTTTCTGAAACATCAACCTTAGGTGTAACATTGATACCGATGGATCAGAAAATGATGCTGGAATCTTTCTATTGAACATCAGCATCTGAATCCCCGGACCGGCGTATTTCAATCCAAGATCCATGCCATAGAGTAGTGATGTGTAACACAGTAACGAGTCGTTCTTTTTGACCGGCTCAACAAAATGATCGAAAGATTCGGTACAACGACATATCCTCCGAGTCGTTCAATTTAAGAATGATACACTGTAAAATGAAAACTCAAATTAAACCCCGTATAAATACTACGCAACTCATATAAAATCCACGCTCATTCAAAATTTCTGATTACATATACATACGGAAAACTTGGGGAAAGTAATAAGTGCTCGAACGATAAGAAGGCGTCTCGTAGAAACAGGCTTGAAAGGTTGTAAAGCTAGAAAGAAGCCGTGGCTTTCAGCAGCCAACAAAAAAAATCGCTTGGAATGGGCTCTTCGGTACCAGCATTTCACAGAAGAGGATTGGGCAAATGTGCTGTGGTCCGATGAATCAAGTTTCCAGGTAAGCTTAATTATAACCTTTTTCAAACAACAATAACCGTAATTTTTTACGGAGGCCTCGATTTCAGAAAATTTTTCCAAAAAATTGAAACAGGTTTTTTGTATTTTCTAACAGGTATTTGGAACACCTGGTGTGACTTTTGTTAGGCGGCGCGTTGGTGAGGAATATCATCCAGATTGCGTGGTGCCTACAGTTAAACATGGAGGAGGCAGTATCATGGTTTGGGGTGGCATGGCTGCTGGTGGAGTCGGCGAGATGTTCGTTTGTGAAGACCGTTTGAACAGTGAAAAGTCATTTATGTACTTTTCACTGTTCAAACGGCTGGAAACTGTACTAATGACTTCGTTAACGCGCATTTTTGGTGACATGAATCTACGTGGAGTCAAATTCCAACAAGATAATGCTCCTTGTCACAAATCGGCGATTACGATGCGCTGGTTTAGAGACAACAATATTGAATTATTAAATTGGCCAGCGCTGTCCCCAGACCTGAACCCTATCGAACACCTTTGGGGTATTCTGAAGCGTAACATACAGAAATACACCATCACATCAAAAGTGGCGTTAAAAGCAGCTTTGGTACACGAGTGGAACTCCATAAGTACCGTTGACTGTACAAAGCTCGTTAGGAGTATGCCCAAGAGGATTGCTGTTGTAATAAAATAAAAGCAAAGGGTGGACCCACAAGATATTAATGTATTTAGTTTAATTTCATCGATACATAATAATTTCGAAAAAAAAACTTTGTTTTTTCATTTAAACAAAAAAATATTCAGTTATTTACAGGGTGCCTAATACTTTTGGCCAAGGCTGTATGTATTACATTCATTCACATCCCATCCTAATATTTATTTGAAAATAAAACCACCATTATCTATCTACCAAACCAATCCCATCTAAATCTATTCATAATCATCTCTATGCAGTACCCAATGCACGCATTGTGTATACTTAAATACACACAACAATCCATGCTTATGCTGTCTGCAAGTAAATCAAAAACCATTTGCTTACGTCGTACCGTACCTCCAAGTTTCCTCAAAAAGATAAAACAAGCCCAACATTCTAAAACAAAAGTAATCGTCTTGTATCATCATATCAAGTTCAACTTTAGATGAAAACGATACCAAACCAACAACCAGGCAATTTTCTCTGTATACTGTGGCACGAAATGAGTTATTCGCAATGTGAGTTTTTAACACTAACAACACACTTCTATAATTCACTCACTCTGTGCTGTGAGACATACTGGGCTGTGGTGATAAACACAAACATTGATTATTTGTGTAATTCAGTATAGACTCAAGTTCAGATGTTTCACTCAGGAAGCGCATACTCCAATTACTCAAATTTCCTGTCAAATGAGGAATTCATGGCATGGAGCTTTTAGAACAGAGTGAAATGATTCCGAATATAGGGTCAAAAAAGAGAAACAAAAATTGGGGCCGCCCACCCCTGGTTGGCAACCCAGTTTTCATGGGAAATAGTGGTCCGATCTGGTTGACTCCAACTAAATGGCATTGGGGGCCACCGACTTAGAATCGGAGGTAAAAAATAAAGGAAAAAAACTGAATTTTTAAAAACTACGACTTTTATTGAATATGTTATTCACCAAGTTTCAGACTCTTTGTATGATTCTTTTTGAACGATTCATTGGGAAGAATCAGAGCTTATGTGCTGGCACAGTGAAAAGAGTCATTAATTGATATATCACTAGTATGGTGGATGTTTAAGTTCGTTTGGCGCAGAGCCGTGACCTTCTTTTCGATCTGAGACCGAAATGCAGCGAAACGAAAGTGGCTATTGTTATGTTATACATATATTGTGAATTGCCTTGACCACTCCAGGGGCATGGGCGCGTCAATATCACTTGTATAACTATGCCTTGTTGACGATTCGGTAGCATATTTTTCGAATGGTGCAGTTGCTAGCATGCACCTCCTTTTAATGCATATGGTCGTTCCCAATTGGTACTTTTTATATCACCGCTAGGTGTATAGGTCTAGGGTAAATACGCTTCGGACTTGGGACCTCTCGCTAGTAATGTAAGATCAGCGTAGACTCAAGGTTTTTTCTGATTTTCACGGATAATTTTTAAATATTAAAGCAGAGTATTAGCTGTCATTAACTTTTCATTTTCTACAAACCGTAGTTTTCGAGATATCGCGGTTTCAGTGAAGTGAGGTAAGCAATTTGAAAAAAAAATGCCTGTAGCAACTAAAGGGTTAAGAATTCGAAACAAAATATCCTTTAAATTTTTTTTTGCTGGAAATTACATGGGAAATCACGTGGCAGTGCCCTTGTGCAGTAGTTGCCTGGCACCCTGTATAAGACTATCAGAGACAAAGACTCTACTTAAGGCCAATTTCTAAACACACTACCTGCAATACAACATTCGAGTTATCACACATACCTGTCCACCGGGCGCTCCTACAGTATTCGCAATTGTGTGCAGAACTTCAACATATAACTTTTCCTTCTCGTCCATTCTATCCAGAATCTCGTCGCATGGTGGTTCCCTTTCATTTTCCGATAAAGTTTCTGCACGTGTCTCCGCGGCACGTACCGCGGACATTCGTCGATTCTCACGTTTCCACGCCAGAGCCGTGAAGCTTTCGAAATACGAACCATCTGTTTCTTGCACTCTGTAATGGGAAGCAAAGAAAATAAATCAGGACATTATGAAAATGAGATGTTTGTCGAAGTTAAAGTAAAGGACCTTTCTTTTACGAAAGAGACCGGGACTCGGGCGTAACCATCAAACAAACTTAAATCACATAAGTTTCATTTTGTTTTGAAATAAGAGCAAGGACGATAATACGGACTTCTACGATTTTATTGTCGAGTTAGTTATATTTTTTGAAATTTTTTCGTAAAAGGGAAATGGAGAGAAAAGAAGAATAAGAAAGTAGCGACTCCTTTATTGAAAATTACGGAAAAAATGTTCATCTTATATACGCTCGGATTCCATCATGGATAAATAAATCATTGGCATAGAGGACATTTAAATTGCATATGTATGATACAATTTACTGCTCGGAGTTGTTGAAACGGATCAGAAATTTGTTTTATTGCTCTGTTCAGAAACTTCAGTCATTATCTAAGAAATTTTAGTGGGCAAAGACCTTTTTATTTAAATTTAACCAAACATTACTGTACAAAATTTCGCTAATCCAGACAATAGTTTCATGAGCCATTTCAGGATTTTGCTTGAAAGCTCTTCTGCGAACGCATTGAGGGGTCAAAAGAGACTTCGCAAAATTTTATCTACTAAGCTTTATTCAGAAGCAGGACAGTTTCTAGCGAAGAAACTCTGGAGATTCCGATGGACAAGAACTTTTTCCGATAGCTCACCCATGCTTACTCATAGCACCCACGTCAGGTAAATGATTTGGCTCCAGGTGACTATAGTTCAATTATCTCAAGGGAGAAAGTACTATGGGCGATTTTCACTTTTGAGCCTATTAAGTCCGCTGGACCTTATGGCATTATTCCGACCGACATACAACATTCATCGGATGTTGTGGCTCCATAGTTAGACATCAAATTGAAATTCCAGTATACATTCCCAGTGTGGAAGTCAATGTAGTGCTCATTCCCAAAACAGGGAAAAGCTCGAATTCACACCAAAAGAATTTAAGGCCCATAAGCTTGTCCTCTACACTTCTATAGATACTGGAGAAATTAATTCAAATTTACTTACGCGATGCCATCCCGACACACATACACTCGGCGCGACCAAACACTGCCTGTGGGTACTAATAGAACTCTCACAGTGCTCCGAGCTTGTCAGTACCAAAAACGGCGCGGATAGGAGGTACATGCTAAAAACTGCACTTCCAAAAAGTAGATATGCTATCGAAACGTCAACAAGGCATAGAAATGCTAGAGATGTTGATGCACCCACGCACCTGGAGGGGTCAAGGCAATTAACAATATGCAATATGCAGCACGCCTGCACCAAGGGCAAGTAGGTGGATACAGCTCTACATTCAATTGTGGATCATGTAGAAAGATCCCTGCATTTTAGGGAGTTTACCTTGATTCTAATCCTGGATATTGAGGGATCCTTTAATAATGTTAAAGCTGAAGCAATTATTAAAATTATATCCATCATCAAGGAGTCCTATAGCGGAGCCCAATGTCACGTCCTACATACGGGTAAGCTATCAGATCCCTTCGAGTTACATAGCGGAGTGAGGTAAGGCTGCATTTTATCACCTATATTGCCTTTGATTGACATTAACGACGTACTCTGTAGCGCTCTTCATGAACACCAGAGCAAAGGTATTAGATGGAAGCTGTTTGAACACCTTCAGCACCTGCAGTACGCTGATGATATTTGTCTTCTCTCAAATAGATTGGATCATCTAGTTCATATGACGGATGCACTGCACCACGAAAGTCGCAATGCGGAGCTTAAAGTCAATGCTGCCAAAACTAAGTACTTGAGCTTGGATCCAGGAAAGCTGAGTGAAATTTGTGTTTCGGGGCAGACAGTGGGAAAAGTGGACAATTTTTGCTAGCTCGGAAGCGTAGTTACAGCAAATAGTGAATTAGATGCAGATGTACTGTCTCGCATCAATAAGGCTCGAGCTGCTTTTTTCAGTTTGGCTCCTTTCTGGCAAAACAACATCTCCAGAAGTACCAAACTCAAGATTTTCGAAACTAATGTAAAAATTGAAAGGTGACCAGGGCGATAACAACTAGATTGCAAACTTTCGTGAACCAGTGTCTACGGCGCATCCTACATCTTCGCTGGCCGGAGGTCATTTCTAACGACGACCTCCTGTTCATTACTGGCCCGGACAGGATAAACACCTCCATAAAAAGACGAAAGTTACAATGGGTAGGTCACACATTTCGAAAAGGGCCGGAAAACATTGCCAAGCAGGCCTTCGTTTGGAACCCACAGGGAACCAATGCAAGCCGCTGTGTTGAGCGACCTAGAAACACCTGGAGAAGATCAGTTGAGATCGAGGGTAACTTAATAGACAAATCGTGGAGACCGTTGAAGGCAATGGCGGCGAACAAGACGAGGTGGAAAATCGGCGTGGTCAATGTCTTGTGCCCCACAAGGGGTTAACAGGAACCAGAGACACAGAGAGAGAGGGAGAGAGAAGCAATTACTAACGCACTAATTGATTGATTGATTGATCTCTAATTCGGAAAATTACCCTGGTGTTAGCATCCAGGCATATGTCGTCAAGACTGGGGAGCTCGACTATACACAGGAGAGTCTGTTGAGGTACCCCGCAGGGCGGAGTACTTTCGCCACTCTTGTCGTAAAGTGACAGCCTAACCTATGCGGATGACGTATCTATTGCCATCTCCGGTGCGACCCTCAGCTAGGTAACGTAATATGCACTCTCTCTGCTTACTAAGTCGTCGAGGATATGCGATAATATATGTGAGACATGGGGTCTGTAAACTAGGGTGCTGCACTGGCTCTATATGTCAGTCGTGGGTGCAGTGTAACGCCCTTCGTACGGAAGCCAGTTGCAAATTGCAGGGTAGGGTACCTGCTTGACAATCAGCGGAGCTCTTCTGTCGATTCCATCTGCGGCGCTCGATACAATGCTTAGTCTGGTTCCACTTCACACTCTAGAATAGCAAATAGCGGCAAATTCAGCGATACGAGAGCCGCTGGATTACTTTGAGCGCCAGGCAGTCCACAATTCTACAATAAATATTACAGATATCTTGGCGTCGGTCGACTACAATCTACCAACGTACTGTTTCGGGAAAAACTATACAAATCGGATCCCACTCCCTGCTAAATGGGAGTTATAGATTCCGTCAGCACTACTAACCTATCTGTGAATATTGACGGATGACTCCAAGATCGATAGATGTGTGGGTACGAAGATGTACTCTGAGGAGCTCAACTACAATTAATCGTTTCAAATTGTAAGCTACTGCTGCATTTTCTAGGCGTAGGTCTGTGCGGTAAAAAAGACTGCGCTGTCGTTAGGTCTCATAACATCCAAAAGGGACATCATCTAGGGTTCTAGCCTCAGCTTGGCTGTCCGTGGTAGCCAAGCTGAAGCTCGAAACCTAGAATCTATGCGGATTGTGTCTAAGATTGTTGCTGAATGATGAGAATGCCTTATGCAAATAAGTTACTATTTTATTTCAATATTGTGTTGTGCTGGATATCTACCCACATTGGCTTTCTACGAACTGCAGAGCTGACGAGCTAGATAGTACAGGTGCAGCCGGTGGGGTGAGGCAGATCAGTGGCAACATAGCATAGCCCCTCTCCACCGGTAAATCTAAATTCAAGCTGGCTACGGCTGCACATGATTCAATGGCGAAACATGTCTGAAAGCCAATCTGATTTGACCTAAGCTGAATTTCGGTGCACATGATTCAATGGCGAAACATGTCTGAAAGCCAAGCTGATTAGGCCTAAGCTGAATTTCTGTCGTTCTAGTAAAGTGCTATCGTGGACAAAATACCATATAAGCGTGGTGGTTGGATTAATTACGGGGAATTGCGTGGACATGTACTTTCATATGACTTCTGAAGAAACTGCGGTGATGTGGTTGAAGAGGAGAGCACCTCTCGTCTGCTCTGTAGCTGTCTACCACTGGCAAATAGAGGGAGGCGAACTATTCGAAAACCCTTTCACGACTATCCGGGAACCAAAAGACGCGGATATCGGTCAACTTCTTCAGTTTGCGATTAGCACCGGATGGTTCGATGTATTATCAAGAATGGGTACAACTTGGGTAACACAACGAATCTATCCCCCCAACCTAACCTAACCTAACCTAAGTCAGTAGATGGAGTTGCTCGAGGGTTCCAGATGGTCTTCAATATTTATACCATCAAACGAAGGCCTAAAATTATTCAGCGACAATTGGTACCAATAAAATAAAACATGTTGGTTCAATAAAAATATTTTTTCGTATTCTAACACTAACTGAAAAAGGAAGTAACTGATAGTGGAAATGTCCATAAAATTCATTTGGCTGAATTTAATAAATCCTTAATCCTCTCTAAATCATTCATTCGGAACGAATGTATCCTCCATATACACCATTCCCAACCAAAATTGGAAACATACTTTCCTTCACGATTTAATTACAATATTGATACGGAACCCTGCTGAAATCGAAAGCCCCAAAAGCAGTTGTTTAACAAAAGGACTTACTATTCTAAAATGTTGTATAAATTGTATTTTCTTTTATTCAATATTCCGCCTAAGATGGATGCAACTAACTAAATCCATTTACGTCCAACAAAGCCTCGAGGTCTTGTGTGTTAAGGATTGAGCAAAACCATTTATGTTTGCATGTACATGTATATGGCTGTATGAAGGATATCTAATGAAATTTATGCACGGTGAATGTACGTTTTATATGTGAAAATCCGGAGATTATTTGCTTGTAGTCCTTTAGCCTTTAAGCGAACAGGCTGGCATGTGGTTTTTGGGGAAAAAGGCAATATAAAAATCATTAGTCTTTTTGTGAGGTTGACAGAGTCAAACACAGCAAGCGAATGCGTACCTTTCGCAGTTATTTCATTACCTCCGACTAGTTGATTTTAAAGTTGAAATACCAACAGCGCTAAAGGGTTGAGATATGGAAAAACATTGTTAATAATATTATTTGCTTAGAATTTCATGACAATTCGTGTATTGAAGAGTATGTGCGCCAATTCTTAACCAATCTGCATTGGTCACTTTGAGCTTAGCAGTAAAGTTTGTTCTGATTCCATATTGTTCCTGTGGCAGGTATACCCAACTAACAATTTTGGTTTCGCAACACACTCAGAGAGACTTATGATAGTGAAGGCTCTTAGAAGAATTAAATGACGCACTTTATGATTTCTGTTGCTACCTTATAGCAAAACTGTAACTCTGCTCATGGGAGTTATACAAGTTTTATAAGGAAACTAATAGTCTATTTATATGAGTACATTCTTACTAATAATAATTTTAAATATGGCCGCTATTGGTCGTTATTTCCTATAAAAATGAAAGTCTCGCTATGCAAATACTCCTCTTTTTATGAAATAAAAAAAAACCGTGTAAGAGCTTAAGGCACTTCTACCATCCACAAATCTATTTTGTTTTATTACGGTCACTCAGCATAGTAATTTGTTGCAAATTCTCTTCTATCGAATGAATTTCCAAGAACTCTGTTCTTTATGGCCACTTTCATTGTTTTCATTTGAATTTGCGAAAGTGAACAGGTGTCAAAATCTCAGCATCCGGTATCAGGTGTTGGGTTTTTGTTTAGGATAAATTTTCAACCGGAAACCAGGAGTTCGGTTTTGTTTTGGATAAGAGATTAATCGAAGACTAGGGGACGCTCAGCGTTTATCCGATTAATAACGCTAAATAGATATTGAGAAAATGAAATTGTGCTAAATGGCAGTTTATTCTAAAGATAAATTTTAATCAGACATTGAGCAATCGGCCCTAAACCTGTTTATCTGATTTATACTCTGTGACAGCAATAAATCAAATCTTCTTATGAAAATATTATGAAACTAAAGGTCAGATTGCCAAAGTTCTAATATTTTAAAAGTAACGAAAGTCTCTTTTTAAAGAATACCCTTTTTTCAGAGTTCGGGTTGCATAGTGAGACTTTAGCTCTTGTTATCAAAACTGACACATGACATAAATAATCAATCATAACAATCGTTGGTCAACATAAAACCACAGATATAAAATGTTCATACAATTAAGCATTTTAAAACTATTACAGCAAAAGAAACACCTCGTCATAAAACGCTTTTTGAAACACACATGCAATGACGCATGTGGGTTTAAAAAGGGTTTTATGACGAGTTGTTTATTCTCAACAGCCTCAGTCTGGTTATTGTTCGTGCTCAGTGCATGTAATTATACCCTAGACTTTTAGTATAGGGTATATTGTTTTTGACACGACGGAAATATGTAACACCTTAAAGGAGACTCCAGAGGTATATCAATGTATATATGTATATATGTATATAAATGATCAGGGTCACCTCCTGATTCGATTTAGCCATGTCTGTCTGTCTGTCTGTCCGTCTGTCTGTCCGTTCGCACGATAACTTTCGATAGAATGAAGCTAAAGTCTTGAAATTTTGGTCAGATGTTGGAAGTATGATCTAGTTGGTTGGTATTGAAAATGGGCATGATCAAGCCAAGAGAACGCCTACCTCCCCTACATATGTAAAATAATTAAATGTATTTATAACTCCCGATTAAATAAACGTGAAAAGCTCTAGCTTTGGTAGATTGCTCGTGGGGGTAATTTTACACTTCCCTGACAAAATAAAATCGATTAGGTGAAAACTGACGATAATTTTCTCACAAAGAACCCCGTACTACCCTGCTTTTCAGGTTTTTTGTCTATAACTCTTGAACCAATTGACGTAGACATCTGATTTTTGGCATGTAACCCTGAAGTAAGAAGTTGCTTGGGTTTTGGTAAGTTGGGCATAATCAGATCAAAGGAACGCCTACCTACCCTACAAAATTGAAAAAATTAAATACTACTTTAATTACGATAACTTTCGATAGAAAGACACAAGCGAGTTAAAAATTTGGCAGAACGTTGGTAGTAAAATTTAGTTATTTGGCATTGAAAATGGGCAAGATCCGACCCAAGGAACCCATACCTCCCCTACAAATGAAACTTCAAATAAGAGATAACTTTTGATTGAATGAAGCCAGCGACTTGGAATTTTGGTCAAATGTTTAAAGTGAGATTGAGTTAGTTGGTATTAAAGATGGGTTACATCCAACCTAAGGAACCCCTACCTCCCCTAGAAATGAAATTTAAAATAAGCAATAATTTACGACAAAATGAAGGTAGCGACTTGAAATTTTGGTCAAATGTTTGAAGTAGGATCCAGTTGGCTAATATTGAAAATACGTAAAATCCGACCAACGAAACCCCTACTTCCCCTATCAATGAAACTTCAGATAAGCGATAACTTTCGATAGAGTGAAGCTAGAGACCTGAAATTTTTTTTTAAATGTTTGTAGGGTGAACTAATTGGTTGGTGGCAATGATGGGCAAGATCCAGTCCAAGGAGCCTCTACCTCCCCTACAAGTCAGACTTCAAACAAGCGATAACTTTCGATAAAATTAAGCTAGTGACTTGACATTTTGGTGAAATATTTGTACTAGTTGGTATCTAGTTGGTTGTTATTAAAAATGCGCAATGCACGAAACCTCTACCTTCCCTACAAATGAGCAATAAGCAATAACTTTCGATAGAATGAAGCTAGCGACTTGAGAAATTCCACAAATATTTGTAGAATGGGTTAGTCAATTGATTTTTAGAATGGCCAAGATCCTCATGAATGAGTGCCAACCTCCCCTATAAACTGGCCATATAGGAAACTCACTTTTAATGCATATGGTCGTTGCCAATTGGTACTTTTGGTATCACCACTAGGTCTGTACAAGTCTAGGGTATATGTATACGACTCGGACTCCGTCGTTTTAATATTCGTATTTGCGTCGGGAACATTGATAAGTTTGGCTTACTGTTAAATCCTATTATTGTAAAATATAATGAATAATAATAATAATAATAAAAAACTAGGGTATAACCAGGCCAAAGCTTCGCTTCGGCCCGGAGTCCGAAGCGTATATACCCTAGACTTGTACAGACCTAGTGGTGATACCAAAAGTACCAATTGGTAACGACCATATGCATTAAAAGTGAGTTTCCTATATGACCAGTTTATAGGGAAGGTTGGCAATCATTCAGGAGGATCTTGACCATTATCAAAATCAATGAACTAACCCATTCTACAAATATTTGTCGAATTTTTCAAGTCGCTAGCTTCATTTTATCGAAAGTTATTGCTTATTTGAAGTTTCACTTGTAGGGGTGGTAGGGATGCCTAGGGTCGGATCTTGCTCATCATTGCCGCCAACAAATTAAATCATGCTACAAACATTTAAACAAAATTTCAAGTCTCTAGCTTAACTCTATCGAAAGTTATCGCTTATCTGAAGTTTCATTTGTAGGGGAAGTAGGGGTTTCGTTAGTCGGATGTTATGTATTTTCAATATTAGCTAACAGGATCCTATTGCAAACATTTGACCAAAATTTTAAGTCGCTAGCATTACTTTGTTGTAAGTTATCGCTTATTTTAAGTTACGTTTCTAGGGGAGGTAGGGGTTCCTTAGGTCGAATCTAACCCATCTTGAATACCAACTAACCCAATCTCACTTTAAACATTTGACCAAAATTTCAAGCTTCTGGCTTCATAACGTTTGAACGTTATCGCTTATTTGAAGTTGCATTTGTAGGAGAGGTAGTGGTTGGTTGAGTCGGATCTTGCCCATTTTCAACGCCGACCTGGTAGATCTTACTAACAACATTCTAACAAATTTTCAACTCGCTAGTGTCATTCTATCGAAAGTTATCATAATTAAATGAATATTTAATTTTTTGAAATTTGTAGGGGAGGTAGGCGTTCCTTTGATCTGATTATGATCAACTTACTAAAACTCAAACAGCTTCTCACCCCAGGGTTACATGCCAAAAATCAAGTGTCTACATCTATTGGTTCAAGAGTTATAGACAAAAAACCCGAAAAGTAGGGTAGTATAGGGATCTTTGTAAGAAAATTACCGTTAGTTTTCAACTGATCGATTTTATTTTTCCAGGAGAGTAGAAGATCATCCTCACGAGCAATCTGCTAAAGCTAGAGCTTTTCATGTTTATTTAATCGGCAGTTATAGATACATTTATTTATTTTACAAATGTAGGGGAGGTAGGCGTTCTCTTTGCCTGATCATGCCCATTTTCAATACCAACCAACCAGATCATACTTCCAACATTTGGCCAAAACTTCAAGGCTCTAGCTGCACTCTATCGGAAGTTATCGTGCGAACGGACAGACAGACGGACAGACGGACAGACGGACAGACAGACAGACAGACAGACAGACAGACAGGCAGACATGGCTAAATCGAATCAGGAGGTGACCCTGATCATTTATATATATACATTGTCATACCTCCGGAGCCTCCTTTAAGGTGTTACATATTTCCGTCTTGACAAAAACAATATACCCTATACTAAAAGTCTAGGGTATAAAAATACTTTCTTGATGTATGTCATCATGACTGAGGGCTTTAGGCAAAACAATAGAAGGGTGCGCAGGGCGTTTGAAAGTTACTATTGTAGTTGTTTGGTCCGAAACTGTCCTGATTGTACCATTTTTTATATAAGGATACATTTTGTGAACTTTCCTGCGGAACCTAGTTGATCTTTTTACTTTTTTTCACCCATGTTTTCCCATTTTGAATGATAAAGTTGTGCTCGTACCTTCCACGTTCGACGAAATGTCAGCTACAATGACGTTTACTCTATAATAGTACTCTCCGCATGAGTGATCTAGTATCTTGGGTCTTATAAGAGTATTACGACAAGCAATTTTACACTCAAGCTCCTCAACTTCTTAAAGCTGGCTACTTATGTGAGTCAATAATAATCATTGGGCTCATAATACTCTCCGCATGAGTGGTCTAGTATTTTGAGTCTTATAAAAGTATCAGAGGAAGTAATTTTACACTCAAGCTCATTTGAGGGGCCATGTGTGCGTATAACTTTTCTAGGGATTAAGGGCCGTTTTCTCAATGTCTTGTTAAATGTTATCCTGTAGATAAATGCTAACCGGCGCTCATTCTCTGGTTAAGAATTTATCGGACAATAACTCCAAACAGCTGATACGTACTGCTGAGATTTTGACAGCTAGAACTGTTTACGTTTGCACATTCAAATGAAACAATTAGGCCCGTTTTCTCAATGTCCAGTTAAATTTAAAACTCGAGATAAAATTTGTTGTTGTTTTCCCTGTAGAATTTGATAGATGGGTACATTCAATGTCTGATTAACTGGAGTTTAAATTTTAATCAGACATTGAGAAAACGGGCCTTAAACTGGTCACAAGGAACAGAGTTCTGGATATTCATTCGAAGGAAATGGATCTGAAACCAACTAAGCTGCTTAGAGGTGGCACAGACATAGAATAGAATTGAATAGGTGGCAGAATTCCGCCAAGAAAATCAGCTGACTTTCTACTGCATTAGCTGCACTGTGGACTGCATTATCATATTTTGAGTGTTGCATGCGCTAAGATTAAATTTAGTGTCTCGGATAGCTAACTGGCAGTTTAACCGAACATTGAGAAAACGGGCCTAAGTTTTTTAAAAAAGGCTCAATAAGATTGCAGCAATGATCCTATTAGAAGAGTGAAAGTTTTCCCAATTCTAGTGGATTTAAACTCTCATTAGAGTGGCGCTACGAGAGTGAATTTAAGTTTGGTCCAAGGAGTTACTTTATGAGAGTGTCAGGGTCTTAAGTCTTATGAGGGCTTTTTGTAAGAGACTTTAACTCTTGGGAGTTTGTTAGCTGTATGGGTATGAAATATTGGTCTGATTTCAACCAAATTCGAGAATGTGTTTTGGTGGTAAATGTAATTGATTAATATAAAATTTCTTAAATAAAATAAAAAAATAATAACGAACGCAACTGTTCAATTTTGGACCAAAGCACAGAGATGAGTTAGCACCATCGCATCGCATCACGGTGTGTTTTGTGCAGAGGTGTGCGATCAGCAACACACTCAACCGAGCTATTTACCGCAAATGAGTACGAATTTAACAGCTGAGTGGGCTCATAGTCCGACAAGTAAATCCTCTTTTTTTACCGAAGTCTACCGCATTCGGTAGGAATCGAACCGGGGCCAGCGCATGGAAGGCGTTTTTGGTAACCATTGCACCATTCGGACTACAAGATTTCGTAAATGTAAATTATTACTATTAGTGGCGGATCCAGAGGGGGCCATTGGGGGCGAGCCCCCTCCAAAATGTTTGGTATGTAGAGCTTGGTCTTGGTATATTCTAGGAAATATTCAAAAATAATTTATAAAAGTGACAGCGAAAACAAAACTTCGTAAGAAGTGGGCCCGTGGTTTCCAACCCATCTATCTTATTTTTACAGGAAAGTTTAATATGGCTCTTTATAGTCATCTACCAAAGCCTTTCACGATTATTTGATCGGGAGTTATAGATACATTTAATTATTTTATACATGTAGGGGAGGTTGGTGTTCCATTCGTCAGATCACGTCCCTTATCAGTACCACCCAATTAGATGCAACAAATATTTTACCATATCTTCAGGTCTCTAGCTTTATTCTATCGAAAATTATCGCCTATTTGAAGTACCATTTGCTGGGCAGGTTGGGGTTTCTTTAGGCGGATCTTGCCCTCTTCCAATACCAACCAACTAGACGACAGCTCCTTAGGAAAGTAGAACTTTCGAAGTGTTAGCATGCATACATTAAAGGTAAATCTACGGGAACGGCTCTTCATGAGATTGTATGCACTATTGAGCATGACTTACATTGCAAGCAATTCACCGTAGTAGCTAGCAGATATAGAAGGTGCTTAATACAATATAATGTTCAGACTGAGGCCATACAAGCGGCTCTTACAGAAGTGGGGGTGGAATCCCATTTTAGCAGCTGGATAATAGCGATGCTAAGGAGCAGAGTGACCACGGCAGAGCTTGGAGAGAGCCAGATGACCAAATGTGCACGCAGGGGAACACCCTAAGGCGGGATTATTTCTCCTCTGCTTTAGATACTAGCAATGGACGGACACCTGGGAAAGCTGGAAGCGTCAGGAGCCAAGGTAATAGCATAGGCAGACGACGTAATGATCCTCGTTTCGGGTAAGTTCCTATCGGTGATGAACGACATCATGGGTGGAGCCCTGAACACGGTTAAGGCCTGGACAGCAGAATTCGGACTAGGCCACGCCTAGTCAAACCGAGTTAGGACTATTTACTACAAAATGCAAAATACCAGAGTTCCGACTCCCACAACTAAATGGCCACACTCTAAAACTAACTCCCATCGTTAAATGCCTGGGAGTCATTCGTGACTCTAAACTTAGTTGGAAGCTAAACGTCGAACTTCTCTTTAGTAGACCTCTATGCCAGCAAGAGGACCTGTGGCAAAAGCTAGGGACTACAGCTAAGGTTGGTTGGTTGGTTGTACACGGCGGTGGTTCGACAAATCATCGCCTACGAACTGCTGGTATGGTGGCAAGCTCTTAATCTGCTGAAGAAAGTTCAGAGTACCGCGTGCATCGAAGTCACAGGTGCTTTGCGATCATGTCCCGCAGACGTATTGAATATCATCTTTCATCTACTCCCACTAGACTCAGTGACGGATATAGGATTTGAGTTTGGATGGGGCCCGACTTTGGATAAGAGTATGTGATGTCCACATTTATTGAACTTCTGGTGTTCAAGAGGCATGCATTTAAAGAAAGCGCGGACGCATTTATTATTGGAGAGCAGTATGAAATGACGAACGTATAAAACCACGAAGTTCTGTTCTTACCACAGCACGGAAGGACTGTAGAAGGGTGCTTTCTGTTGCCACAGGGGACTCATTACTCGAAAGTCTTAAGCATTGAACTAGACAGAACTTCCAATAAAACGATGGAGTTTCCCACCACCAACATAAGTTTAATCATCCAGTTCAGTGAAGAAGTGGTATCTAAGAAATGTCTTTATTTTCATGCCAGAGTAGGACAGGTGTATAGACGACAACAAGTGCGCATCCTTCTGTTGTTTTTTTTTAGCGACAAATGCTTAGCGGTGCGACTGGAATCCAATCGGGGCCACAACGGTTTTTTTTATCAAATGGTATCAAGACGGTGCTTAAAGCGCTAATTATGTCTTCCCGCAGAAGCGGAAGGACAGCCACTTGAACCAATCAAGATTCTTCTACAAAAATTTGACCAAAATACCAAGTAGCTAGCATGATTCTTCGAAATTAGTGTGCGAACGGACAGACGGACTGATTGTTATCGGTAGCGAAACGAAATGCGGGAATTTCAATGATGAGCACAAGATTTCAACGTTATAGTACTTTTATTCCAATTCAATTGATCGAACAACATCAAACGTTAATACATCAAAAAATTTAAACTGACTTATATGACTCTGAGTTAAAAAAACAGAACTTCCGCGAAATGCTAACTGTTTTTAAGTGAAGTGAAACCGGTGTATCCACTGGCTATTATAGAAGTTGTATTAACTGCTTTTTCCGTACCAACGGAACCCCCGAAGACTTTCTGTTCCACCGAAATGTTTGAAAAATTAGATTGAGAGAAGAATAAGTGCACAGTGTAAACCCACCATCTGACCGGCGTCAAATTCACTTGACAGTTAATAAGTAAACAATAAGCACGGGCAGACAGAAGCACAGATAGACATGGTTGAATCGATTAAAAATGTGCACTAATTCAAATCTTAAATTTTAAAGGTACATACGAGTAATGTCCAATTTTCACTTTCTGAAGAAAGCTTGTCAAACCCTTGTCAAAATTCTTAAACTTTTTAAGGATGATCCTTTCGGCATCAGGTGCATGTTATTTACCAGAGTAATACATGAATACGATATCTTATTCAAAATTTCATGCCTTTTCCCATCAAACCCTTTTTCCATTCATTCGAAACATCCACCCTGTTCTATTTTAGATTGACGTCTAAGTCTCAATCAACTACCAACCAAAGTCTTCCTATAGCACACACTGAAAAGCTATTATTATTCTTTTCTATGTGTTACTATATTTCCCCCCAGTAATTCCCAGAACATCTGACAAGAAAGATATATTGTTCGAATTGCCTAACATCAAACGTCTTTCTCTCATTCATCCCTCAAATCCCGGAATGTATTTGGTATCGTGACCTCAAAACAAGGAAGCTCAAGCCACCGACTGGAAAAAGAGGAGATAGAGATACTGTATAGTAGAAACAAAGTGAGGTGATAATGCCATTATGTGCGTGATACCCACCACCACCATCTAATTCTTTCGAATTTGACTTTACGAGAGCGAAAACGAAAAGTTTCCTTTGTACTTAGACATTTTTCCGTTTTCCACTCTGTGACAGATAAGAAGTGTTTTAAGATGTCAATGAGTGTGATAGCATAGAAATTGCTTTTTCACTACACCTCAAAAATATTCTTTTTGTTGGACTTTCTTTTTTACTTGTAGACATGAACATTTCCAAGATTTCGATACGCTCGACTTTTTGATGTCACGTTCCGTGGACACGGTAAATTGTCCTGGGAATCTCTCAAAGTTCAGGGCTTGCAAATAATTTCAGATTGTTGCCCAACAAAATACAGAAAAACTCTGTGCAAACAAAATAAAATTCTGGAATTTTCCTTAAACTTGTTTTCCGCTTGGGCAAGCTTTATCGATATAGGCAACACATGTTTGGAAAACAATAAAAATAAGATAAATTGTGGCTGAATCCCAAAAAAAATCAAGGTGGAAATGGTTTTCGGAATGGCTTTTCGGGAGTCTGAACTAATCCCATATAAAATGTAAAGTCTAGTTTTCAAGTGGCCATTTTATTCAGTATTAGACAAATCACCTTTGACTTGTTGTAGGAATGTTCGTTCCTCCCCGATGAATTCCACTTGTTATTGTGATAAGATATCTGACTTTATTTTCATGGACCAAAAACGAGATTCCTTTACGTCGTTTGTCGTTTGCTTGTCGTTTATCTTCTCTTTATATACTTTCCAGCAATATGTTTTCCATTTTTGCAAAGAAGTTAATTTTATTTGCTATGGATGAGTCAGGCCATTTTCTGACAAGTATAAGAAATATAAAATGTATATATAATTTACCGACAGGACATCTTCCGAATTTGGACATAGAAAACGTCGGAGAAAATTTGAGGATCTCGCTAATGATGTTTTCTTTTATTATTAATTCAGGAGTCGGTCGTTTCAAACAAATGGGTCGAAATTCACAAATTATTTGTTCGTCCACTGAGTAAACAATTTATGAATATTATGCAGAATTTTCCTAGTGGCGGCAACTTGATATCTTTCTAAATCATTCTGAATTACGGCAGGGAAGACAAGGAACCATTAAGGGGGCTTGAGTATTTGTCTTTAATAATTTGCACGAATTAAAGAGGATACAAAACTATTCAAGTTAAGTAAAAAAGAGAAGTAGACACTACATGATATATTGTATCAACGAGTAATATTCGGGTTTTAAATTATAATTTATAACTATCACAATATGTGAGGTTGACATGATAATTGGTCTAACTTAACTTTGGTAGCGATAGAGTGGACGCGTTCAATTTTATTATTGTTCCCTTAGACCAGGGATCGGCAACCAACATGCTGCATGCAGCACTCCATAAGCTTTTGTGCGGCCCGCTAACTTTAAGTTAGTATCTGCACTATTGTATGCTTAAGAAATATGTTAATTCCATAATATGTAGATCTAGCCAGTTTTCGAGTAGATTCCACCCCCGTGCAGATGCGTCAAATTTCTAAGTGTTCCGCAAAAGAATCTCGGTCTGCTTTTTGGAATGAAACTTGTGAGATCGTCAGTGATGCTCAGAAAGGAAAATAAAAACTATATAATCTTTTTTGGGAAAATCTGGCAAAATGTAAACTAAGGGTCGATTACATTAGGCTAGTTCCCTAGCTAGACGCTTGTGAGATATACCGAATGAAGTCGCCCAGCTTGCAAATTTTCTTGCACAAGCCGAACTGCCTGCTAGTTAGCCAGTGACCTTGATTATATTGATCGGGTTTACCGGCAGCTAGTATACTCGCCCAATGGCATCGATCCTTAGCGGCCAGAAAAGTGATACCCGTGACCATGGGGTGGTGGGAAGTGAGCACGTCTAACGTTTTACCCCCTATCTATCCAAGATCATCGCAGTCTCGCGTTATAAGTATGAAAAATTCAAGAGTTTAGCATCACATTCACCTGCATTTATGCGCCATACCATTGACGCTGAAGTTTTTTAAATGTTACAGCAGACACTCTTCCAACCTTAATCGATTTTTAAATGGAAACAATTATTTTGACATGGATATGTCTTATAGCTGGGGGTCATCCTAAAAATCTGTCCGTCACACGAAATGTCTGTTTTTCTACTCGGGGGTCAGAAGAGGAAACAAGCCCATTGAGTTCTATGAATGTAGTGGCCGATCCTCAGTCAATCCGAGTCAGTCATCAAAGGGAACTCACGAAAATCGTAAAACTTCGCATCATGAACTGACTAAACAACCAGGCACCCATAAAACAAGTCAACATCATTCAACTGCCATCCCCTCGTGATTCAAATCTGCTCAAAACACCAGCCACATCCAGATAACCTGTCTCCCTCACTCGTGCACAGCGCTATGGCTCCTCCTTCACAGCAATCTTTTTGTTTTCATCAATTAGTCACTAACCTGACTCAGTAAGAAAATCGTTGGGGTAGGTCGGGAAATAGCTTCAACTTCACACACACACACACATACACACACACTCGTATGCAGGCAATGGAGAGACGGTTGAGTCGAAGAAGTTCAATGGATGGGCGTTGCTTCGTCATCGGCGACAGTGCGAAAGAGATGCTTGCTCCACGCACCTTGGACTACACTTCCGCGGCGGATCCACCCCTTTCTTGTGATGGCCAATCCCATCCAGCCGACTGAAATCAGTGTCACCAAGGTCACCAACGTGTTTTTCCCGTGGATGTAAGGAACTTACGACCGTACTTGTATCGCGCATACCGCGTACTATCACAATCGATGATATATCAACTAACAGTGCACAATTCTGATTTAGTGAGGAGAATAGTGCAGATGTTGCAGTTTGTGCAACGCGGATAACGTAAACGTTAATGCAATAAAATTGTGTTGTCGCGCTTACCGTCTTTAGACTTAGACGAGTACTATCTAAGTATCTAATAGTAAGTGTGTTTAGCTAGACCGCGGCTTGACGCGATCGATCGCGGATTGACGTACTAACGAAGCACAGGCGCATATAAATATGTAGAGTGTATGATCGCTTGATCCACACACGGGGCAACGGTTGGGTTAATTTGTATTCTCCTGTACACTATGCGGGACGGTATGTCTTGAAAATGATACAAAGAATCTACACTGCATGTAGATACATCGGTACATCTTATGCCTACCGAAAGCGTGGGACGTGTTTTTTCGAATGAATTCATCCAGTATAACTACCTATATACTGGGATCTTTATAAAACTTACGTCGATATCTTCAACACAACAGGTTCCACGCAGTCGGTAGCCAAAGACATATCCATGTTCCGATGTATCTGCATGCAGTGTAGATACTTTGTATCATTTTTTCCTAAAAAAGTCAATAATCCTCATTTGCTATCAGTTTAATAGAAGATATTTCTATAGGCATATGTATGAAAATCTCGTAGGAATAACTGACGATAGTTTGAAATGCCGACAAGAACCTGTAGGAAAAACTTACGATATTTATTTTTTTTACAGGAAAAACAAACGTCCGTTGTTTTTACAGATTCTCATCAGCACGTCAGTTATTTTTCCAGATTCTCGTCAGTGCTTCCAATTTTCGTTGTGTTTCTGGAGGTGCATGCTGGCAACTGCATTCTCTGAAACTAGTTTATGCCGATTCTTGTCAGTTATTCCTATAGCTTTTTCGTCAGTTTTTCCTACAAGATTATCGTCTGTGTATTCCACAAAGCTGGTTTCCACGGCCTAGTAGGAGAAATGGTGTCAGTCATGGCAGCTAAGGAGATGGCTGTCTGTGTCTTTCTTGACATTGAAGGAGCGTTTGATAAATCAACTTTCTCCTCCATTTACTCAGTACTCAGAGTTAAGGAGCAGCTAATACAACTGCTTAATGGGTAGAAAGGATGCTATCATCCAGAAGAGTTATCATGGAAATTGGAGACTGTACTTTAACGGAAAATTTCACTCGGGGATGTCTGCAAGGAGGAGTATTATCTCCCCTCCTATGGTGCATCGTAGTAGACAGCCTGCTGTGCAAACTTACCACTATGGGGTTTATAACACCATGCTGATGAATTGGCAATAACTATTTGGGGAAAGGTCGACGAAGTTCTAGCGGAAACTCTACAATCGGCACTAAACCTAGTAAAAAACAGTGCAATGGTAACGGCCTACGAGTAAATCCAGTCAAGGCAGTTATCGTTCCTTTTACGAGGAAAAGAAACTTTAGACCAATATATAACACTCCTGTACTTCTGGCGGATTCCACAAAATACCTCGGTGTTACTCTAGACCAAAAAAAACTACTTTGGTCGGAGCACCTGAGAATAATTTCTGATAAAGCCACCAAAGCTCCATGGATCTGTAGGCAGTGTGTAGGTAAGACTTGGGAACAAGCCCTCAAATAGTCTTATGGATTTATACGGCGATTGTACGACCCATAATTGAATATGGGGCTATCATCTGGTGGGAAAAGGCTGGCTATATTAGGAAAAGTTCATAGACTGGAATGTCTCACAATTAAAATACTAATACAAAAAGCCAAGTGGCGTCGCTCGATCTTCCGCCGCCCCATATTCATCTAAAAGCAGAGGCAAAAACAACTGTAGCTAGGATTAAAGAAAACCTGGTAAACCTCAAATTTAATTCGGAGCAGGAGCGCTGGCTCCATGAGGATAATGAGCTAAACTTGCCATCAGACCACTTAATCACCCAACTAGCATTTTTGGTTCCCATCACGTAGCCTCTTTTCCAGTTTTTCCTTTTAAAGTAGCAATTACGGTGACTCGGCTCGTAATAGGGAAAATGTTGGCACCAATATGTCACTAAAATGGGGAATGGACCTAAGTGATTGTTTACCCTTTTGCCACAAACCTTGTGTCGTCTCTTGGGACGTCCGAAACTTATACCGCGTATACCTCAAGACGTACCTGGTACTTTATTTTATACCCTTTTCAAATACAAATGGTTAGAAAGGCGAATGCAATTCAATAAATGCAGTACTAATGAACTGTGTCCTATAAACATGTTAAGTTGTGTTGTTGGCCCTAACATGTATGCTATCCCAGCCGTCAGATGAAGAAATTATTTACTCCATATTTTCATTAGAAACCTATTATGTAGCTGGAAAAATTACAACGCCTTTCAAATATTCTTTAAATTTCGAAGTAGAATATGGAAAAATTAATAAAATGAAATTGTGTTTTTTTTTTTATAATTTAAGGTTTCCTTGCCTTAAATTGCTAAATAATAATGCCTATTTGCTTAAAAAATAACATAGTCTTCCTAGTAGTTCAACACAAAGCTATTTTTTTAAAGTTTTTCGATCTTCAATTCTACAAAAGAATTAAAAAGATGACGATTGTCTGGATACTTAGTAGGAACTTTTGGAACCATACAATGAAGTATGTAAATGGTTCTTTATGGTACCGATTGTAGTACCAAATACTAATCTTTTCATTCGTGAATATTAGTACCTTTATAGTAGAATTAATGATAGTAATGTCACAATTTCGCCACCTTAAAAAGTACTTTATAGTTCCTCACTACTACTTTACCTTAACCCCTAGCAGGGCATAGCGCGTCAACTACTCCTGCGCGCCATCGTACTCTGTTCTGGGCAATGGGGCGCAACTCTCCAAAAGACTTACCCAGTACCTGACACTCCTTTGCCACAGATCGACGCCATGTGATTCTAGGACCCCGTCTTGGTCGGCCTTGGTTGGAAATGGGGTTCCATTTCATGGCATGCAAAGCAATGCAGTTATCACTCTTCCGCAATGTGTGACCTTTCGTCGATTGGCATCTGACCGGTACGCCGACTTAGCTCTTCATTTGATATTGTTTCGGGCCAGAAAATTCTTAAAATTCGACGAAGACATGAGATGACGAAAACTTGCAGCTTTCTGGTAACTCCTACGGAAACTTTCCATGTACTGCTCCCATACAAAAGCACTGATAGTACCAGGGAGCGAAAAAGGCCCAGCTTGGTCTTGATGCTGAGATAACTGCCCTGCCAGATTTTGGACAGCATGCTGTATGCGCGTTTAGCCTGGTTGATACGACGAGCGATGTCCTGCTCCGTACCACCATTTTCGGCAACAATGCTACCCAGGTAGACGAAGTTGTCCACCTTCTCCACAGGCTGCCCATTAATATTGATGGCAATAGGTGTCGGATTTCTTTTTCGCAACGGCGGGCTAAGAACCTTGGTCTATTTGGAATTAATCTTTAGCCCAACCTTGCTTGCCTCCCTCTCGAGATCTAACGCCATTGCGGACAGATCCATGATTTTGTGGGAGAGTAGGCATATGTCGTCAGCGTAGTCAAGATATTGTAGATAAGATGTCAAAGTCCATTGAATTCCTCTGTCGAGTCCGGATAGGGCTGCATGCAACACATCGCCGATCACAATGAGGAATAGGATCGGTGAGAGGATGCACCCCTGCCGAACTCCACTGCGAATCTCAAAGTCCCCCGACACCTTACTTTTATGCAGAACGCGACATTTGGCGCCGTCATAGGTTGCCTTAATAATAGCCACAAGCTTCTCAGGGATGCCTCTCCTGCGCAAGGCCGCCAATATAGAATCCCGGTTCACACTATCGAAAGCCTTTTCGAAATCGATGAAAAGCAAGTGAAGCTGAGAATCGTATTCAGCGCATTGCTCGATGATGATTCGCAAGGTGTTAATGTGATCGACACAGGAGAAAACGGATCGGAAGCCAGCCTGCTCTTCATCAATTGTGTTTTCTAAGTGGGCCTTTAGTCTTTCCAGGACGATTTTAGCTATTATCTTGGCAACGGCAGGAAGCACACAAATGCCTCTTCAATTATTACAGTCTGTGAGGCTACCCTTCTTTGGAAGTTTGATGATCAAACCTTCCTTCCACTCAGTGGGAAAGGTCTCTGTATTCCACGCTTTATCAACAAGTGGGTGCAGCAAATCGGCAGTTACGCTTGGCGCTCCTTGATAAAGTTCGGCAGGGATGCCGTCAAGTCCGGCGGCCTTTCCTCGTTTTAGTGCAATAATTGCAGTGACTATTTCCTCTTCAGTCGGGGCAGTGGCAGTACGTATACGCACATTTTGATGGTTAGCTAAATTATCTATATGAGAGGGAACTTCACCAGAGGTTACACGGTTCAAGACCGCGGCGAAGTGTTCTTTCCACCGCCTCATTTGATCTTCTTCCAAGATAAGTAGCTTTCCATCACTATCTTTCACCGGATGTTGGCAGGAGATTACGACCACCTGTAAACTCCTTGATGACACCGTATACGGCGCTTAAGTTGTTACTTCTAGCGGCTTCTTCTGCTGACGCTAAAAGAGAATTGGCATAAACTCTTTTATCGCGTCGCACACTACGCTGAACTACTCGAGCTTTCTGACGGTAAAGGAGTTCGATGCTGCTTCGATTGTCGTCTGATGCTGCAGCCAGACGAACTTTCGGCTCCTTTCTTTCAACAATCTGTGCCATGAAGCGTCGGACATCCAGGGCTTATGCCGGCAATCCGGGTTTGGGCCAATAATGGTATTTACGCTATCAATGTACGCATTTTTTATGGCATCCCAGTTTTCGTTTATGTCACTATCTGGGTGACTAGTTATCTCAGCCGCTTTTTGTGCAAGATGGTCATTATATTGTTGTAAGACAGCTGGATTTTTTAGTCGAGCGGTGTTGAATTTGCGGGGCCTGGATCTTTCATCGCTGGGGCGGCGCACGGCTGCAATACGCAATCGAACATTAGCGATCATAAGATAATGGTCTCTTCCCATCCCAATATCGGCACCCTTCTTGTTTCGCACGTCCAGGAGGCAACTCTTGAATCTTTTACTAATGGCAAAATGGTCGATCTGATTTTGTGTTCTGCGCCGATCAACAGAGGACCAACTGATTTTGTGGTGGTCCTTATGCTCAAACATAGTACCACCGATGAAGAGACTGTGAAAGTTGCAGAACTCTACAAACCTTTCACCGTTGTCACTACGATCACCAAGACCGTGTCTCCCCATCACATGTCTGAGCCCATAGTTATCAGCGCCAACTTTCGCATTCAAATCACCCATAACCATTATAATGTCACCTTTAGGTGTTCTGCTCTGAACGGCGTTTAGTTCTTCGTAGAAGGAGTCTTTTGCCAAGACATTGTCGGGTTCAGTAGGGGCATAACATTGTATTATTGAGATGTTCCTCATTTTGGTCCGGAACCTGGCGGTTAAGACCCTGTCAGAGACCGGTTCCCAGGATAAAAGACAGTGTCGCGCGGCTCTGGTTATTATTATTATATACTTTGGGGGATAGCCGAAGCAGACCACTAATGTTTGGGTCCCTTTTCGCCCCCTCCCGGTCATCAGTGACTTCCAGATGTCGACTGATAATTGTCGACCTCTTTCTTCATCACTGAGTCCCGTGTTATTGCTAGCATTTGTTTGAAGCTGAGTTCACTCATGGCTTCTACACTTATCGTGTGCCTGCCTGTGATCCTCAACCTCGTGCTAGCCAGTGCTGGACATTCGCACACAATGTGTGCCGCCGTCTCGGCCTCCTCCAGGCATAGCCTGCAAACGTCATCTTCCCCGATTTTCATCTTGGCCAGATGAGCCTTCAAATTACCATGCCCTGTGACCAAGGCAGTTATCCAGCTTAGAGTACTCCGTTTATAACTAAGTACCTTTCTCGCTTCCCTGCCTAAAGGGCTGGTCATTGCATTCCGAGCTTGTTTGCAAGTGACTAGCTCCTGCCATCTTTGTTGATGCATGGAGTCCATCCACTTCCCAACCTTCGCTCCAATCATGCCGTTCCCCAGAGCAACTCTGGGTTCTGGGCCAATGAAAGTTGCCGCAGATCCCTGTTTTGCTAGGGCATCCGCCGCCTCATTTCCTGTTGTACCTATGTGTCCTTTTACCCACATCAGCGTAACCTCATTTTCTGAGGCACACGTGTTGAGCTTCCGGACACACTCTAGTACCAGTTTAGAGTTTATGTTCGTCTGCTGCATGCGTCTGATCACCGATTGGTTGTCCAGTGCAATAAGGATTTTCTTCCCCCGCACCTGAACTTCAAGCAAGTGGTCCAACGCATGCAACAAGCCAAGCATCTCTGCCTGGTATACGGACACATACTCTCCTAGACTAAGCGCACATGCTAGGTTTAGCTCTTCAGAGTAAACCCCCGCCCCCGCTTTACCGTCCATTAAAGAGCCATCAGTAAAAATGCTGATGTCATTGTACATACACTCATTATGTATGTTTCCATCTGCAATGTGAGTCTTGTGTAGTCTTTCAACTACCCTACGTCTACTCATGCCTTCTACCGGCATTAGAGTCTCCCTGACCTCATCATGAATAATGTCTAGGATGCTCTTATGACCGCTGCTAGTTCCAAAGCGATGCCACATGGCATCCCTTTCCATACGTATTGCCGAAAGCGCCGCCGTTTTCTTTATAAATAAGTCCAACGGCGGCAGTCCCAGCAATGCCTCCATTGCTCGCGTTGGTGTGGTGCGCATTGCACCACATATGCTTACGCAAGCTATCCTTTGTACCCCATCTAGCTTCTGCCTTGTGGTATTCTGCATGGCTTTTGACCACCATACCACTGATGCGTAGGCTAGAATAGGTCTTACCATCATTGTGTAAATCCAGTGTGTCGCTTTAGGTGAAATTCCCCACCTACGAGCACACACTCTCTTACATTGATGCAAAATCCTTTTCGCTTTTTGGATCTTTTCATCAACGTGAACATTCCAAGTTAGTTTCGCATCTAAGGTAACTCCTAGATGCTTCACTTCCTTGGACACCTTAATTTCCGAACCAAAAAGCCGTAAGGGAGTTATCTCTATGTCTTTCCTCTTACGAGTAAAAATCATAGTGTTTGATTTACTAGCGTTTATGGTTAGCTCTTGCTCATTACACCATTCTTCGGTTACTTTGAGAGCTTGTCCCATGCAACCTAGAATTGTGTCCATGAACTTTCCACTGACCGTGAGTGCCAAGTCATCGGCGTATCCTACAGTGTGTACGCCCATCGAGTCCAGCTTCCAGAGAAGACTGTCCACGGTGATGTTCCACAGTAGAGGCGAAAGAACACCTCCTTGTGGGCATCCTCGGACTACCTTACCCCGTGTTCTGTCACATCCACTGCTAAGATTTACCGCCCTCTTCTTAAGCATAGAGTCGATCCACTTAATTATAATGTAATCAACCCCCCGCTCAATCAGGGCGTTCCTTAGTTTGGTAAAGGAGATTTTATCAAAAGCACCCTCTATATCCATAAAAGTAGACATAGCGATCCCGCCATTGTTAATCTCTCTCTCTGCAACTCTAACAAGTTCATGTAGAGCGGTTTCCGTAGATCTGCCTGCTCTATAAGCATGTTGGCACCTACTCAGAGGACTATACATTAGCGTGGTGTTCTCCAGGTAGTCCACCAACACCCTTTCCATTGTTTTCAACAGGAATGATGTAAGACTAACCGGCCTGAAGGACTTTGCCTCTGTATAGTCTTTCTTTCCCGGTTTAGGCAGGAAGACCACATTGGCCTCCCTCCATGCCTTCGGGATGTAGCCTGCTGAAAGACAGGCGACGAATATATTCCGAATCCTATCTAGTAGAGCGCTCATGCCCCACTGTAATAGTGCCGGGGATATTCCGTCCATTCCAGCCGTTTTAAATGGAGCAAAAGAGTTTATAGCACTTTTGACTCCATTTGGAGTTATTATCCTCTCAGCTTCTTGTTGACTTACCCCACCAGCTCCCATGTTAGTTTGAGGCCATGGTTGGTCTGACTTGAAACTTCCAGGAAAATGTACCTCCATCAGGGCCTGCAACGTTTCTTCCACTGTTTCTGTCATGGAACCATCAACTTTGCGTATCAGCCCCATTTTCGAAGCAGTGTCTTTCGATATCATCTTCTGTAATCTGCATACTTCTGACGTATCCTTCATGCTAGAGCAGAATTCCCTCCACGTATTTCGTTTCCGAAGACGTAAGGTTCTTTTCAGCTCCCTCTTTTTATCCTTGTATAGTTCCCAAGAGTGAGAGTCTCTCTCCCTCATGTAACGGTTAAAGGCTTTCCTTGTCTCTTTTTTCATAGACTCCAGTTCCCTACTCCACCATGGTGTTGGGTCCTTTTCGTCCACTACTGTGGAGGGACAAGCGTGTTCGAAGGCGCGATTAATAGCGGAGTTCAGTTGTTCCACTGTTCGCTCTATCTCGACCGTATTCCGAGGTATTCCGTCTTGAATATCCTCGACTTGTTCCAATAAATATGTCTCGTACTTAACACGATCAGTATTTTTTGGCACTCTTATACGTTTGCGTTCGCTACTCCGTTTTCTGCCATACAGAATTTCAAACTGGATAGCCCTGTGATCAGACATGGTTAGCCTGTCCACCACTCTCCAATTCTGAACTCTGTCAAGCATATTAACAGAGCTTAGGGTAATGTCGATCACCTCAGCCCTTCGTGCATCCACGAAGGTAGGAGCGACCCCCTTGTTTGCTACCAGCAGATTGTACTTTTCCACAAATTCTAGCAGCTGCTGTCCTCTGGGATTGTCATCTGTGCTGCCCCACACAGTGTTGTGCGCATTGGCATCACAGCCTATGATCAGCGCCATATCTCTTGCTTTACAATACCTTACCAGATTTTCTACTTCCTCTGATGGAGGTGGTTCTGGTGCATCATAAGGGAGATATGCTGATGCAATTAGGAATGATCCTGCACCACTGCCGATCATTACTACCGTAAGATCAGGCGAGCAGAGATGCATCATTCGTACTGCACGTATTCCATGACGCACCAGGATGCATGTCCTTATTTTACCGTCCACCTGTGCATGGTACAGATTTGCGGTTTGTTGTGACAAACCCCTAATTTTGTTTTGTAAAATCCAGGGTTCCTGTATTAAAGCTATGTCCAGTTTCTCTTCATCAAAGCATCTCGTCATCATCGCTGATGCCGCTTTACTATGATGAATATTCAGCTGGCACACAGTTAGTGTTTCTTTGTTCGGGCCCGCCACCATCCCTGATAGTCAGCAGATTGAACGTTGATCAGAGTGCACGTTGTCTGAACTAACCTCTCCGCGCCTTCTGGCGCGTCATTGTCCGCTCCAACAACGCCTCCCTTCTCCCCTGGAGCGTCTTCCTCAGAGACTAACCTCTTCAACCCTTGCGAGTCGTCGCTGTCCGTCTCATTGGAATTCCTCCAGCCACTTTCTCCAAGAATGTCTTGATGTATTTTCATATTCTTGTTTTTATTTATTGATTCAGGTTTGGGTTTCCCGTTCTCGGACCACAGCCGAGGCAACTGCCACCATATTGCTTTCCGCTACTCCCCGCCCCTATAGGAACATTATGACGATCCGGCCGTTCTTTCCTCTCTTTGTGCCGCGAAGCAGACTCCCTCGCGACCTCCCGAAAGTTCCGTAGGCGTTCATGCCACTCTGCACCTGCTACCCTTGAAGCAAATCAAGGTTTCTCTCCTAGTCTAACAGAACGCTACTCTGTAGACCGCGGTTCAACAGGTGCAAGAAAGGAGCAAAGTGAAGTGTTGGATCCGGAACCCCGCAGGTGAACTTTCACCTCAGTCACCAGCTCCAACCTCACACCTGGTCGCCGTGCCACCTATGCAGAGAGTTTCATAGGCGCCCCTCTGCCAACGTACGGTCGGGGAGACAGTTTACACTACCCATACAACTGGTTATTGTACAGATGTGTGGCAGTAACTTGCTCCATTTGTGATGACCATTTGCGTCCCTGGTCACCTTCCCCCGATGGGCACGGTCGCATAACACCCCGGGGATTTAGGACATTTGACACTCCGTATGGGCTATCTTCGCCAAAACTATAGAACACAAGAGTTGGCCAAGTAGGGAGTGTGTCGATTGCTTACATATCGCAAAACGGCGGTACTCGCGTAATGTGATAGTACACGCAACCGGCCCCATAGCTCAGCCTTCGCTATTCGCGAAGTTACCAGCGGCCACCACGCGGAGGTGCTATGTAGACTTGCCCATGAGTTTCCCCACAGACCTGACCACCGCGGCTCTGGTTAAAAGGAGCCCCACACCTGACTCACGGCGACTACCGGTAGCTTTACCGGAGTACAACATTACAGTGCTGCCCGTTGGAGAGATGAATTCTCCGCTGTTCCACCATCTTATCTCACTAACTCCTAAGATATTTAATTTGTACCTCAGAAATTCACTCTCTAATTGAAGAAATCGTGCGTTCTGGGGACCTTCTGATCCATTGTCCAGGAGAGTACGCACATTCCAGAATCCAATCTTTGTCATTGTACGATAGCTAAAAGTCGTAACCGTTGAGTCAGTCCTTATCCGAGGCATAGTTGACGTTTCGTTAGCATATAAAGATTTCGGATAGTGCAAGTTGCTGGCATACACATCCTATCCTTTGATTGTCGGTTTTAACGACAGGCCCTCAAAGGGAAAGGCCGTGGTATTTTTTTCACACCCCACACCACAGGGGTACCTCAACCAAATCATCGCCACGCCATCACTGGCGGCTTGACGTTGGTTGGCAATGGTCAGTGACCACTGCCGTTCCAGGGGGCGCCCACGCGGAGGACTATGGAAGAGGAGTTTTTGCCATGCGCCAATTCGATTGACCATTTTCGATTCACTAATCAGATAAAATCACAATGACTCCATGCTGAGCGCCAAATATTGTCAAGCTTTTCGATTATTTTTCACCGTTACTTTTCATCGACGTAGTATAGAACAGCCATAAGGTAACCTTAGGGTATCTTATGGAAACCTTAAGGTAGGTTAAGGTGGATTAAGGCATGAAAAGCTTTCGGCTTACGTGACAAGGGTATCGGTTTTATTTGCTAGATAAAATCACGCCGACCCCACGTTGGGCGCCGAGCACTTTCAACCTTTTCGACTATTTTCAACAGTAAATCCTTAGTGATGTATTGTAGGATAAAAAAAAGCCATGGGAAAACTTTATGACAGCTTATGGTAATCCTAAGGTAGATTAAGCAAGCCTGGAGGTAAGATCAAAAAAGGTTTCGGTATGTGTGTCTTGTTATTAGATGGCCGTGGTCGTTCGGTCACCGCTCGACGATACTAATTTAGAGCTGGGAGCTCAAATCTCAGGGTGATCGAAAACTGCCTGTGGGTACTAATAGAACTCTCACAGTGCTCCGAACTTCTTAGTATAAAGATGGCGCGGATAGGAGGTGCGTGCTAGCAACTGCAAAAGTAGATGTGTTATCAAAACGTCAAGAAGGCATAGAAATGCTGGAGATTTTGAAGCGCCCATGCCCCTGGAGGGGTCAAGGCAATTAACGTTACGGTTTCACTGACTATTTAAAATCACACCGACCCCAATACGTTAAAATTAAGTAAAATGCAAACGCTTACTTCATTTTAACGTATTTTTTCATAAATTTCCATGTGTTTGATAAAATACACTACATAATTAACGTATTTTATCTGGAGTAAGAAATTCATTACCTTCGATTATTTCCATGTGGAAAGCCAAAAACTCTCGTTGGATATCATTATATATATTTTCCCCAATCCGCCTCCTGAGGTTTTTTTTACCTGTCTGTCTCATTCCAACGATTGTGCGCTTAGTAGGAGAAACTTAATTAACATTGTAAATGGCTTGATTAACATTTTTATCGGACATTTTGTGCGATATGAATCAGGAAGCAGACACAAAGTTTAACTCCATATTTTAATAATGTAGGTATAGTGAGTTTAAAAGGAATAAAAAGGCCGCGCGCCAAAATTAATAATGATGGGGACTCCAGTAGTGAACAACAAATTTCTCTTTCGTTTTCCGTGTTAAGGGTTTTAATAAGCGGCAAACTGCGAATAACACGAAAATCCTCTAATCCTTTGGGGCCTGATTTCAAAGGTAAAGAATGTAATCGAAAAATTCAGATAAACTAAATTTGAATATAGGATAAGCTATGCTCTATAGCTCTTTTATCGTTAGTTTTCTTTAAGAATGTCTGTTAACCAAAAAAAAATTGTGGTTGGTGGAAAACATGAGTTTAATTTCCTAAACTAGTTCGAACACTATTCGAGTATGGAGGAAACTACTTCTATCACTGCCTCCTTAATTACACACGACAGATTGCCTCGGGACTAGAAAGAGAAATGGTAAAGTTGACTCATTCCGTATTTCGTATCATTTATAAATGAAAGATACAAATATGAAGCAGGCAACAGTACAAAATTTTGGACTCAGCCATATGCATATATAAGTTTAAGGCGGACAAACTCGTCTAAGGTTCCTTACGACGACCTTAAGGTTATTTTTTTTGTGACATCGGTGGCACTTTATAGTAAAAGATTTTCGAAAAAATGACCGAAAAAGCCCCAGAGTATCCCGCGCCCCATGTGAGATCAGTGTGATTTTATCTACTTAATAACTTCACAACGGCCTGTCGACTAAGCGCTTAGTAACGTTAGCCAAAAGGCGCAAAAACTGAAAGTGCTTAAGAACTTAAAGTACCTTACGATTTCATCCCACGAAGTTTTGAAAATTTACCAATGTAAATGGTCGAAAAATTATCGCAAAAGCTCAAAAATATTGGGCACCCAATGTTGGATCAGTGTCAGTTCATCTAATCATTGAATCTGAAATGGGCAGGTTCGTGTTGCCGTTGGTCGTAAGAAAGCATCAAACTTTTTTAGACCTACCTCAAGGGCACTTTTGGTTTCTGAAATGTAACGTCAATTAGTTAGATTGGAGATATCGCGTCCCTATATAATGACACCACAAATGCACAGTGTGCACATATGATACAGCCGGGCCTATCGGTAAGTCAATATCTCTCTGAAAAATGAAGCCTAAGTTTCAAAATTGAATCTTTCGCGCGTGTCAATTTGAACTGTAAGGCACTACTCACACGGGGATACTCAAATCCGCGAGCGACTGAGTAAACCGGTCTCTAAGAGATCTGGCATGTATAGTCACACGGAGATATTCCAGTCACGGATACTCGCTACTTGCGCGAACGGTGGCTAGGAGATTCGACATGCTAGTCTCCAAGCCACGTAGTCGCCCAGTTAACTGATTGTGTCGTTTGAGCGAAGTGGTCATTGTGCATGGCTGTTACTTGTAGATCCGCGCGGGCGGCGCGCTTGCGGGGATGTTGATTTGATAGCGATAAAGGTTGCGCTTGTGGACGGCAGGAAAAATATGACTTTCGGATTGCTTATGGATGTGCGGGGTCGACTTGCTTGGGGTACTATTACTATTATTGCTATTACTATTACTATTGACAAAGAAATCACTCTCAAACCCTGCTTTCCTCTTCGGCGCCCTTTCGGTGTCGAGGCCCTTTCGGTGTCGGCGCCGTAGGCGATCGCTTGCCTCGCCTTAGCTTTTGACCGGCCATGTTTCACATGGAGTCAATGAGCCAATCTAGATGATACAGTAAATTACTCGCAGAGATCGCATGCCAACGGATGTGCACGAAAAGCTGTTTGCGTTTTTCTATGGCAAATGTACATGAGATTTGCCAGAGAGAGACGCAAACAACTGATTACATGAGTAGTGATGGTGACGCTCGTCGGATGAGGAGAACCATACGAAATTGTGCGATGATCATTACGAGTTCATGATTGTGGGTGTGGCTTGTAGCAAGTGCATAAATGAAAAGTGTGTGATGAAAAAATTAAAACTGAATGTTTATGGCTTTGAATATGCAAAATAAAACCTTCAAAATGAATGAAATGATGCAAGATGATTACAATAATGATGTATGATCGAAGACATTTCGATTTTTTTTCACATCAGAGACCAATTTATGTCAAAGATTGATATATACTCGTAATTGAAAGCATTTGAATTTTTCTATCTTTTGAGAGAAATCGATGAATAGAACCGCTATAGGATCGAAGACTTTACGATTCCACTGGGTATTCGAGACAAAATGTCGTGCAGGGTTGTTGACCTAATTCTTTTTGGCGACTGTCACTTTCCGTCTCATTTGGGATAACTTTACTTTCAACAGGTTCTTCATATTCAATATTTTCATCGTAGTGGTGTTTCAAATATTGTGCAATATAGCACAACAGGCTATTACTGCGGGACACTTAAGTAAATTTTGCGCATCTTGTACTGCAGAATTTCAAAATTTCAATTGTCCAAAATACCGTCCTATTACCACATACATTTGTAACGATTTTAGTAAACGTTATCTCCTCATGTGTTGTTGTTTTATAAGCATTTATAATAATCAGCGTCGAATGCTATAGCCAACATCTCCAAGTAAGACAGCATCAGTTCGTTGTTCACTCATGTCATTTGACCACTTCAATATTCTGCTGTCGTGAACTGAGCCGGACCACTATACGTCAATACTTGTGAACTTTTCGTTCGCATCAAACGTTGCTTGTACGTTAATACTACAAAATCCTTTCCGATTCACGTAGTCATCACCGTGGTGTGTTGGTTTCTTTTTTATGGCGGCATGCTTACCGTCAATTGCTCCAATCGGACATGGAAACAAAATTTTTCAGACCGCATGTCTTTGCTTTTCGAATTCCTTGTGCATTTTTCGAAATTTAATTCAATCGTGTAATTTTCGCGAAATCTTTGAATGTCATTTATTGCAAACTGCCGTTCGGTAGGCTCCTTTTTCCTTCGCGTCACTAATTTTAAATCCAGGATCATTTGTATTTTAGGAGACAGAGAGCCTCCTGTGTTTTCATTTTTTCGCCTGGGAAATAGTTTGCCAACCATTCAACGTTGTTTTCCGTGAACCTGTGCAATTTATGATAATCTGCAATTATTGTAAACAATTTAGTTTCTGTCGAAACTCCTTTCGTGTGCGGAAATTCATAAATACAGCTATGTCGAAAGATACAAAGCAACCGAATTTAAATTATTAGTGTGCTTCGAGGCACACTATTGCTTAAAATTTGCTGGTTTTAGCTTTTGCTTATTTTTTATTCATACCACCCATTACAAAGTCTACTAATTTTATGGAAAATTTTATTATCTACAACTTTTCTCATGACAACTTTTTATCAGATTTGCCGTTCATCTGAGAAACAAGTTGTCATGAGAAAAGTAAAATGGAAAAAACATGAGATAGAATGATTTTTTTTTTATAAAATACGCGGTTTTCAGAAGCATTTACATATATCATTTAAACAGTACTCGTAAAAGAAAAAATGACACAGGACATTTTATAGAGAATTTAGTGTTCTCTAATTTCGCTCCACGTACTTTTTAAGGTCTCCCCAAACCAAAGCGGTTGCGGTATGTGGTACCCAGCGTTAGCAGCATACCGCGTGCCCATTCAAACCACCGCGTTACCATCGATAGTGCTGGCTACAGTACATCGCCATCAATAGTGCCGGCTGCGATACAAAAGTTCAGTACACCAGCTTTGCCGCGGTAAGAAAGTGTATCGCTGCAATACCCCAGCTTCGTCGCGGTATACCGCGTATGCAGTGAGAGTTCGCATATACCGCCATGTAAATTTGTACCGCTGTACCATACCGCTACCGCGTACCGCGCTGGTTTGTGGAGAGCTTTAAGGTACGACTAACGGTTTTCGAGATATGGTATGGCATAACACATTTTAACATTTCCAGAAAATCTTATCAAATATCATTATTTAAAATTATAATTAAAATCTCAAAAAAAGTCTAAAAGTTTAGTAATAAATTTTTAAGTTTACGGAGGATTTCAGCTGAATCTTCATGTACCAATTTACAACTCTTTAAAAAAAATTAAAAAACACGTCGCTTCCCATACATCTAAATCTTACTAAGCCACCATGAGCTGTACTCCATTTTCACAAACACTGGGTCTTCAAGATACACACAGGATACATTCAGGTGTAAATCCTCCTTAAATTGGCAATATGCTTCTAAGATAATGGCCCAAGGATGGTTTGTCTGTATCGAAGTTCTTCCGGTGATACATAGCTCGGCAAAAAGCATATTTATCAGGACGGAAAATGATAACTTCTAAGCCCACTAGCGCTTGTTTCGATGTAAATGATAGTCAAAGCTCCTTACTGGCACGGAAAATATGTTCAAAGACATTGACATTTTCTTTTTCGTGATCCTTTAGAGGATATTAATGTTATATTTGACACCAGGTTCATATCAAGTGTAATTTTGTAAAGTTTAAGTAGGTCCCTTCATTTCGGTGGAGTATCGCATTTTTAGTTATGGGGCGATTAGGTTACCCAAAATAGGAAATCTTATAGGCTGGATGCTATTAATCTGATTAAGTGACAATATGAAAATGTCCCGTAACTGAATATTCAAGCGTAGGTTAAAATGAAGTATGGCATACAATTGCTAAGAATGGGGTTCGGAAATCTGATATGAATATTATGCAAGATTGTGGTGTTATGGTATATTGGCGACAAACGAGCATTGGTAAAGTTATCATGAAATAATGCCTTGTAGGGGCAATGTCGTGCAACTAAACGATTGCGCAATCGAAAATTGTAATTGAGGCGACACGTACCTTAAACAATTTGAATTTTGTTTCCATCTTCAGTTTAAAAATAACAATGCGACCACTTCTATTTATACGATCGTATATTTTCTAGAATCGGAGCGATTTGGCGGTCAAGGCCGCCGAGAGGAAATTTAGGCCCGGGAGACAACAATCCCGGGCCCCAGTACTAAATTATTAGAATGTATAAGAATAAAACAAAATTTAGAGCAGCCCATTTATCTTGTGATTTCATTGGCGCCCCAAGATGACATCTCGAAGTGCGCCCCATACATTCGCGGTGCCCATATATGGAGCGGCTTTATAAATCTTCAGATTTAATACATCTTGGAGCCCCTTAAATCTTTAGTTGGCCCAATGCATTTTGGATGGTCCCATAAATCTTAGGATTCCATACATTTTGGGAACCATACATCTCTAGGTGGCCCCACACATCTTGAGAACCCCATATATCGAGCGGCCCCACACGTCTTGGGCCCATATTTGTTGAAACTCTACATTCTTGCGGCCCCAGATAGCAACTCAATATTTGCAAACGCTAGAATGCCGCGGTCATGATATATATTAATTCAATTCAATCTTTATTCAACCTTTAATACTTAATTGTATATTATAATATAAAGTGATTTAAGTAAGTGATTGAGTCAATTCTCTTACAACTATAAATAGATTTTCGGTGCGACTATCAAACAAATTCTGAAAACAAAGAAAATTAAGACTTAATTATCTACCGACATCATGTCAGTAGGCCAGCAAAATTAAGCCAATTTGGGAGCTTTTTAATAATAATTAGGGAAAGATCTGGAAATAATTTTAATCTTTTATATAGATACTGAATACATGGAAACTGAGTTTGCACGGTCGCAGAAGGCAAGTTTAACTTTTGGTGGGCGCAAATCCGAGAATTTGAGCCTTTCTTTTATTATCATCCTCATAATTTCTAAACAGTGCCTCTCTCTCAATTGCCCTAACCCCTTATGGGTCATAGCGCGTCAACTGTTGCATGTGGCCCAGTTGACGTTTCTCGGCATAAACTCGTTCCGGAGAATGCAGTTGCCAGCATGCACTTCCTGCACATCCATGGCCAAGAACGTCGTCGTGGACGGGATTCGAACCCAAAACCCGGTGCCTTGGGTCGAAAAAATCTATAAGCGTAAATTAAAGAGCGTTAAATTATGACTGCAGGGTTAGTGAAATACCACTTGCATATTTTAGGTACAATGGTCTCGAAATTCAAAAGAAGTGGGACAAATTATGTTCTAATATTTTCCTCTCGCTCTCTATTCGCCAGAAATGGAATGCACTCGGCGGTACCTTTCACACGATACTTCACTTGCCTATACCAGACGGCAAAAAATTGTTCCAATGGGAACAGCGGAGACAACGATGCATCCTAATAGGTCAAGTTTAAGCAAAATTTACTTTGAATCTCCTTTTCCTATACCTTCGGGCCTCCCATCAATAGGGACGTTGGAACATATATTCAGAGGATTTCCACAATTAATTGCGCAAAATTGCACAACTATACGATATTTTTTTCCTGAACACGCTTTTGCGGCGTTCATAGCCTGAACTACAATATAAAACAAGAACAAACCCACAGAAACAACAGCAGATCGAAATCGGATTGAACTCAAATCGCAAATATATCGCTGAGATTGGGATTTCCAATCTCAGCGAAAGCTCTTCGGATTTAGATTAATGGGTGTACAACTTTGCTTCCGCCGTTTTTTCCTGGGGGAATTAAAAGCTTAAGCTGTCAAAAAGTACTTACAGATGTATTATTCAAAGTACTGTCCATCGCTAGCGACAACTTTCGCCCATCTATCCGGCAATTTTCAGATTCCATCTCGGAAAAAGGAGGCGTCTTTCGACGCGATCCATGATTGGATCCATTTTTCGACTTCCTCGTACGAACGAAAATTCTGATCAGCCAGGGCGTGCGCCATGGAAAGAAACAGATGGTAGTTGGAAGGAGCGATGGGGCAAGATATCCCATTTCAGGGTTTCCAAGTATGTCTTGATCACTTTTGCGACGTATGGCCGCGCATTGTCATGCTAGGGGATGATTTTGTCGTGTCTCTCTTGGTACTGTAGTCGTTTTTCCTTTAATGCTCGAACCGAACGCAGTTGATACGTTATCAACTGTGTTCGGTACCGATCTCCTGTGATAGTTTCATTCGGTTTCAGTAGCTCGTAGTATATCACACCAAACTGGTCCCACCAAATGCAAAGCATAACCTTGGCGCCGTGAATATTCGGTTTTGTCGTCGACGTTGAGGCATGTCCGGGCACTTCCCTTGACTTTCTGCGCTTGGGATTATCGTAACGGACCCATTTTTCGTCGCCGGTTACGATGCGATGTAGAACTCCCTTCCGATTCTGCCTTTGAAGCAGTTGTTCGCAAGCAAATAATCGCCGTTCAATATCTCTCGGTTTTAACTCGTACGGAACCCAATTTCCTTGCTTCTGAATCATGCCCATGGCCTTGAGACGTTTCGAAATGGCTTGCTGAGTCACTCGCAGTGATTCAGCTAATTTTTCTTACGTTTGGCACGAATCTTCATGGAGCAGTGTTTCCAATTCGTCGTCTTTGAAAATTTTGTCTCTCCCACCACCATGCTTGTCCTTGACATTGAAATCGCCACTTTTAAAACATTGAAACCACTCACGACATGTTCTGTCACTCAGAGCAACCTCACTGTAAGTATCTGAGAGCATTCGATGAGCTTCAGCTGCAAGTTTTTTCTTTTCAAATGGAAGCAGAAGATCAACACTTCCCGCAAATTACGAGAACTTGGTTCGAAAACGGACATTTTGAATCGCGAAGAATCTTATTAAAAATGCGAACAACTTTTACTAATGCGGGGATGTCGACACATTAACAGACGTCCAAACTCACTTTGTGACACTTTTGAACTACGCATTTTGACCAGCCCTCACCGATGCAGTAGTCTGTCGGAAAACGGCGGAAGCAAAGTTCTACACCTAATAGATACAAATAGCAAACAAATCTGAAGGAAATCCGAAACAATATCGGATCGGAAGAAAATCGCAAAGAAATCTGATGGAAATCTGAATCGGAACGAATCGTCTAAGAAGATCTTTAGTACTCATGCGTTCATAGTCAATAATGCAATGCCACCATGAAAGTTTCAACTGAATCTGAAATTAATAGACAGTTTGGCATTAGTCCTACGTAAAGGTAAAAGTTTCAATTGCTTTCCAACGACGGCGTTGTGCATAACGAATTAAATTAATTAAAATGGAATTTGATCTACCTATGATACTTCATGACGAGGAATTATTATCATCAAATTTTCGAAAGACATAGATTACAAATGCTTCAGACACCACAAGGATAATATCCAACTGAACTTAATGAACAAAAATATGTATATGTATATACATTACATACTTGGAATTAATGACGACCCCAAGGAGCCGTAGCGTCAATGTCGAAATCCTACACTTGTAGTTGCCTTTGCCTAACTAAATATTTTCCCCACAAACTTCCCTAATTAGCATTCGAGCGAAAAGTCTGATTCGGTAACCATCTGCACGTATCCAGTATTAATATAAACGCCTCTGCTCACATCTGCATCGTCTTCGCAACAGTCGATTAAATTATGTTAGAACAGGTGGCAATTTTGTGAATTGTTTCGGAAAACTTTTCCTAATTACATGAAGATGTTGTTTATGGCCAAACTTCGAATAATTTCTAAAGAATTAAAATTCTGGTTTCAAAGCGTTCAAAGTAAGACGACGGCGGAAGAAAAATATGATGAAAATGTGTAAAGGTGCGTTTAGATTAAGCGAAACCACTCGTGAAATTGTTGTGCGACAAAACTTACCCGTGGCCAGTCCGACAGTTTCGAGTGAGGAGCACGTTCGCACTATGCGCAATTTTTCCTCACGCATCAGTTTCGCGGGTGGTTTCGCTAAATCTAAACGCACCTTAAGTAGTATCTTGTTAACCCTTTGAGGACCATACATTTTCAGCCGAAGCGATTTTTATTTTTCATGATCTGCGACCTAGTAATAGTTATGCCACAAAAAATTGCCCCCTCGGCTCCTTTTTTCCCTTCGTTCCGCTTGGTAAATATACAGTAGAAACTGCAAAGCTGATCACCTCTGTCTTTTGACAACTTCTCCACTTTTGATCCGCCCTTTTACCTTTGACGTGGTTTTGATAGAAATTATCTTCTGGTATGTTGACTATCTCCCTATTCTGTATGTTGACCACCAATTTAAGCTCAAAGTCTATTTTCTAATCTCTATAAGTTCACCAAAAAAATTTAATGTTTGACGGCGAATATCATAGGGCCAAAAACAACCCTGTTGTAAAAAGATTCCCGCGCAGTTTAGAGCAGAAAAACAATTACACGAGTTACACTTACGAAATTGTTCTGGATGAAGCCGGTTGTTAGTCTATATAATGAGTTCAGTTGTTGTTCTGTACTTTATCCTCACTGCACATAGAAACGCAGCCAATATTTTCTACTCCGCTTATAGCTTTAATAAATTCCATTTTCCATTTTATTCAACACATTTCGTTTAATTAACTTAATCTTTCAATTCACTAAAATTATTTAATGTTCTTCGGATTGTCCAACTCATCTGTTTTTATTTTAAAGAAGCTCCCCGCTAAACAGCGTTATAAGAAATTAACTAATTTAATATGTCAATATGCATACCCTAGAGCGCAACGCTGTAGTCCGGAAGGCGCAACGGTTAGCACGTTCGCCTTCTACTCACTGGGCCCCGGTTCGATTCCTACTGAATGCGGTAGTTTTCGATAAAAAAGGGGATTTACGTGTCGGACTATGAGCCAACTCAGCTGTTAAATGAGTACCCTTTTATGGGGTAAATAACTCGGTTGAGCCTGTTGCTGATCACACACCTCTACACAAGACCGTCACGATCTAGAAAATGAGATGATGCTAACTCATCTCAAGGCCATGGTTCAAATTGGACTGTTGCGCCAGTTATTTATTTTTAGACCGCAAAGCTACGAGTACTTTGGCGGAATTATGTTCATATCAATCCTTTTTGATGAGTTTTTTTTTCGGTTTTTTCCGGGAAGCTTTTTACAACAGGGTTGCTTTTGGGCCATATCACGTCTTTTTGCATTATGGAGGAAGAATCCGGATATGAATTCCAAAACTGCTTTAGAATTCTTATAAAATTTATTATTATGTACTACTGACTACCAACGTTTAGGTGTTAAATACATAGAACAACACCGAAAACAATCTTGTTCTATTAATACCAAATTTTAAATCAACAGATTCTCAACTTCCATTTTTACAGAATCATGACCCGAATCCTCAAACTGAAGTTTTTTGCTTATATTTTTTTAGTTTTACCAATCTGTGGGTTTAGATTTGTTCGAACCATGGTTCTACATTAGCACGCCGAATTCAAGTTTACTTGAACTTGAAATAAAGTCCATAGATCAGAATATGTATCGGGCTGGGTCCAAATGACACAAAAAGAACCATGAATTCATAGGCACTTTAAGGCCGTGCCAAAAATCTCCTTTTTTCTCCCCAAAGGACTCAAAAGGTCATCAACTGTAATCTAGTGAATTCGCTCAACACCCCCAGATGGGTACCATATCTTGCTTTTATATCACTTACTTGCCAAAAGTATACTTATACCCAAATCTTTCCTTGGTTTGGTTTCTGTTTCATTTCATGGTTATGAGAGTCCTTCTGTCCTGACGCACACTTGCAGCAGGAATAAAATATCACCATGTGGTACTTATACTAAGCGAAGAAAGTAATGAACGAAATTTGATCGAAATCAGACCACGGTAAATGCACTCAGAAAAAATAAGTGGTTGAAATTAACCATTTTCAATAGTCAACACCATATCTATGAGGAAAAAGATTAAATGACTACTTTTTGGAAGAAAATAGTAAAATATAGTTGATATCAACAATCCATAAGTTTATAAATAACATTTTTTAGGTTAATACTAACATTTGCCATAGTTGAAAATAAATATCTAAAATAGTTCATTTTGACTATTAAATATAGTTCAAATCAACTACGAAAAATTATTGTAATTGACAATGAAATGTTTGGCTACCATCAGAGCACACATTTACGGTTATATGCAGAGCGAATCGTAATTTTGTCTCGAATTTGCTTCGCGTATCAACTACTGACTGTCGTCAATTTTGACTATACCATTAGTTGATCGGTACATGCAACGGTTAAAATCCACAACTTCAGAAGTTTCACTGTGTTATTGAGCTCCATTTTCTCGCAGCAACCGTGTATAATACTCGCAAGTGTACAGTGTAGTGGGTGCAAGGTGCATTATGAGTGAGCAAAATTTTGATACACGTGATATTTTTGAATTCAAAGGTATAAATTCCAATTCAGAAGCGTTGTGTTTAAGTGAATGTGCAGCAAACGAACTTGCTGACTCTGAACAAATATCTTTATTCGTGCTAAATAGCGAAGAATCAGCCCCAGTAGAAGATCGTTCTTTGAAGGATATCCTAAAAAGCTGGAATTTAAACCAGCTATACAACCGATTTATTGGTAAGTTTTACATTTAAGTAAGTTAATTTAATAAAAAATTATATGTTATGATCTGGTTCTCGAAATCTTCTTCGGATAAATTCTGTTTATTAATGCTTATAATAGATTTACAACGTTACGATAAAATAGTTTCTGTGGTTTTCTCTTTTGCTTCGCAAAATTGAAACAAAAAGTCTACAGCGCCGTTGCGACACCATGTTCCAGTAGGTGAGTTAGCTATATCTGGGCATAGTATTTGTTCAAGTAAAAAAATATTTCCAACAGAAAATAAGGTAGTATTAAGCATATACATATACAGGGTAGCACAAAAGTTATCATTCGTTATTACATTGTAATTGTGCACTTTTGCACCGGATGATTACTTTTGTGCCACTCTGTGTTTATAAGCATATATTTATGTAACTTCTTTTCACAGAGCATATATTATATACCAAGATTAAGCAATTGTTCGCCACGAGGAAAGCTTTTCGATAGGTACAACAATCGATTAAAAACTTTACGAAGGAAACAGTTACTCCCAGGATCGTCAAATAAAAAGCAAAAGACCGAAACGGTAACGTCAGCCTGGAAACAAGATATCGATACAATCGGCAGAGGTATATAACCATTCAAATGAAAATCAAATGATATGGAAATGATGGTCTCCTTTGAATTTCCAGATGAAATTGAATCGGACAAGAATTTTCTAAAATTCCATCAAGACGACTGGAACACTTGTATTACGAAGTGGGAAAATCTCTTAAGCTACCGTAAATCAAACTTCGATACTAGGGCTGATTGTACATTATCCAATATTTTGGATGAATGGCCCATATTACGCCATAGTCTTGGTTACACCTTGGTTGGTAATCGCCGATATTAAAATACTATCAAGTCGTTAAAGATGTAATTTATTTTAATTCAGATCAACAGGGATTTCTTGGCAATCCATGGGGAGCGGATACATATGGGCTTAATCAATAAACGGCCGACTTTTGTACTTAAATATGGAAGACTCGAATCCAGGATTAAGGATAAGTATTGCAAGGAGCTTTTCAATTCAATCACTTCTGCAATACCAGAAGGTATGATTTGTAAGCTATTTTACGACAATTTGCAATATTTCTTAAAATCTTTCAGTTGCCAGGGACGCTATATTGATGCTCACCCTACACTCGATAATTCAACCAACTAATCGCGTTAAAATAAAGAAGGATACTTCGTCTCAAAAGGCAGTTTGGAAACCCAGTATAGCGGCATCACAAGACAGTTTCCTTAATCACGTTGTCAATGGAAGCGATGTCATGGTTTTTTTCGCCACCATTACATGTCCATAAATTATCTGACAGTAGGAAGGCGTTACGAATCAAATATTTATAGTTCTAGTGAAAGAACATGGATTAATTTGAAAGCAATATGTGATATTACTTTGTTAGTTTTTCGACACATCATCTAAGAAAAGAACAAGAATAATACGAAAGGTTTATTGAAAAAATTTCTTTTTTATTGGACAATGTGCAATGTACTTCCTCAGTATACAATAATTTACTTAAGTTCAGTTGTGGGGGAAACCACAATGAAATCAATGAATTATTTTTGTTATTTTTCAGTTGGAAAACTTAAAAATTCTGCACTACAATTTCTAATAAACATATTTAGTTTCAAAATTAAAAATGGTTATTTTTACGGATATTCATTGGATGCCAACTATTTTTACAATGTTTTAATCTGTGTCACCGGTTGATTCTTACAACATTAATGGTTGTTCTCAACTTATACAGCTGTTGTTTTGGGAGATGTTACTTCTAACTACTTGAATGGTTGATTTCTCCTTGAAGCGTCGTTGATTAATGAGCTGTTGTTTTTTACAATGTAAATAGTTTCTTTCAACTATTCTATTGGTTAAAAACAACCATGGAATGCAAAGTTGAAAACGACAATTTTTAATGATCAAATTTAACTGTTTCAATGGTTTTCCTGATTTGAATCATCAAAATGGTTGATTTAAAGTTGAAATCAACAACTTTTTTCTCTGAGTGTGTTTAGGAACGACCGGTAGCGCAGTGTATTGAGGCATCAGTCTCATGTTCGACTACAGGCGCTTTAGGTTCGAATCCCGTCCACGACGACGTTCGTGGCCATGGATGTTCAGGAGGTGCATGCTGGCAACTGGATTCTCCGAAAAAAGTTTATGCCGACGAAACGTCAAATGGGCCACATGGAACAGTTGATGCGCTACGCCCCAAAAGGGGTTAGGGCAACTGAGAGAGAAATGTTTAGAAGCATTTTTTCTTTGAAATTTTTGAAAAGACTTCAGCGAAGAACTATGTGAAATCTTAAATCTTTGGGTGTATCTTTTTCTCTACCGCACGGATCAGAGCAAATGCACACCCTTGGAAAAGAGCTAATCCCTGAAAGAAGAAAGCAAATCTCGATACGCTCCCTACGAGGCTATAGCCATGTCAAAGGACAACGAGAACGACGAGAACAATCGTATTGAATTGAAATTAGATACACTCTTACCAAATTTGAATATCCACGACCACCAGGGGCCCGAGCCACAGAGGTCTGAAAACCCGTACTTATAATGTCGCGTAAACATAGTTTTGGTCTCGATTTTCCCTTGTTCTCGATTTCTTCGTTTTTTCTTTAGCGGGCGGGACGTTCTCCCGTCCCTTAATTGAAGGGATTTCGAAAATGGAATGTTTGTTAACTGTCTTATCAATTTCAGTTTTAGTTGTCCCATCATCTCCATCAGTTGAGCTATGTATTCTCCCTCAGTTAACCCATCTGTTTTCATCATCAGTAGAGCTATCCGTTCTGCTATCAATTTTTCATAAGTTTTGTGGGTAGGATTTGATGGAGATGTGGTAAACCGATGGCAGAACGACCAACGTCACCAGTTGAGGTCTCAATGGAAAACACAACTGGTGAAGAACAGATAGATAAAAGAATCTTGTTGAAACTCGGATTTATAAAGCACTCGAAATTTTAAAAATTCCTTTTATTTTTTTTTGTCACATTTTTTGGGGGCGACCGGTAGCGCAGTGTGTTGAGGCATCAGTGTCATGTTTGACTACCGGCGTTTCGGGTTCGAATCCCGTCCACGACGACGTTCGTGGCCATGGATGTGCAGGAGGTGCATGCTGGCAACTGCATTCTCTGAAACCAATTTATGCTAACGAAACGTCAACTGGGCCACATGGAACAGTTGACGCGCTATGTCCCACAAGGGGTTAGGGCAATTGAGTATTATGCAGGATACCAGGCAATAACAGCTTCACTAGTAACTGTAGAGCTGACGAGCTCGCTAGAAGGGAGACTACCGATGTTATTTTGCAGATATGTCGATACATTGCCATGGCCCTCAGGACTTGCAACTATGGAATAAAGATAGCCTCGACTTAAAAAGCCAACTCAAGATGGTTAAATGGAAATACTTGCCATACTGTGGAATTAGCATATATGGATTTAGAACGATCCCCTAAACTGCTTTCGATGAAAAAATTCATCATCGGAGAACACGTCGGAACGCTCCGAATTCCACAAAACGACTTCTATAGAAGATGAGATGAGGGGTAGAGCGCCTTTAATCTACTCTATACTTGCCCGGCATTGGTACATCGAAGAAGGTCTACTCTGGGGACCTATTTCTACGCTCGTCTGGGGGACTTTTCTAGTGCGGATGTGAGTCAACTCCTTCGTCTAGTTAATGGCTCTGGTTGGTTTAATTATCAGATGATGACTGTAGGTGTGAACTACTAAGCACTAGAGTAACACAAGGGACCTACATGCACTTGGTCTAAGTGCGCTGTGCATACTTTACGGCAGGCCTCCGTACCATACCAATCAGGGCCGTCGAGGGAAAATCCGGGCCCGGTACTCAACTTTTATGGGGCCCCATGATATGACAAAATAATGATGGAAGCTATTGCACGCATTGTTTTTGTGTTTGAAAAAATTCGGAAACTTAAAGCAATTTTCAATCAGTATTTTTTGCATTAAACCTTTATTACTTACACACACTTACTAATTTTACAAAAGGTACTGATGAAGTTGCTCACGGCTACGTTTTTTTTTTGTTAAAACCACTACAAGTTTCGGAAAGAAAAGCATCACTCATTTACGTGATTTTGTTTCAATAACTTAATTTCGGCGACTATATAACTATCTCATTCGACTAACTTAAATTTATTGACGTTGACTAATTCGTAAATATGCCACGAAAGTGCTTAAATAACCCGTACCATTTTTGTTATGTGCGTGGAGAATTAACTTTTGTACCACAGCGTCGAAAAATAACACCATTAATAGAAAAGTGTTATTTAGACTACTTTGGTTTTCCTGTGCACCATCAAGACAAATCCTAGGTTCCACATATATGTTGTGTATCATGTGTGAGACTCCTATTAGGTTGGGCTAAAGGATCTAGACATTTGCCATATGCTATACCGAAAACTTGGGTACTGTAAGTAGAAAAGCGTTATCAAGGCAAATGCAATCCAGGAATACTAGCTGATTACTGTTGGAGACTTAAAACGAACCTACCAGGAGCCAAAGACTTACGAAAATCATAATTATTTATTGTACAGTAAATAATAATTGTGTAACTGTAGGAATTTTTTAGACCCTTCACGGATGTGATAGGGTATATTAACTTTGTCATGAAGTTTGCAAACGCACAGAAGGAAGCATCTCCGACCATAAAAACTATATATATTCTTGGTCAGTATGATGAAACGAGTCGATTAAGCTTTGTCCGTCTGTCCGTCTGTCTGTCTGTCTGTCTGTTTCTATGCAAACTAGTCCCTCAGTTTTAAAGCTATCAAGCTGAAATTTTGCACAAAGCCTTCTTTCTATTGCACGCAGTATGTCGGAACCAACGGAGTCGGAGGTATGATACAAAGCGTGAAGGGTATCATACCTTCGGCAAGCTAGCCGAAGGCTAGCTTGTTTTTACTTGTTTTCAAAATAGTTATTTTTATGTTGCAAAGAAATCTGAAGTGTAATTTTTTTTTCTTTTTATATATTAACTATTGTTATCTGGCCATAGTAGATTCAAGATTTGATATCAGTTTTCGCGTGCCAAAAAAAGCTTGAATTTTGTAGACCAGTGTTATTTTCCATACTCAACCACCGTCAGCTTCCAGTTTATTATATGGCTATCAAAGTCAATGGCAACGCCAAATGAAATTTCTTTGAAAACATTTGGATTTTCGCCACGGTCAACGAATATGCTCTAGAGTGCCAGGCTTACTAATATAAGACAAATCTATAATACGTATTAATTAAGAATAATTTTGATTTCATAAATTCCATATTGTAGTAGTTAATATATGAAATCTGTTTTTCTAATTTCCGAGCCCCTTAAAAAGCACGGACCCGGTGCGATCCCCCCCCCCCCCATCTCAACGGCCCTGATACCAATTTACAAAATAAATTTGTTTTCTAAACACCAATTATTATTTATTGTGATCAGATGAAACTATACATATATAGTAAAATAATTTTGTGTATGTACTATACACATACCGCACATTTTCATCTAATCGAAAGCCCTCGAACGATGATCCCAATATGACAAATATGAGATTTTATACAAATAAGGAATCACCACCTCCTTTTCTCCATGTTATTGTCATTTCAAGATTGAAGGCAATTCGACCGTTCCACGAGTACCATCAACACTTGCCACCAATTTCAAAATCGTTTACTATAATTTGCCATCATTTGCAGGAGAATTTTCCAGAGGATTTATAAATACCAAATACATTTTTCCAAGATGTCAAATGTGTACTTGAGGGTGGATTTCCGAATAATGATGGCACATGAATCGTTGATGTCGTGGCGGGTACTCGTATGTCACTCGTACCTACGGAGATGCTTAAAGAATTTCTTATTTTTATTCAGAGGTTTATCTACTCGTATATTCGTGAACTAGATGTGGGAATATGACCGCATGCCACAAATGTGAAAATCACGCTAAAGAAGAATTTATGTGATGTTTTTAACCTAGAATAGAACACATTTGCTTCTGGATCTTTAGGGGATGGGTGAACGATTGAATATGCTTGACGAGATACAAAATAATAAAAAATAGCCCTGCGGTACCTACTTACCATCTATATACTATATATGTATAAATATACGAGTATAACATTTCATCATGGCGACGCTACGTTTCTCTGCAAAATGTTAATATTTTATCGTAACAGGACTCTAGACTTGAATATTTTATTTCTTCGACGTCGCATGTAGAAGTCAAGCAAAAGTTGCATAAATTTAGTGTATTAAGCTTAAGGATAATGTCGTCGATGACGATTCCCATTCCAGAAAATATTTAGAGATGGATATGGAAAAAGAATGCGTAATTTCGCTACCACACAACTCGTGATTCAGCAAGTCATAATTAGTGTGGTAGCGCCCTTACGTTAAACTTGATATTCCAACTACAATAAAATGAGAAGATTTTGACGTGATAACATCGACTTGCATATTAACCTTTATAAGGCCGAGAGAGGTACATCTGTACCATGGCCGTAGCCAGCCCCATGCTGAGGATAGCTCAGCACCTCTCGAAATTCTCAGAGTACCCCCAGAAATCCTACGAGAAGCCAAAAAGTGAAAGCAAATTATTCGACACAAACCACTGAATTTTAAGTTACTCGCTGTAAGGTTAGGTTAGTTTCAATTGATTGTGTATGTATAGTATATTGCTTAGAAATACTAGGCGCATTTTTTTGCGTATCTAACAAGTGTAGGGTAGGGGAACGAACACGCACTACATAAACAACGAGTCTAGTGATAAGAAGGCCGACGAAGTGTATCCTTTCTGCTTTTGAGTAAGTAAACGGTTCGCTGTGTGGTCAGGCTTCTCGTATTTCCTAAAATTCTGAAATTTAGCGTTTTTTTATATAACACATATATATGTAGTGCAGATACACCCTTTTTCTTACTTTTTCCAAGTAAAAACTATGCGTCGCAGGTAGATTGCGTTGGCTACCCAGCAAGCCAAATGATTCGTAAACGACTCATAATCGATTCTATTGTAGATACAAATTTTTGTTGTTGCCGGGATCAATGTTTGTTAATAGAATAGGTTTGTCTTTTCTCCTGTATATTTCCTGTATATTTGGTGAAACACACATGTACTCGTATGTACACTTATAAAATCTGCGAAATTTGTCCCTTCTAATGAAAATGGAAAATTATCTGTTATTATAAACATAATATCCATATGTTAACGCTATGATAATTAAAAACAGGCAGAAGAGGTATACTACTTTGCCTTAACCCCTAGCGGGGCATAGCGCGTCAACTACTCCTGCGCGCCATCGTACTCTGTTCTGGGCAATGGGGCGCAACTCCCCAAAAGACTTACCCAGTACCTGACACTCCTTTGCCACAGATCGACGCCATGTGATTCGAGGACCCCCTCTTGGTCGGCCTTGGTTGGAAATGGAGTTCCATTTCATGGCATGCATAGCAATGCAGTTATCACTCTTCCGCAATGTGTGACCTATCCACTGCCATTTTCGCCTGCGTATCAATTCGTCGATTGGCATCTGACCCGTACGCCGACTTAGCTCTTCATTTGATATTGTTTCGGGCCAGAAAATTCTTAAAATTCGACGAAGACATGAGTTGACGAAAACTTGCAGCTTTCTGGTAACTCCTACGGAAACTTTCCATGTACTGCTCCCATACAAAAGTACTGATAGTACCAGGGAGCGAAACAGGCCCAGCTTGGTCTTGATGCTGAGATAACTGCCCTGCCAGATTTTGGACAGCATGCCGTATGCACGTTTAGCCTGGTTGATACGACGAGCGATGTCCTGCTCCGTACCACCATTTTCGGCAACAATGCTACCCAGGTAGACGAAGTTGTCCACCTTCTCCACAGGCTGCCCATTAATATTGATGGCAATAGGTGTCGGATTTCTTTTTCGCAACGGCGGGCTAAGAACCTTGGTCTTGTTGGTATTAATCTTTAGCCCAACCTTGCTTGCCTCCCTCTCGAGATCTAACGCCATTGCGGACAGATCCATGATTTTGTGGGAGAGTAGGCATATGTCGTCAGCGTAGTCAAGATGTTGTAGATAAGATGTCAAAGTCCATTGAATTCCTCTGTCGAGTCCGGATAGGGCAGCATGCAACACATCGCCGATCACAATGAGGAATAGGATCGGTGAGAGGATGCACCCCTGCCGAACTCCACTGCGAATCTCAAAGTCCCCCGACACCTTACCTTTATGCAGAACGCGACATTTCGCGCCGTCATAGGTTGCCTTAATAATAGCCACAAGCTTCTCAGGGATGCCTCTCCTGCGCAAGGCCGCCCATATAGAATCCCGGTTCACACTATCGAAAGCCTTTTCGAAATCGATGAAAAGCAAGTGAAGCGGAGAATCGTATTCAGCGCATTGCTCGATGATGATTCGCAAGGTGTTAATGTGATCGACACAGGAGAATCCGGATCGAAAGCCAGCCTGCTCTTCATCAATTGTGTTTTCTAAGTGGGCCTTTAGTCTTTCCAGGACGATTTTAGCTATTATCTTGGCAACGGCAGGAAGCACACAAATGCCTCTCCAATTATTACAGTCTGTGAGGCTACCCTTCTTTGGAAGTTTGATGATCAAACCTTCCTTCCACTCAGTGGGAAAGGTCTCTGTATTCCACGCTTTATCAACAAGTGGGTGCAGCAAATCGGCAGTTACGCTTGGGGCTGCTTGATAAAGTTCGGCAGGGATGCCGTCAAGTCCGGCGGCCTTTCCTCGTTTTAGTGCAATAATTGCAGTGACTATTTCCTCTTCAGTCGGGGCAGTGGACCGTATACGCACATTTTGATGGTTAGCTAGATTATCTATATGAGAGGGAACTTCACCAGAGGTTACACGGTTCAAGACCGCGGCGAAGTGTTCTTTCCACCGCCTCATTTGATCTTCTTCCAAGATAAGTAGCTTTCCATCACTATCTTTCACCGGATGTTGGCAGGAGTTACGACCACCTGTAAACTCCTTGATGACACCGTATACGGCGTTTAAGTTGTTACTTCTAGCGGCTTCTTCTGCTGACGCTAAAAGAGAATTGGCATACACTCTTTTATCGCGTCGCACACTACGCTGAACTTCTCGAGCTTTCTGACGGTAAAGGAGTTCGATGCTGCTTCGATTGTCGTCTGAGGCTGCAGCCAAACGAACTTTCAGCTCCTTTCTTTCAACAATCCGCTGCCATGAAGCGTCGGACATCCAGGGCTTATTCCGGCAATCCGGGTTTGGGCCAAGGATGGTATTTGCGCTATCAATGTACGCATTTTTTATGGCATCCCAGTTTTCGTTTATGTCACTATCTGGGTGACTAGTTATCTCAGCCGCTTTTTGCGCAAGATGGTCATTATATTGTTGTAAGACAGCTGGATTTTTTAGTCGAGCGGTGTTGAATTTGCGGGGCCTGGATCTTTCGTCGCTGGGGCGGCGCACGGCTGCAATACGCAATCGAACATTAGCGATCATAAGATAATGGTCTCTTCCCATCCCAATATCGGCACCCTTCTTGTTTCGCACGTCCAGGAGGCAACTCTTGAATCTTTTACTAATGGCAAAATGGTCGATTTGATTTTGTGTTCTGCGCCGATCAACAGAGGACCAACTGATTTTGTGGTGGTCCTTATGCTCAAACATAGTACCACCGATGAAGAGACTGTGAAAGTTGCAGAACTCCACAAATCTTTCACCGTTGTCATTACGATCACCAAGACCGTGTCTCCCCATCACATGTCTGAGCCCATAGTTATCAGCGCCAACTTTCGCATTCAAATCACCCATAACCATTATAATGTCACCTTTAGGTGTTCTGCTCTGAACGGCGTTTAGTTCTTCGTAGAAGGAGTCTTTTGCCAAGACATTGTCGGGTTCAGTAGGGGCATAACATTGTATTATTGAGATGTTCCTCATTTTGGTCCGGAACCTGGCGGTCAAGACCCTGTCAGAGACCGGTTCCCAGGATAAGAGACAGTTTCGCGCGGCTCTGGTTAAAAGGAGCCCCACACCTGACTCACGGCGACTACCGGTAGCTTTACCGGAGTACAACATTACAGTGCTGCCCGTTGGAGAGATGAATTCTCCGCTGTTCCACCATCTTATCTCACTAACTCCTAAGATATTTAATTTGTACCTCAGAAATTCACTCTCTTATTGAAGAAATCGTGCGTTCTGGGGACCTTCTGATCCATTGTCCAGGAGAGTACGCACATTCCAGAATCCAATCTTTGTCATTGTACGATAGCTAAAAGTCGTAACCATTGAGTCAGTCCTTATCCGAGGCATAGTTGACGTTTCGTTAGCATATAAAGAGTTCGGATAGTGCAAGTTGCTGGCATACACATCCTATCCTTTGATTGTCGGTTTTAACGACAGGCCCTCAAAGGGAAAGGCCGTGGTATTTTTTTCACACCCCACACCACAGGGGTACCTCAACCAAATCATCGCACCGCCATCACTGGCGGCTTGACGTTGGTTGGCAATGGTCAGTGACCACTGCCGTTCCAGGGGGCGCCCACGTGGAGGACTATGGAAGAGGAGTTTTTGCCCCCCTATGTGCATATGTATTTCAAAAAGGTTTTTTTTACGAGGTGTCGGATGTCACTCTCGTGATCATTGAATAAATTTGTAGAAATGTCCGTTTTGAAATACGCTATTGAAATTTCCAAGAATCAAACTCGTTTTGGGCGCACCCTGCCAATGGCGCCCGTGGTGGTCGCCCCCTTCGCACGGCCCTGGCTACGAAGAATACCAGACAAGCCTATGGACTAATAAATATGATAAAGAACGACTTTAAACACATTACTAGCCTTGGGGTAGCGGCTTTATAGCTGGCAGATAAACAACGGATCAACTATTCACTGCAAAATAAAACCTAGAAAAGTGCTGGAAGTAAAATGTCGACGTGTACCAAATTCTTATCGATTTCAAGCAAGCATACGACAGTATTGATGGCAATGAATTGTATAACATAAAGATGTACGCTCTTCAATCGAATACAATAACACGTCAAACGGATTATGGATACTGGCACCAGCGGAACGCTACTCTTTTAAGTCGACACAATTATCAGCATATTCAGACGACTTCAATACCATTTCGCAAAAACCTGATGTCAGTCTGATGTCTCTTGCTCTCGGCTACGGGTTCGAATCCCATTCACGTCCTGGCCATAGATGTTTGTTTTGTCTTCCCCCTGTAGTGTGGGGCGTAACAATAAGACACAAACTTTCCAACTTGTCGTAGGTATGCGGGTAAATGGGCAGAAGGTATATGCTAGCAACATGCATCCTCCGAAATCAGTTTATGTTAATGAAACGTCATCTAAACCACAACGAGAGTAGTTGACGCGCTATGTCCCACTAGGGGTTAGGGCAAATACTAGTAGTTGAAAGAGCTGCGAAAGAAGTTGGACTACGAATTAACTATCACAAAACAAAGATTGCGCTATAATGAAGATCTAGGACTCCAGCCCAAGTGAACATCTCCATCGGCGACCAGGATATTGGCTTCATAGACGACTTCACATACCTGGGTAGCTCCCTTTCCAAAGATGCTCGCGAAACGCGTTTTTTTTTCAACAGTTCAGAGCAGAACAAATATTGCACGCGTCACACTAACAAAATTGTTATATACAGAGCAAGTTGTTAGTGTAATGCATGCGATTGCTGTTCTGCTCTTGATTTGAACTGTTGAAAAGAAAACACGTCGTTGAAGGATCTTCCTTCCGAAGGTGGTGACCATGTTTTCGGTGACTTGGGCTAGTGTCCTCGTTTCGCAGCCGTAGCATAGCCCGGGTCGTATAAAGGTTCGTAGATACCAATCCCTCGTTGTGATTTATGGTGCATTTGCCACTTTGAAATTAGTAGTAAACTTGTTCCGATTTTACTGTTCCTATGAGAGGTATATGAAATAGTAAGCCAATTTCAACCAAATTTAGAAATGTGATTTGGCGGTCAACATGATGGAATAATATGAAATTTGGTAAAGATATCTTCAGAAATAAATAAGTTTTCCTAACAAAAACCTGCTTTTCGAACGGTCGTTCCTATGACAGCTATATGATAGAGTAGTCGAATTTCAATCAAATTCGGAAATTTGATTTGACTGGAGATTCTATTGATTAGTTTGAAATTCGAAAAAGATAGTTTTAGAAATAAAAAAGTTTTTCTCACTAAGACCAATTTTTGTACCGGTCGTGGCAGCTATCTGACGTAGTGGTCCGATTCCGTTGGTTCCGACATATTTATAGTGTGCATTAGAAAGAAGGTTTTGTACAAAATTTTGGCTTGATAGCTTTAAAATTGGGGGACTAGTTTACATAGAACCAGACAGACAGACGGACAGACGGACAAAGCTTAATCGACTCGTCTCAATATACTGACCAAGAATATATAATATATAGTTTATTTGGTCGGAGATGCTTCCTTCTGTGCGTTGCAAACTTCATGGCAAAGTTAATATACCCTATCACATCCGTGAAGGGTATAAAAATCAAGGAAAAATAAGGTTCGGGTGAAAAGAATCAAAAAATTTGTATTCTTGCCTCGACTCCACAATGTGTGCGGTAAGTATCACTGAATGATAATCCACACCATTCTATATATACGAGTATATACAATTATAAATAAGAAGTGCGAAGAAACATTTTTCGAGTTCTTAAAAATTTTGCTGCTTCAGGCATTTAATCTTTAAATTGCATGTTACTAAAAACACTATAAATAGAAAACTGCGTAAGCTAGAATACTGAAGTGGTAACACAAACAATAGAAGCTACCGTTTTGCTTTAAAATTCAAAACTTATTCCAAAAGATGAAGCTTTCTAAGCTGCAAAATATCGGTTTTTAGATTTTTTATCTTTTTGCTCCAACCTCGATTTTTTCTCTTTTTTTTTTTTGTTTTCGTTATGCTCATTTTTCTCCGGCATTTTTCTGAATCGATGCCATTTTCTTTTCAACTCTCGCGTCCTCATATACATATAACCGGTCTAGATTGATTACACTAACAGGGAACCGAATTTAAGGGATTATGTTTTGACTGTCTACAATATTAGAGCATAATGTTAACTGCTATTGATCTGCAGTTTTATATATGTAGCGTTTTTAGTAATGTGCAATTTAAACATTAAAATTCCTGTAGCAGTTAAAATGTTAGGAAATCGAAAAATGTTGCGCTACATTTTCGGCTTATAATTGTATATTGAATGGTGTGGCGTATCATTTAGTGGTACTTTCTGCACACGCTGTGGAATCGATGCAAGAATATCAGTTTTTTTTCATCCCAACTACGATTTATCATCTATTGTTTTATGCAAATTTTCTCCTGGCATTCTTCTGAATCGATTGCCATTTCTTTTAAAACCATCGTGCAATTAAGTCGACATGCCCATATGCATATGCGGCCTAGATTGATTACACTATTAGCGCATATCTAAAGGACACATTGACAGAACACGGCTGAGAGGAAGACTGAAAGCCCGGTGAGAAGGCTCAGTCGATGCGGAGGCCGCTCAACTGCTGGGCTTCCGAAAGGTAGGACGCGGTGTGGTCTTTGGATCGAGACAATTGAGGGAATCCGATCCAGAGAGCTAAGGGTATATTTGAACTAACATTTATAGAGGAGGTTTGCGTCTATTCAATACGATCTTGCCCACTCTCAAAATCAACCAACTAGATGCTACTGTAAACATATGATCAAAATTTCAAGTCAATAACATAATTTTGTCGAAAGTTATCGCTTATTTTAAGTTTCATTTGCAGAGGAGGTTGGAGTTCCTTTGATCGGATCTTGCGCATTCTCAATAGTAACTAACTAGACCCAACTTAAAACTTTGACCAAAATTTCAATTCGCTAGCGTCATTCTATCGAAAGTTATCGCTTATTTTAAGTTCCATTTCTAAGGGAGGTAGAGGTTCTTTGGGTCGGATCTTTTAATACCAACCAACTAGATCTTACTTTAAACATTTGACCAAAATTTCAAGTCGCTAGCTTCACTCTATCAAACGTTATCGTGCGAACGGATAAACGGACGAACAGACGGACAGACATGGCTAAATCGAATCAGGGAGTGACCCTGATCATTTATATATGTATATACATTGCCATACCTACGGAGCCTCCTTTAAGGTGTTACATATTTTCGTTGTAATAAAAACAATATACCCTATATTTTATAAAATCTATAGTATAAAAAGACGAACAAGAAACCCATAACAACTGGTGAATATTTTTTCAAGTGGTGCAAATTTGGATTTAAGCTTTATGGCAAAGCCTCTATCGATTTCTTAAAAAAAAAGAGAGTGCCTGGCATGCACTCTTAAACTACTATTCGCCTGGAGTCACTTTTTCAATAATCAAAAATAGGAATTTTTCAGAAAAGGTACCATGAAGAGGATACAGCTTTCTAAAAACGAATAGCAACATTAAAGTAAACATAGCTATATCTCTGTAGTCTCAAGTATGTGAATTCAAGATAAGCACAAATAAATATTTGTACACCGCAAGTGTAAACGGTGGAAGATATGTTTCAGTTAAAACGTTTTCAAATATGTATGAAGGAGTTCTGCATCCCTTGAGTCTGACTGCAATCATAAAATATGCAGTAATGTTACCTAAACGTTAGTCATCATAATGTTAAGTATGGCTAGGTACTATGTCATTCTATCTATATAGGTACATACTTTGACAACTTACGTTATTTAGTATATCAATCTGTGTACTAAATAACGTAAGTGTGCAAATTGAATTCAGGAATCGGAACTAGGGTCCAGAGAGTCATCGACTTAAGGGGCTATACCAGTGTGACACTTTCAAAAATCTTTATCAACAGCTTATACCTATACATTCAAAAATATCCTGAAAAAATTTCAAGGCCGTGTCTCTAGTACTCTCCGAATGGCAGCCTTCTAAAAAGCAACTGCTCGCAGGTATAAAATGATCCATCTGCCTGAGGGCGGAGCTCTGACGTGTTGTCACCTGAATCTTTCGGCATCATAAACGGTACATAATTAAGGGGAGGCACTATTTAAGCTAGAAGCATATCTGAAGGGCCATTCGAAAACAGCGTTGTCATTTCAAAGGTGTTCTGGAATCGTTCAATGCAGCTCGTTAGTTACATCTTGAATGCGTTTTTCTTGAAATGAGATTTTTCAAATTTGTTGACATTGTAACCCAAAGGGCAATTATCCGATTGAATCGAAACTTATACTGAGTACAATTGAATATATTTACTCTACAATGACGTAGGATATTTTTGATTGGATGAAAATTGACGATTTGGCATTGAAAAACGACCATTTTATAGGCAAGAAAACATACTTTTTTTTTCATAACTACGCCATTTTGTTAGATTTTGATGTTTTTCGAAAATCCTACGTCATTGTACAGGAAATACCTTCCAGTTTAATGGCAAATTTTTCTTTTTCGGTTTGAGCCACTCAATCGGCCGGAGTCATGTCAGCAGTGCAGCAATTTTTTTTTTTTGGGGCTTCCGAATCCAGCGCATAAGTCGCTGGGGCGACCGGTAGCGCAGTGTGTTGAGGCATCAGTCTCATGTTTGACTACCGGCGTTTCGGGTTCGAATCCCGTCCACGACGACGTTCGTGGCCATGGATGTGCAGGAGGTGCATGCTGGCAACTGCATTCTCTGAAACCAAGTTATGCCAACGAAACGTCAACTGGGCCACATGGAACAGTTGACGCGCTATGCCCTACAAGGGGTTAGGGTAATTGAGTATAAGTCGCTTGGATCCAGATGCTTTTCTATGAAAAAATTATGTAATAATGGTCAAATATAGCCAAATATGTTCTTAATTTTTCGAAACATTTAATTGAGTACTTTTCTTCCAAAAAATTCCCGAAAATTATGCAAATTTTCAGCGTTCACACTGGTATAGCCCCTTAAAGTATCATACATGATACGAGTATGTACTCTGATTGCTCGTGTGCCTCAATCTGAATACACCTTTAATAAAAGCAAAGGAGCCGTCGCATAATACGTCACGCGCCTGGGCGAAGGAGACGGTTTCACGATTTGTGACAAAGTGTGGCATGGAGGTGGGTGAGAGTCTACCGATAGTGTGGCGTCACGCTATTTGAATTCATGTTCTTTTGGTTGGTTAGTCGGTTCAAGTGGCTGTCGCTCCGCTGCTGCGAAAAGACACAAGTAGCGCTATTATGCGCTGTTTTGATACCACACGCCTCATAGGAGGGCAAAACCTTGGTTATCAAAGTCTTCCATGGTAGCGGAAAAGGTCCAAAGAACCATCCCGCCGAATAAAGAAAAGGTATTATCTCCCCAATCGTCTTCGAGGAGATCGCTGATATGCTAGGGAAGAATTTTTCGCCCAGTTCTTGATGCCAAGCTGTAGCTAGAGCCGGATATTCGCACAGGAAGTGGATAAAGGTATCTTTTTCCGCCTCATCCTTGCCGCTCCGGCCTTATACGGAATACCCAGTCTGGTCGCATGCTCTCCCACCGGCCAATGCCCTGTTATAATGTCTGAGACCCGAGCCACATCCGGTCGGGCTCTACTCAGGAAAGCAGCTACGGTGGCGGATCTAGAAATCCCCAGAGCCCTGTCCACACTTATTCAACATTCGGTCCTCAAGAGGCAGACGTCTATTGAAGGCGCGAAAGCATTTCTTTTTGGGGAGAAACATGAAATTATGAACTTCAAAACCTTGAATTATGGTTAGGTTAGGTATAAGGGATGCTGTATTTAACACACAATGCATGGACTTCATCTGCAATTAGTTACCATTGGACAGAAATTTCAATAATCCATAGAGTTTGCCTTTTCAACATCATTCATTCAGCTACAATCATTCAGTTCAGTGAAGAAGCGGGATCCAAGAAATGCCTTCCTCCTTCTTGCCAGAGCAGTAGAGTGCAGAGAAGATAGAGAATAAACTCCATCTTGTTCCCATCACGTAAATTTTAAGTAGTAGTAGTCATTACAGTAGATGCGAAGCCTCATGGCATGCTTCCCAACTGTGCGAAACCCAGTGCAGTACCCTGCCTGGAGAACTTGTCTGGGCTACCAGGGAAATCACTGGGACCCAGAATCCAACATGAAAAAAATATCAAAAACAAACACACTAATCACCGTATTCATTCACTCACAATCCGCCACGGCCATTGTCAGAGCCAGCTCGAAGGATTTAATTACAACGGTGAAGGGGATTTTGGTTAAAAGTGAACCACTGCGTTAGCCATCCTATCGTTATCGTTAGTAGGTACAGCGGCTAGGTATAAAGTTATTCCCGGGTTAAACTGTCAAGTGACAATAAAGAGAGTAATATGAAATGGTGGAAAACCAGTAAACAAACTGGGAATAAGACTGTATACACATTAGGACTACAAGATTTGATGTTGGCAGAATTGCCACCAACTCGTATAGATGCCTCATGTCCTCTTCAAACTTTTACCACTGATTTTAAATTAACTTCAATTTTGTTATTTTGTCCATTGTGTCCTTTAAGCCCCATTCTATCCGAAATACTGGTTGCTTGTCCCACGATTCCGATAGTGCCCATATTTTCTTAGTGTGGACTCCATTCCGTTCCATACCCAATAAAGTCCTATTGGTCAGGCTGCACCAGAACAGTCTGATTGCAAAAACCAGTCAACGTATTATGCCTAGGATCACCTAAGCAAGTTGTGTAACAAATTTGGTTAATATCGAATCACGAGAAGTGCCCGGTCCAACAAACGCACAAACGGAAAGTCAGACGAACATTCAACGTATGTACATCGGACTATACCTATATATGAATACATGGAACGGAGAAAATCAACATGGAATAAAGCACGTCCGACTCAGCTGGAAGAAAAAAATTATACGAGCATTACCATACAACACCATTCACAGTAGTTGGGAGTTCATTATATTATGCCTGAATTTGACTACAGTGAAACCTCTGCTAACGGACACTTCTCTCTAGCGGACACCCCTCATTACGGACAATGATGAAAAGTCCCGAAGGTGTAGGAAACTCTGGCAACGGACACTCCTCCTGAACGGACACTTCAATCACTTTGAAAAAGACAAACTCTAATTTAATGTCTTTTATTGATCAACTTAAACATGCAAATTGACAAGGCCGGTCAAAAGAAATATCAATGGGTGGGCACCAATTTATGCGGCTATAAGCCTTCAAAAATCGTGAAACCACATCCCTTATTAACAAAAATGATCGTGATTTCGACTCAAGCTACTAGTTGAGATAATGATGCTTATTTTGCAGATGTCCTGTAAAATGACTTCCATTGATCACAAGGCACCAAGTCGTTCGACAACAGTTTACAATTAGTAAGTAGTAGCTTCCCACACCACGATTCACCTGCTATCAAACGCCAATGTTGGCTGAAGTACACAGGATAGAAAACGTTCGTTTTCTCTTCTCCACGCCCCCAAAATACCATAATTACTGTATATTGTTCTGTATCTTTTGAAAAATGCCCATTGATGTTTTTTTTTCCGAAAAATGTTTTCTGGCGAAAATTAACAGGTGGGGATTAATTTATGTGGCTGTACCCCTTCAAAAATCGTGAGATTTTTTCTGTTGGTGAGGGACGTGACTAGCAAAAACGACTTTTGAAGGCTTTTTTTATTCACCCTGCCTACACTAATAGTAAAATCTGAAATGTTGTCTTCCCTGCTCTCTTCAGTAGGAAGACTAGTGTTCCTACTGAAGAGAGCAGGGAAGAAGGAAGCCTTACATTTTTTTTGAGCAATGTATACATTTTTAAATCAACGTTTTCGGACACTCCTCTGCAACGGACAATTTTGTTGGCATCGTAACTGTCCGTTGTAGAGAGGTTTCACTGTAATAGATATTTTCGAATCTGAGACCCGAGGGGGATTGATCTCCTCAGTCCCCCCTCTCCCTATCCACGCTGCAGGTGTAGCGTGGTACGTGCACATAACGCCCCGCCGCGCAATTGGAAGTAGAAATATTAGAGCTGTTGCTTCAACAGCATTGCCGGTACACATTGTCAAAGCTCGATTGCCCTTATTGGAAGATTCAATAGGTATATTTCTATTTCTTGAAACTATTTCAGAGGTTTTCTGAGCTTGTTTTCGTTGAATCATAAAATACAAAATGCTCCTACATACAAACTACATAGATATTTCCATAATCCTCAATCACATGTTACATACAAAATAGCCATAAGGTTTGGAAAAAAGTTACCGAAAACATCGTTGTATGTTTTGGTTAAAATCAAGCATTCCTTTTTTTTCTAAATTTATTTACAGCCGAGGATAACATTGACAACGAAAGGATATCCTTTTGAAAACTACTCAATCGATTCAAATTATTGAGCAATAACATTTCAGGAGTAGAAATTATTCTAAAAGCCGCTCGTCTATTCGAAATACTTCGTACATCAAATTATTGTAGAAAACAGAATCTAATCTCATGGGTTTTACGGCAACCCTTTTGAACATCCGGTCACTGACAATGTCAATACGTTACATATTCAGAGGCAATCGTAAGTCTAATTTTCTTATGGACACCGGCAATCTAATTTGCACCTTTTAGGAAAAGTTTGTGTAGGCGGTCGCATTATCCCTTAAATTGTGTAAGAGGAAAAACGAAAATCTCGAGCCGGAATTGCCAAGGGCCTTAAACACGTCCGTTGAGTAAGAGATATGGACAACAATCCTGACGATAACCTGTTCAATTCCTTCATTCGACACTTCCAATAATTGCATTCATACTAATGTATTGTATGTTTACCTGTATCTTTAGATGAATGTATGCATGTATGTGTGCATATGTTACATATGTTAGAAACCATTTTGATAGGATCCCCTTTCGAATTATTAAGGACCATCGCAGAGCAATCAGTTTCTACGATAATTCTTATTGAATTGATTCAAAGACCCATCGACCTGAATCTGAAATGAAAGATGCAAGGAACCAATCACGCGAACAGACAGGACACCGACGTATTAACGTTATTGCCTGCTAATTTGTATTTGCCCCAGACTATCATTCCGAAGTGCCAGATAATTTCCTTTGAGTGTCCAAAACATGGCAAAAGCGGTAGTAGTTATGTTTATGTCAATTTTACAACGGGTGAAATTATCTATCGTCGCAACCATACTTGTGAACTGATGTCATACAAAGGAAAACTTGGACTGAAGCTGGATTCCTATGCTGGTATAAAGTGTTCCCCCTGTGGTGTGGGGCGTAAGAATAATACCACAGCCTTCCCCTTTGACGGCCTATCGTAGAAACCGACAAAATGCAAGATGTGTAATGCCAAGAACTTCCATCATCCAATATATTCTATATGCTAACGAAACGTCAACTATGCCTTGAAAAAGGACTGCCCCAACTGTTACGACTTTTGGCTATCGTACAATGACAAAAATCCAATTCTAGAATGTGCATATTCTCCTGGACAAAGAATCAAAAGGACCCTAGAACGCAAGATTTCTTCAATTGGAGAGTGAATTTCTGTGGTTTAGATTAAACATCTTAGGAATAAGCGAGACAAAGTGGTGGAACAGCGGACAATTTATCTCTCCACCGGGTAGCACTGTAATGTTGTACTCCGATAGAGCTACCGGTAGTGGTCGTGAGTTAGATCATATGGGGCTCTTCTCAACCAGAGCCTTAAGAAACTGTCTCTTATCTTGGGATCCGGTCTCCGACAGAATCATAACTGCCAGGTTGTAATGAACCATATTCCGGTCTGGTTTTATGGGTATGTGAGCACCTGATGAGTAAGGATCTGTCAGTGGTACAAAACTAGAGGCTCAGGGTCCCATCACGCACGGACCCCGATATGACCGCGGGAGAATCTGTGTCGTCCGCCAACAATTCCACCTTTATCGCCTTTTTTACCATTTCCCATTTTGGTTTCCAATGTTTGTATTGTCTTCCCCAGGCCTATGAATTTTTATTAATGCGTAAAGGACAGAGGCAACGAGCGACAAAAACCGCTCCCACGTCTCCCGAACTGAGCTACAGCTAGTATAGGCCGCTGCATAGCTCGTTGAGGGGCCTTTTTCTTCGCAAGATGGCACTGCCCGGCCTTCACGGTCATGCTACGTTAGGCTCCGTCCCTAGGGGCATGACCACCAAACCGTCAATTACAAGGTTCTGGACCAAAATTAGGAGCATAACAATAATACAATGTTATGCCCCAGCTGAACCCGATAATGTCTTGGCAAAAGACTTCTTCTACGAACAGCTAAACGCAGTCCAGAGCGGAATACCTAAAGGTGACATTATCATGGTTATGGCGGATCTGAATGCAAAAGTTGGCACTGATAGCTATGGGCTCAGACATATGATGGGGAGACACGGTCATGGGGATCGGAACGGCAACGGTGAAAGATTTATAAAGTTCTGCAACTTTCACAGTCTCTTCATCGGTGGTACTATGTTTGAGCATAAGGACCACCACAAAATGAGTTGGTCCTCTGTTGACTGACACAGAACACAAAATCAGATCGACCACTTTGCCATTAGTAAAAGATTCAAGAGTTGGACTTGCGAGATTAGAATGGTTCCGATAATGAGATAGGAAGAAACCATTATTTTACGATCGCTAATGTTCGATTGCGTATTGCAGCCGTGCGCCGTCCTAGCGAAGAAAGATCTAGACACCGTAAATTCAACACCGCTCGACTAATCAATCCAACTGTGCTACAACAATATAACGACCATATTGCGCGAAGCAAACTGAGATAATTAGTTACCCAGATAGTGACATGAATGAAAACTGGGATGCCATAAAAAATGCGTTCATTGACAGCGCAGATACCATCCTTGGCACAAACCCGGATTGCCGAAATAACATCTGGATCTCTGACTCTTCATGGCAGCAGAGTGTTAAAAGAAAAAACCTGGCTGCAGCATCAGACGACAATCGAAGCAGCATCGAACTACTTTATCGTCAGAAATCTCGAGAACTTCAGTGTAGTGCGCGACGCGATAATAAACTCTTTTATCGCGTCGCGCACTACGCTGAACTGAATTCTCATCTAGCTTCAGCGGAAGAAGCTGCAAAATGCAACAACCTAAACACCGTATACGATATCATTAAGGAGTTTACAGGTGGTCGGGTCTCCTGCCTACATCCGGTAAAGGCTGGATGGAAAGCTACTTATCTTGGAGGAAAATCAAATGAGGCGGTTCAAAGAACAATTCGCCGCGGTATTGTACCATGTAACCTCTGGTGAAGTTCTTCCTCATAGAGATAATTAAGCTAACCATCGAAATGGGCATATACGGTCCACTGCCTCGACTATTGAGGAAATAGTCGCTGTAATTATTGCACTAAAAGGGGTAAGGCCGCCAGACTCGACGGTATCCTTGCCGAATGTAATCAAGCAGCGACATGCGTTGCTGCACCGACTTGTTAATAAAGCGTGGAGTACAGAGACCTTTCCCACTGAGTGAAAGGAAGGTTTGATCATCAAACTTCCGAAGAAGGGTAGCCTTAGAGACTGTAATGATTGGAGAGACATTTGTGTGCTCTCTGTCGTTGCCACGATAATAGCTAAAATCGCCCTGGAAAGATTAAGGCCCAATTAGAAAGCACAATTGAGGACAAGTAGGCTAGCTTTTGATCCGGATTATCCTGTGTCGATCACATTAACACCTTACGAATCATCATCGAGCAATGCGCTAAGTACGACTCTCCACTTCACTTGCTTTTCATCGATTTATGGAGCTTTTGATAGTGTGAACCGGGATTCTATATGGGCGGCATTGCAGAGAAGAGGCATCCCTGAGAAGCTTGTGGCTATTGCTAAGGCAATCTATGAAGGCGCGAAATGTCGCGTTCTGCATAAAGGTAAGGTGTCAGGAGACTTTGATATTTGAAGTTGACTTCCGCAGGGGTGCATCCTTTCACCGATTATATACTTCATAGCGATAGGTGATATGTTGCATGCAGCCCGCACTAGACAGAGGAATTCCATTGACTTTAACATCATATCTACAATATCTTGACTACGCTAACGATATACCTATATGGTTACTCTCCCAAAAAATCATGAGTCTGTCCGCAATGGCGTTAAATCTTGAGAGGAAGGCAAGCAAGGTTTGGCTAAGGATAAATTCCAACAAGGCCTAGATTCTTAGCCCGCCATTGTGGAAACGAAATACTACACCTATTACCATCAATCAATATTAGTGAGGAGCCTGGTGAGAAGGCGTTCAACTTCGGCTATCTGGGTAGCATTGTTGCCGAAAATGGTGGTACAGAGCAGGACATCGCTCGTTGTAACCAGGCTAAATGCGAACACGGCATGCTGTCCAAAATCTGACAGAGCAGTTATCTCAGCGGTAAGACCAAGCTGGGCCTGTTTCGCTTTCAGGTACTGTCTGCGCTTTTGTATGAGAACAGAACAGAAATTTGAAAGTTTTCGTCAGCTCATGCCTTCGTCGAACTCAAAAAATTTTCCGGCCCGAATGAAGAGCTAGGGCGACGGACGGGTCAGATGCCAATTGAGGAATTGATTGAGGCGAAAACGGCAGTGGATAGGTCACACAATGCGGAAGGATGATAGCTGCATTGCATTACATGCCATGAAATGGAACCCGATTTTCAACTAAGGCCAACCAAGAGGGGGTCCTAAAATCACATGGCGTCAATCTCTGGCAAAAAGTGTAAGGCGCTTGGTAAGCTATTTAGTGAGTTGCGCCCCATTGCCGAGAACAGTACGATGTCGCGCAGAAGTTGTTGGCGCGCTGTGCCCCACTAGGGATTAAGGCAAAGTAGTAGTTTACAGTGTTCATTCCTTGTCACCACTTTCATTCACTGAGAAGTAGCGGAAGAAGCAACATCATGCAAAGATATTTGCAGGCGAATTATTCAACCTCGAAGTTTAGATGAAGACAGCTGTAATAGCTCCATGGAAAGAGAGTGGACATCTTATTCTAGCAGTGGTGGGTTCACGTTCGGGTTTTTTCTCCTTCATGACTTTGCTGATGACGGCGTGATGAATTTGCCGATGACTATCATCCAGTATTTTATTAGCTACGCCTGACGAATTCATCAACGAAGCATGCAGCGGGTTGTCATGGAAACTTTCATCATATAATTCGAAATTGCATTACGTGGCTAGAATAATCTTCATAGTGGCTTTCACCCAGGTACCCCTCATGAGCGCATTAATAACTACATCATGACATGCATAGAAAAAAATCCAATAGATTTTTCATCTAATTTCACTTAGGTGACATCCAAATAGGCATTTTCCTGACAACTTTCGATGTACCGCCTAAAAAGTTGTATATTTTGGTGGAAATTTTGCTATTAAATAGTTACTTTCAATAAAAACTACAATGAATTGCATGGCGAATTCCCCTATTCAAATTAGCTAAGGACACCACTCCAAAATTTATATAATAGGCAAAAACACAGTAAATTAACCAAACATTAGTTGCATTTGCACAAAATTGTGGAAATGACGTATCGAGAGATGCGTATCTACGTCTCGGGTTGATGCGAGAAGTTTATTGTGCTCATTTGGCGAAATTCACACCCACGACACCGCGCTGCACGACTGCTTGAAATTTCAGTGGAGATACACAGCATCAAATGGGCGGATTCACATTCATTGCTCAGCATGCGATACGATCGACTATGCTATGTAGCTAATCTGAATATCGCCTTAGACCTCCGTGCTTTCTTTATGTGATCTATACGCATTTCTGCCGGTTTTGGATCTCGAGTGTTCTGTGATCGCTTGGAAATAAAAAACAAAATCAAAAATGGAGGGTCAGTATGTAAGTTTGCAGGAAAATGATTTAATCTTTACGGACGAAGTTGGAGACTTGTTACGAGTATTATTGTGGCGCTTCCCGGAACTAACTGAAGATTTCAAAAGTATGTGAAAGTGTGAACCGTGAATTTTGTGTTAAACACAGCTAATGTTTAACTGTTATTTGTGTTTTTATAGAAAAACAAATTGACATCGTGGTATTAAAATCTAACAGTTCAAAACTTGAATGATTTATTTCCCACTGAGAAACTCGGCTTGAGGATCAAGTTCAGACCAAAATTTTTCTCCCGGCTATATGAAAAGGTATATAGTTATATAGACTATTTTTTAGTTTACAGCTATTATTTCTAAATTTATTCTTAGGGGTTAAGGACACCTTTGGCTGATACTGTCATAAATTCCAAAGCTAATTCAATTAATAGTTAGCTAGCAACGGCATAAATATCAACACAAAGGGATTTCTGCGCGAAAGAAGATCCTGTTTCAATAAATCGAAATCTTTTGGTAAATTTGTTTAAATTATTATTTTATAAATTTATACACAAAAACCGTCACGATCTAGAAAATGAGATGATGCTAACTCATCTTGAGGCCGTGGTTTAAATTGGACTGTTGCGCCAGTTATTTATTTTATTTATACACAAGTATTTTTGCAGACCTGAATGAACTACTGCACTCAAGTGTTAGTGGGAAAAGTGTATTCAAACAATATAGAAAGTACTCATTCCTAAATAAAGCAACTAGGCCAATATTGGTAAATCTAATTGCCAAATTTTGGATTAGCCACGAAAAGCAGGTTACATCCGAAGATTATTTTGACGCTGCTCCAAAAATAAAAGAAATTTTTCCAAAGGAAAATGAAGTAAGTGCAGCTTTCCATTTATAGTTACACATATATTTAACTTTGTTTTTATTTATAATACAATGCAAATTACAGGAAACGTACATTGTAAAGGGCAACCAGCGTGGAAAATTGGCGGAGAAATTCTATGGGTTATATAAAAAAAATATAAAAATGCTGGCGTTCTGAAAAGCCGCTACAATAGAAAACGAAAAAGAAGCTCAAGCCAAAGTACTGAGAATACAATAGGCAAATGAAATATCCACCACTGCATTTAATTATTTTACCCAATAAGGATATTGTAATAAAGTTGCCACCTTTGATTTCTTAGATGCTTTAGACATTTGATGCACCAGTAAAAGCATTTATCAGTATATTAGAATAAATATTTTTTGAGCTACTGTTAGAGTACTACAATGCTCGCTTTCTTTCTTCTTGCTTCTGAAGCTCTGGGTTATTTTCTCAGGAACCGAATCCATATATAGTTTTAAGAAATAAAAAAAAATTTGCTTTCATGATACCGAACGCCATATTAAATTTTTATTTTTTTTTTTTCAACATTGCATTGAATAGAATCTTCATAATATTTATTATGTTAATAAAATTACATGTATTACATTGTTTCAAGAAAAATTACGGTTTTTTGGGAATAAACCATTTAAATTCAAATAAATTAGCTGTTTGCGTTTCAATTCCTGTTTTCTAAAATACAATGATTAGCTGGTTTTATTGAACTTGTGTAGACTATCTTGAAAACTAGCTAAAGCTTTAGTCGACACTTCGGAACGGAAAATAGCTGGTGTAATCATAACGAATTGGGTGCGGGACCTAAATAGATTAGTAGGCTGAAAATTAACACTGATTTTTTTTTCTGTGGGTGAGTTGGACATGGTGCGCCTTCAAGATTCAAATTATATCTGGTGAAATGTGGGACCATGTAACTGACTTTTATTTTTCAAAATGCGTTTTTATGTAAAATGATTTATTAACGTGTTTTGTATTATACCTTACCGGAAATTTCCCATTTCCACCTTGAGTCCTTGTCCGGTATGATGATTTTTATGATATTTCGTAATTTCAAATAACATGTAGGACCAGGTATCTGACGTGTTCTTTTTAAATTTCAGATGTTACCGTTGAGTTGAATTCAAAGTGTGATATCATGTATCTTCTTGTTGCTGATACTTGATACCTCGAAAGTACGGTTCATTTATTATCTACTATATATTTGACCTGAGGTTAATCGTTGGTTACCTCACGGGACACCACTGGGTAAGATATTACCTCAACAAAATGGGTCTGGCTACTGAAACGGAATGCAGACTTTGCCTGGAGGACACTGAGTCAACCAAACACCTTCTCTGCGAATGCCCGTCGGTTGCTCGTTCGAGGTTCTTGTTTCTTGGAGATTCCATCGTGAGCTCCGCGGTCGTTAAGAGCGCTCCTACAAAGGACCTTCTGGCCATCATCAGGCTGATTGAGAGTCTTTTGGATTAGTTTAAGGCTATAAGGCACAATAGATCTCATGGTCGCAGTGCCCACCTTTGGGTACCTTAGCCTGTCGTTATTTATTATTTATTATTATTATTACTATATTCGCTGACGGCCAATGTCTTAGCGATAAGACAGTTTGGAAAAGGCAGATAGCTGTAGCCTGAATGGCTGACCAACACCTAAGCGTCTCAGGTCTAGTAGGATGGAATGACTTGCGTAGTTGGACCTGCTACATAGTTGTATGGGCTCCAGCACGTTTATTAAACCATCTGAAGCAGCTATCTCCGAGGCCATCCCCTGAATGGGGTTAAGCGACGTGCTGACAACTCGTCCTTGTAAAAACTACTCCATGTCAAGAAACCTGGAACAAAAGCCTCGGATTGGACGGATCAACAACGACGACCACGCAAACGAATAAAGGATTATTCTTTCGGATCCTGGAATGTACGCTCCCTGAACAAACCGGGGGCCGAGAAGGCCCTCCTTCAACAGGTCGAAAAGTACAAACTGAGCATTACTGCAGTCCAGGAAACAAATTGGCTTGGCAGCGGGATTAATGACAAGAAATCGCACACAATTTTTAAAAGTGGCAAACCATCGGGCCGCAAGGAGTTTGGAGTAGCATTTATAGTGAACAATCGCCTTAAACAGCATATTACTGACTTCAAACCCATAAATGAACGGCTGTGTGCGATTCGCATCAAGACTCGATTCTTCAATCTCTGGCTCATCAATGTGCACGCCCCCACTGAAGTTAAAGAAGACGCAGTAGAAGACGAGTTCTACGCCCGCCTTGAAACTCTCTTCGACTCGCTTCCAACAAACGACGTCAAATTGCTGCTGGGAGACTTTAACGCGAAAGTCGGGAATGAAAGTTGGCATCGGGGGACAACTGGAGGCCACAGCCTTCATGAAGAATGTAACGATAACGGCCAGCGACTTATAGACTTCGCCTGCAGCAGGAATCTAGTCGTAAGCTCTACGTGTTTCCCGCATCGACGCATTCACAAGCAGACCTGGAAGTCTCCAGACGCACATACCGTCAACCAAATTGACCACGTCCTCATTTGCAGGAGATGGGCGTCTAGTGTCATGGATGTCCGCTCCTATCGAGGAGCAAACTGCGACTCAGATCATCACTTGGTGAAGACGACCTACAGATGTAGAATTTCCTCAGTGCACCAGTCAAGAATCAGCCCTCCCAAAATCTTTGCGGTTGATAAGCTCTTGAGTGATGCTACAGCGGTGGCGTATACTACCGCCCTTGAGGAAAAACTATCACCTATGCTACACAACATCAGCAACACAGGCGTCCATGGGTTCTGGGAAGAACTCAAGGAAACCATCAAGGAGGTCGCAGAGAAGGTCGTGGGGTATAAAGCCCGGCGAGCGAGAAATGACTGGTTCGACGAAGAATGCAAAAATTCACTTGACGCGAAAAACGAGGCCTACAGACAATGGATTCAACGAGGAACCAGAGCCAGAAGAGAAAAATATGACGAGCTACGGCGAATATCGAATAGAATAATTAGACGTAAGAAACGTAAATACTTTGACGAGCAGTTGCTGAACATAAACGAAAACTTAGCTAATAGGAACACCAGACAAGCGTACAAACTAGTAAATATAATTAAGAACGGCTACCAACCCAGGACTAGCCTTTGTAAGGACAAGGATGGAAACATCATCAGCGACACCGATGGTATTAACAAACGATGGGCCTCTTATTTTGAAGAGCTTCTAAACCGACCATCTAACATCCCCACACAGGAAGCTCTCGACGATATTGTTGATCTAGGCCCACCCATTCAACCCCCGACAGTAGAGGAAGTTGGTCTCGCGTTGCGGTCACTAAAACGAAATAAAGCGCCGGGCGCTGACGAGATTCCAGCTGAACTGCTAAGATTCGGTGGAACGAGTCTAGTTGATGCCATACATCAATTACTCCTGCGAGTATGGGAGAACGAGGAGATCCCAGACGATTGGCGCAGAAGCATCATCTGTCCAATTCATAAAAAGGGAGATAAACTGCGGTGTGAGAATTACAGGGGCATCTCACTAGTTTGTACGTCCTATAAAATTTTGACGAAAATTCTGGAAAATAGAATAAAACCGTACGCAGAACGAGTCATTGGCGAATATCAAAGCGGTTTCAGACCTGGTCGCTCCACAACCGATCAGCTCTTCTCAGTCAAACTGATACTCCAGAGGTGCTGGGAATACAACGTAAACGTATACCAAATCTTTGTCGACTTCAAGCAGGCATACGACAGTATCGATCGTGGAGTACTGTACAACATCATGCTGCAATTCGGTATACCAGCAAAATTAGTGCGACTGACAAAGATGACGATGACCAACTCTGTCTCACAAGTCAGGATCCAGAATAGACTTACTGATCTATTTGAAACACGCACTGGTTTGAAACAGGGCGATGGACTGGCACCGACGCTCTTCAACCTAGCACTGGAATACGTTATTCGGGCCATGCATATGGACAACAGCAAGACGATACTCATCAAGTCGACACAATTAGCAGCGTACGCCGACGACATCAACATCATGTCCCGAAGACTGGCTGACGCAGAAGAACTTCTGCATACGCTCGATACCGCTGCAAAAGAAGTTGGATTACGTATTAACGAGGGTAAAACTAAAATAATGATGCAATCGGTGACAAGGACACCTGCACAACCGAGTATCAATGTGGGGGACCTCAACATCGAGTTCGTGAACAACTTCATTTACCTGGGTTGCAACCTGTCAAGGGACGCCAACGAAACTGACGAAATCAAGCGACGGATACAGTTAGCTAATAAGACTTTTTTCTCGGTTCTCCCCATAATGAAATCGAAACATGTGCACAGAAACACGAAGCTTCGCGTGTACAAAACCATTATACGACCAGTGCTATGCTGCGAAGCATGGACCCTAACTCAAGCCTCCGAAAATATGCTAGACATTCTCGAACGTAAGGTTCTACGGCGAATTTTCGGGGCTGTTTGCGATCGAGATGGATGGCGCATCCGGTACAACCATGAGTTGTATGAAATGTACGATGAGCTGCAAGTCTCGAAAATCGTCAAACTACAACGACTTCAATGGACAGGGCATGTACAAAGAATGAACGATGATCGCATGCCTAAGAGAGTAATGAATGCAAAACGAGTCGATGGAGCGAGACTGCGAGGACGACCGAGATCTCGTTGGGAGAGCTCAGTAGGTGTGGACGCCGCGCAGCTGCTGGGCTCCCAAAATTGGAGGACGCGGTCACGTGACCGAGATAATTGGAGGACAATGATCCAGGCGGCCAAGGCCCGACGTCGGGCTGTCGCGCCACGATGATGATGATGATGATGATTATTACTATATATTTGATGTCAAATGGGTTTTATTTTGACTTATAAGCACTAGTTTATCGTATTCAAACTACTTGAATTTAATAATACGTTAAACATAAAGAAAACGGTTTTGCGTTCCTCATGTAAAATTTGCTTCTGGGCCAGCTACGTGCTCCCACATATTGATTAAAAAAAACATAATCGTAGGGAGATGGAGGATAACAATACTTTCTAATCAGAACGCCTCAACAATGCTGGGCTTCTAAATATTCAATCAATATTCAATCGCTATAAATATCCATTTCAATAAAATTAAAGCGTCAAACCGACCTAATTAGCGAAAATAACTAATTGTCCGGAAAACTTGAAGAAGATTGTGCGGGATGTAAATTGAATTCAATCTCTCCTCCCTGTTGCCACAACCAAACTCTCAAGTTGTCACGCAACAAGAACGCAAACATTTGCCCAAATTCAATAGGATCCGAACCCTTGGATGAAATGGAGAATTATTTTTAGATTTTCGTGTGGGACCATTTACAAGAGTGCCGATCCCACGTTGACAAGAATGGTATAGTCGACCTCCATTGATACAAATTGAGCAGATATGTGTGCAGATATCCTCGATATGAAGCGAAGTGTCCTTAGATCAAACCGTATAAAATACGATTCCCAAATCAGCCATCACAAATTTTATTATTTTACTTTTCCCAATTTCCATCGATAAATTTTCGGGGGGAAAATGTTTCCTTCGTTTTCACTTGCATGTTAGAAAATTGTATGTTGTAGGGTTGCTTTCTTTGCATTAGAGTGAAATTGTTCCTTGATAAGATTTGGTAACTAGGCGATTTTGTTTAAGGTAATGGATTCTGACAACCTCCAGTCGTTTTTCGGATATTCCCACTCTATTCGTTTATGCGAATATAGAATTCGATTAAAGTGAAAGCAAAACGTATAGGATGTCTCGTCGGCCGAGAATTTTCTAAGTAGACGCCACTGATTAGAAAATAATTTTATTTATAATCTCACTAGAAGTTAAGTAATCTATTTTTTCTTAATAGTTAACCCATGTTTTCCTGGCGGTCTACATTCTCATATCTATAGCCGCCCTGTTAATAAATATCACTTAGTCACTAAAGAAGAATAATAGTTTAAGGAAATTTCTAATCGAACTGTTTTTGCTCAAAGCTATCTCTGAGAAAAAGAACGAATGCTTCTAATGGAATATTAAAATATTTCAAGAAAGTATTTATTTTTAGTGATTTTGTAAACAAATTTAATGCCATACCTCAAAAAATTCGATTTTCGAATTTTTGAAATTGGAAAAAAATCTGAAAAAATAAAAAAAAATAAAAAAAATATCGACTTGGTTTCTGAGAAAGAAAAATACATTAAGGACATTTCTAATCGACTTGTACTTGCGACGATTACGATTTACGATTTTTCGCAGATCCAAAAATGGGAAAAACGGATCATACTGACTAAGAATATATGTATATTTTATATGGGCGGAGATGCTTCCTTTAGTGCGTTGCAAACTTCATGACAAATTTAATATACTCTATCGCATGCGTGATATAATGGAACTATTAATTGCCTTGGCCCCTCCAGGGGCATGGGCGCGTCAACATCTCTAGCATTTCTATGCCTAATTGACGTTTCGATAGTATATCTACTTTTCGGAAGGCGGCTATTACACTATAAAAGTTATTTTACAAATATTTTTGACGCACGATATTTTAAAAGAACTTTTATGAATGATATTTGCCGCCTAAGGGGGAAGATGAACAAGCTTATAAGAAAAGTACTTAAAACAAGCAACGTTCATGTCGCAAATCTTTTCTTAAGCGGCTATTATACGATAAAAGCTCTTTGAAAATATCTTTTATGAAAGATATTTGTAAAAGAACTTTTATAGTGTAATAGCCGCCGAAGTGCAGTTGCTAACATGCACCTCCTATCCGCGCCATCTTTATACTGACAAGCTCAGAGTACTGTGAGAGTTCTATTAGTACAGTACAGGCAATTTTTGATCGACCCGAAATTTGAATTCCGAGTTATAGATTAGTATCGTAGAGCGTTGACTGAACGACCACGGCAACCGAGCGCGATAAATCTAACTATAAGTGGAGTAGATTTGTTTGATAATGCAGTTGTTACAGGATTCGGATCAGAGAAGAAAAGGGGTATTGGTCTCTGCTGATCAATAGGCGGGGAGTTCTTTTAATATTGTCTTGTGATGGATTCCGAGTCACGATGGCTTTGGTGACAACTGCCATGCAGATCAGGTTGCTAGACAGGGTAGTATGGGCGTAGCTCTTCAACGACATGATAATACAATATTTTCATGCCTATCAATTCATGTAGACTGCTTTTTAAATCTGAAGCTATTAATAGGACGAATACTAGGTGGTTCAATGGCAGCACTTATCATGCAACTAGATGGCTATGGCTTTACCTAGACCCTGCACGCTCATACCAACTCATATATTTTAGTTGTAAAGGCAGCACATCGGCTCTGTCATAGGGGTGATTACTGGCCACTGCCTTCTTGCGGAGCGTGCAAAGAGGCTCCGGGTTCCTTTTAATGATTTATGCAGAAGCTGTGGAGATGCGGATGAGGAGAGGAGTTGTTTTAATTTTCTCTGTTCCTGTCCGGCCCCGGCGGAAAGGAGGAGATCGGCTCTCGGCCCCTATTTTTTCTCGGAGCTGGAGGATCTCCAGAATATCAATATCGCCTGCATCCTTCGATTTATCACCAGCTCAGGCTGGTTTAATAAGTAGGTAGGTCTATGGGTCGTTAAAACCCAGCAGTAATACAATGGATCAACTTATGGTCTAAGTTTGCTGTATTTGTCACGGCAGCCAGTTTTACCTAACCTAACCTCGCTGACCAATATCCTTGACGCTGCAATGGCCAACGCATGGAAAATGCATTGTCACAAAAAAGTCAACCATGAACCAAATCGAGTTTAGGACTTTTGTTTGTGAAAGTTGGCTTCGCTCGCAACAGATACCTTTACATCAGGAATCAGAAATAAGATAGAGCGAGCAGGAGCTTGTAATCGACGTTGTCCGTGTCGATTGAGTCGATCACAATGTTGTTCGTGGTGACTCTCGAGTCCACCACTTCAAAAGCCAAACCTTACACAAATGTTGGAAATGCCATTGCTGTTTGCGCCTACAATGCTTACAACGGTTTCACAAAACAACCAAAAAGCCTTTTTCAAAACAAAAGCATTATTGAAACAGAAAATCTATTTACATACAGGGTGTCCCGCGTTGGATGGGAAATACTGTTAGGGAATATTTCCCAGTTTATTTGAGGAAAAATGATAACAATTGAATTGGCATATCTTTTACCGTTACCGAGATATGACTGTTCTTACGATTTTCATCAAAAACCGTGACCTGCCAAACAAAATCAAAATTTGCCACTTCCGCAATCATAAAATCTGGGATTTGACATCACTTTAAAACTACATAAAATTTCGTATAAAAAAAGCTTTTTCGCGAGTGCCAAATTCGCTGCTACTTCAAAGATACAACTATCCTATCTAAGTAATTTTAAGATCGATTCTTCATGGAAAATTCAAAAGATAATATTGCAACGTTACTTTGAACTGACAATTCTGCAAAGTTGGCAAAAGTTACCCCATTATGTTAGCTTTCGAACGGCATGTAAAGATTAAGGACATAGAGTGTAAATTGGCAAATGTTTCATAATTAAGGGGAAAAACGTGGTCTTGATGTAGAGCAAATCGACTACTACTGCGCCGATTTTACATTACTATCATTATCATCGTGGCTTAACAGCCCGACGTCAGGCCTTGGCCGCCTGGATCGTTGTCCTCCAATTATCTCGGTCACATGACTGCGTCCTCCAATCTTGGAAGCCCAATAGCTGCCCGGAGTCCACATATACTGAACTCTCTTAACGAGATCTCGGTCGTCTAGGCAGTCTCGCTCCGTCAACTCGTTTTGCATTCATTACTCTCTTTGGCATGCGATCATCGTCCGATCGTTGTACATGCTCTGCCCATTGAAGTTGTTGTAGTTTGACGATTTTCGAAACTTCCAGCTCATTGTCCAGTTCGTACAACTCATGTTTGTACCGGATGCGCCATCCATCTCGATCGCAAACAGCCCCGAATATTCGTCACGGACCATACTTTCAAATGTGTCTAGCGTGTTTCCGGAGGCTTGAGGTAGGGTCCTTGCTTCACAGCCACAGCACAGCACTGCTCGCATAATGGTTTTGTACACGCGGAGCTTCGTGTTTCTGTGCATACATGCTTCGATTTCATTATGGAGTGAACCGAGAAAAAAGTCTTACTAGCTGATGGGATCAATATGGGAAAATAAATATATAAGAGCTCAAGATTGACCTCAGACAGTAAAAAAATTCAATTTTACTTAACCATAATTAAAATTTCATTTTATTTTTTAATTTTAATTTATGCAAAAGCCACAAAATTGTTTTTGTTAGAAGAAAAAAAAAAAGAAACAAAATGCGCAAAAGTTTGGCGCGACGGGAACTTGAACCCAGGACATGTGTTTATTAGCCCGGATCCCCTATCGACTCAGCTATGTAGCTTCTGACGAGAGTTGTTCCTTGTGCACGCTATGCAGTGTCCATAAAATGCACTAAATACAAACTGAGAATTCACACACACTATGCTGTTTACGTGTTCCACAGATCCCACGGTTTTACAACGTACCGCGCCATAAGATGTTTACACATAAAAAACAGCGGGAATTATTTCAACAGCCAAACAATGAAGTACAAGTATCTCAATCTTCGACGTAACAGCAAATTAAACTAAATATGCATATATATGTATAGTACAGTAGAGCATCGATAATTCGGACGTCGAAAATCCGGACCGTCGGTAAGCCGGATTAAATTCTGGCGTAAAAGAATTGCCAAAATTGTTTATTTATTTAGGCTATTCTCATTTTAAGGGGACGCAGGAACAGTATAATCTGATGGGGGCGAGGATGAAAATAACATTTTATAAGTAGAGTCGACACATTATGAAGCATTTATGGCATCAGATACACTTATATCAAGACTTTGAAAACAAAGAGAACACCAGTCCAGCTTATTCTACTCAAACGAATGAAAAAAACAAGCAATACCATTGTTCAAAAATCCTTGAAATATTTCTGTACATGCAATACTGTACGCTCAGTACAGTATCTTTTCTCTCTAATCGAAACACGTAACAAATACATGGATTGTTCAGTTCATCCGCTCCACTTTTGTTAACAACAGATGGAATTATGAACAAATTTAGCAAGATTTTGTACGCTGACGACCAGTCTTTTTATTGCTGCATTTAAAAAAATTGGACAATTCGATAATCCGGAAGCGATCCAGTTCCCATTAATCCGCATTATCGATGCTCTGCTGTATATTTTAAGTTTTTAAAACAAATTTCTTTTCAAATACATAGCAAAAATACCAGATAAACAAAAATTTAAAAAAAGTAGGCCGGTCAAACGATATTCCGATTCGAAATTTTTTGTTTGAAAATTTTATTCGTTTGCTGTTTCCGGCCATATTACAATACATATCTGACACCAGGAACCTTCTGCTCTATTGTCTAGGAGAGTACGCATATCCCAGAAACCAATCTTTGCCGTTGGACGATAGGCAAAAGTCATAGCCGAATATAAATTATAATATTACTTGATGAATATTTGAAATGAAATAAAATAACGAACGAATAAAATAAACAAGCTGAAATAAAGTCGTGTCCGAGGAAGGCTTGATAACAACGACCCCTCGATCGATATATCTGCTCTCTACCCATTAATCTCACCACTCGTTCTCTTTTGGAGAATATTGTGAAAATATCATAACGCGTATAGTGAACGTATTGAACATACAAAATGGTTAGCTGGGATAAATATAGAATGAAACCGGAATATAGAGGGCTACGCCCGCAATCCGAGGGTTTTGTAGCAAGCGCTTATTTTGGTATATAAATATCGGCTCCTTGCTCTCCTTCATTCCACTCAGATGGATAAAAAAAAAACATAATTAAAATGTCTTACCCACTTACATTTTACATGCCAATTCATATTACGTGATTGTCACGAAACTTAGAACATATTGCCTAAGGTGCTGGTTATCGTCGGCCATCAGTACTTTTGACCTCGAACGTGTTTAAGGCATGCAGGGGTGTGCTTACTGTTACTATAGAAATAAATTATTATTGACCTATTCTGAGAAGATATATAGATTCCATTATTTTGCATTTTATATGTTATTCGGAGCCCAGCTTCCTGTAAGTTTTCATAATTCTAAGTATAACAGTCTCGAAATGCCAGGGGGCGGACAAATTACGAACTAATATTTTCTCCTCCCCCACTGTTTCCCTTTCTACAAATTTCTAGAAAATGGAAAAAATGGAATGTTCATTACCTTTCTCACGACACCCCACTTGCCTATACCAGTCGATAAAAAAAAAATTTGACCTTAATTTCGCCTCTATGTGGACCCCTCCCCCTTCCACCCGGTAAAGTTGGCCAATTACGACGCAGCGCCCCCAACCAATCTTTACCCTTTCAAAAATAATTGATTAAATAACTGCAATTCGCACTACGAAAAACAACAAGAAAGTAGTACTGACACCTATGAGGCCGGTAGGTGTATCTTTTGTGTGGATAGTGTCAAAATGCCTAACTTTAAATGAATGTACTATTATTAAATAATATGTGATTGTATTGAAACCTAGAAATATTATTGCCAATGACGTTGGTTATCATTGGCCATCAACATTTTTGATCTTGGGTGTGCTTAGCGGGTGCAGGAGTATGCTAACTGTAACTATAAAAAAGTACTACTATTCAGTGGCGGCCCGTCACAGTGGGCAAGGTGGGCACTGCCCACCCTATCAATTACTAAACATCATCCTATCAGTTACTAAACATCACCCTATAAATTACTAAACGTATTGTGTCAACACATATTGAAAATTTGCACAACATTATTGCTTTATTAAACTCCCATTGATAAGTAACATACATATTAATCACCTGAAAATAGCTCATCACTGTATCGTGCGTACGTACAACGTAAAAAGCTCTGAAACACTACCATACAGTGCATTGCACACAACAACCCTTTGCGTGCTGAACTATCTTCCAACCAACAGATATTGTTTCGTCTTTTCCCCACCATCGTATTGCGTTCCATGTTCCAACAATCCTCCAACTCCCACGAAATTTGTATGTACTCGTATACAAAACGCATGGTGAGTTCAACCTGGGCAGAAGCGCTCTTTGCCCGGTTGAGATATGCAATTATGTCAATAATCGCTAACATGCGATCGTTCGTTTGTATGGGATTCACGCGTGCAATAGCATTGGAATAGAATCCTCATATTGGGCTAGTCCGACCCGTATCACGATATAATGGATAAAAGACTTAGTCTATGGCATGATACAATCAATAGCATGCGTTTTGTTGTATCATGACCTGTACACTACTGTTTGCAGTGCATGTGCATGCTTTCATGACACCATGTATGTGTTAATGACTTTCGCTTAATTCTAGTTAATGGTGGTGTAGTGCTGTAGATGCCTGTTTGCTTTTAACGGGTTTCTAGTTCAAATTTGGGTGTATCTTACGTACCAGTTGGTTTTGCATGCGTTTTTAAATTTTTTAGTAGTGTATTAATTCTCTTTTTTCCTCGTGAAGTGATCAATTGGGAAACGCATTTATTTAATTTGGTAAATACTTTTTTTTATATTATAATGGCCGAAACTCGGACGGATGATATTCGGCAAGCGGTAAGAAGTAATCAAGATATCGTCGCCTTTTTATCAAAAAATAATTTTTCGTCATTATCGTATGATGATAAAATGTTTGTTCGGGAATTGAAGCCTTGCCCGACAATGAAAAATCTTTCAGTTAGAAATCGTGATAATAATAGAAATTTTAAAATCATTTGGTATGAAGAGTGTGAATGGCTTTTCGGTAGTGAACAAATTAATAAATTGCATTGTTGGAATTGTCTCCTTTTTAATGACAAATCCAATACGCCATGGAATTCAAGCGGTTACAATGACTTAAAACATATTGGCGAATCTATTAAAAAACACGGAAATTCTGAGCATCATATATATTCCTCGCTAAAAGCCAAACTTTTTGGAAAACAAGACATCAAAGCTTCCATCAGTTCAGGTTACCGTGAGAGTATTATGAGGCATAATAAACCTGTTGCAGACAACCGATCTATGATAACCCGGTTAATAGATATGGTTATTTATTTAGCGACTCAGGAGCAAGCTTTCAGGGGTCACGATGAATCACAAAATTCTTCTAACCAAGGCAATTTTCGAGAATTAACGAATCTTCTTTCCAAATATGATAGTAACTTCAAGGAATTTTTAGATGAGTCTTCAGTGTTCAGCGGGGTTTCAAAAACTATTCAAAACGATCTAATTCAAAGCATAACTACAATTTTAAGGAACTTTATATTTTCCGAAATTAAAAATGCCTCTTACTATTCATGGCAAATTGATGAGACTACTGATGCAAAATGTTTGTCCCAGTTATCAGTTATTTTTCGTTACGTTACTGAAAAAGGTTATGCGGTTGAAAGGTTTATGGGTTTTTTCAATGTATCGGAGGGGAAGAAAGCTGAAGACCTTTATCAGTTATTGACGGAAACATTTAAGGATTTTGATATCGCTGCCAAACTAGTGGGACAGACTTATGATGGGGCTTCAGTGATGTCGGGAGACCTGAATGGCTTGCAAAAAAAAGTTAAGGACGTTGCCCCTCAGGCATTATTTATTCATTGCTATGCACATAGACTAAATTTAATTTTACAGGATGCCGCTTGTAAAATAAAAGAATGCCGAATTGTTTTCGCGAACGTATCTGGTTTAGCGGCATTTTTCTCCAATTCAACAAAACGGACTAGTATATTAGATAAAGTTTGTGGAAGACGGCTTCCCCGTTGTAGTAACACTAGATGGAATTTTAAGTCGCGGTCAATAGAAATAATTCTGAGACATAAAAATGAACTGCTGGAAGCTTTCGACTTGTTTTTAGAAGATGAGGACTTCGCCCGTGATAAGGAGACAATTAGAGATTCAGTAGGGTTTAAAAATATTTTAACAGATTTCTCGTTTTTGTTTTTATTAAAGACTTTTAATCTTCTCTATCAACAAACAGATTTAATATTTACTATTATACAATCTCGTAGTTCAGATATCATTTATTGCAAAGACCGAATCAGCAACTTATTATCTACATTAAGAAAGTAAAGGGAAGATAGCACGTTTTTTGATGAAATTTTCAACGAAACGTGTAATAATATTGGACAACCATCGAAAAAACGTAAAACAGACCATGATGGCATGTCGAATTCCGCGACATATTTTAAAAGGGTGTACTTTGAAATATTGGATTTAGTTATTTCTCAGATAAACAATAGATTTGCCGATTTTGAAAAATTAAACTTCGTCGAATTAATTAATTTGGACAACACCAAAAGTTTCCAAAATACTTTTCCCCAAGAACTACTGGAATCTTTAATACAGTCTTATCCAAACATGTTTGACAAAGGCAAATTAAAAAGCGAATTATCTGTATGGTACTCTGATCTTGACATATTTGGAAATGATAGAAAATGTTCGGACATTTTAAAATTTATTAAAAATAATAATTTAGAAAAGGATGTATCAGAAATATATAAATTGCTGTGTTTAATTGTTTCACTACCTGCTACTTCCACTTCTGTTGAACGGAGTTTCTCAACATTAAAGCGTATAAAAACTTACGTGAGAAATTCCATGAGTCAAACACGTTTAACGGATTTAAGTTCAATTTCAATTGAAAAAGATTTAATAAAAGCTCTACAAAGTGATAAAGATTTTAAATTTTATGATAAAGTCATTGATCACTTCGCAGTAATGAAGAGTAGGCGAATAGAGCTACTTTACAAGCATGTGGAATAATTTTTTTTTTGCTTATATTCATTTTTGTGCAATTTAGTATTTAAATAACTCAAAATTTTATATTTATTAGCTAGTTTGTATTTATAAATATGAATTTATTTATTTTATTTGTTTTTAATTCCCGTGGTAGCCTGTATTCCTTCAACCTTTACTCCGTGCTCCCTAGTTCCCTTTCCCATGGCAAGAGAGCTCTAGACCTCCTCGTTGGTTCTTGCTGGACAGTGCATAAATAATATAAAAAAATTTGGATTTACTTATTGTTTATTGCTTGACAAGAAGACAATTATTTTATTCATGATTTTTATTTTAATGTTCGCTGTCGCCACGAATTCGTGTCGCCTTGGTGTGAACAACTCCATAAGACGCCATATAAACAAATTTGCGAATCCGCCGGCTGTGAATAAATCGCGTTAGTTTGAGGGATGCATTAATTGGGAAATTCGTTCAGAGTACCATTTTCATCCATTCGAAAGCAATTCGACTCAAATCGAATTACATGATAGGACCACGAATTTCTGCCCACCCGGCCTCACAAGGCACGAGCCGCCACTGCTATTATTAACCTTTTTTGATGAGATACCGAAATTCTACGATTTTTAGTTTTCTATTCTAGTGGAATGCCGCTTTCCTGCAAATTTTCATATTTCTAAGTATAACGGTCTCGAAATGCAAGGGGGGACAAACCCGGATCACATATTTTTCCCTCTGCCTCTTTTTCCTTTTTTTCAAATAAAAAAAATGAAATGTACTTGGTGTTACCTTTTTCATGATACCCCACTTGCCTATACAAGATGAAAAAAAAAATTTGACCTTCATTTCCCCTCTATGGGGACATCCCCTTAAAGTCAGCCTATTAAAACGGATCGCTTTCTCCGGCGAATTATAATAATTCTACATATTCCCACAAAATTTCATCTATGTAGCTTTGGCCGTTCGTGAGATTTTTTATGAACAGACGGACAGACATTTGACCGATTTCATTAGGGTTTTGTTTTTACTACAAAACCCTAAAAATGAATACACAAGAACTCAAGATTGACTATCGACAGTAACAAATTCGCTTTTACTTGGCCATAATTATTACTTGACAAAAGCCACCTAATTGACTTTATTAAAGATAAGTTCGACTCGACACGAATTGAACCTGGGACCGCACGTGCATGTGACCGGATACACTGCTGATGGGCTATGTAGGTTCTGATGGAAACTATTCCTTGCGAACGCTATGTAGTGTATATAAAATGAAGCACGGAATACATAAAGTTGAGAATTCACATGCATACGCACTAAAGTTGTTTACGCATTCCACAGATTCCACGATTTTACAGCATACCGCACGATAAGATGTTTACACATCAATAATACGCATTACTGGAAAAAATATTCGCCTGCTGCTTTGGTGTTCACATCATTCCCGATATGTCACATAAATACAAACCTCCCTGCATTTTATCAGTAGCCCGAAGGCGATGACCTATAAACGGGCATGTTTCTAAAATGCTTGGGATATTTCTTTCCAAATTCTTGGATTTATGTAAATTATTGGCAGCCGAGTGCGCTCATTTGAATTTTATAGCACTCCTTCAGCGATGACATCGACACATCGACGGCACCCATTGCATTTCACTTAAGGATTCGTAACCCACCATATCTTTCTTTATGTCATAATATTATGGTTCGTAAAGGAACCTACAGCAAGAATATTCCAGTCCTTCATGTGGCCGTGTATTCTGATGACGAATACGACACGTATCCAGGCAAGCCTGTTCGCACATATTTCAGAATTTTTGGAGGCTGTAATTCGTGATTTGACGATTCGTATTTGTAGGACATACAATTCTGTATCAAAGATTTTCTACATTTTTTCCCTTTCATATATTCAAAATGGAGTGATTGTCATTCAGAGCGGAGAAGATAGGCAGAATAAAAATTCAAGGGAACGCGAATAATGTTCAATGAAATATTTATTTAGCCCCGAAGAAAGAATTATGTTCATATTTGTGTATGCCGACGTTATTGAGCTTCTGAAGAGTTATATTATGTTCATGGCGCAAGTTAGCCATATTCTTCAACTGAGTTTTATTAGTTATATATTTTAAAAAAAATGTAAATATTTTCATGTATTTAATATAAAATTCACAATTGTTGAAAAGAAATAAAACATCTCACGATCTTAGGGATACTTATTATGTACACAGCCATACACACCAAAAATTTCAATCTGACGTTGATTGTTCTTTCTATATTTCAACGTCTTCAGGTCATATTCAATTCTGGAGAGATAAAAGATCTGAACGTGTTTACACTTTTTATACCCTAGACTTATAGAACAGGGTATATTGTTTTTGTCACGACGAAAATATGTAACACCTTAAAGGAGGCTCCGGAGGTATAACAATGTGTATATATAAATGATCAGGGTCACCTCCTGATTCTATTTAGCCATTTCTGTCTGTCTGTCTGTCTGTCCGTCTGTCTGTCCGTCTGTCCGTCTGTCCGTCTGTCCGTCTGTCCGTCTGTCAGTCTGTCCGTCTGTCCGTCTGTCCGTCTGTCCGTCTGTCCGTCTGTCCGTCTGTCCGTCTGTCCGTCTGTCCGTCTGTCCGTCTGTCCGTCTGTCCGTCTGTCTGTCTGTCCGTCTGTCCGTCTGTCCGTCTGTCCGTCTGTCCGTCTGTCCGTCTGTCCGTCTGTCCGTCTGTCTGTCTGTTTGTCAGTCTGTCTGTCAGTCTGTCTGTCTGTCTGTCTGTCCGTTCGCACGATAACTTTCGATAGAATGCAGCTAGAGCCTTGAAATTTTGGTTAAATGTTGACAGTATGATCAAGTTGGTTGGTATTGAAAATGAGCATGATCAGGCCAAGAGAACGGCTACTTCCACTAAATATGTAAAATACTTAAATGTATCTATAACTCCCGACTAAATAAACATGAAAAGCTCCAGCTTTTGTAGATTACTCGTGAGGGTAATGTTATACTTTTCTGGGAAAATAAAATCGATCAGTTGAAAACTAACGGTAATTTTCTTGCAAAGAGCCCCGTACTACCCTACTTTTCAGGTTTTTTGTCTATAACTCTTAAACCAATTGACGTAAAGAAAAAAGAGTTTTTAAGAATGATTTCCCCCTCGAAGGGGGCCCAAAAAGCGTGATTCGCCGGTTTGTTTGGCAATTGACGTAGATACCTGATTTTTGGCATGTAACCCTGAGGTAAGAAGCTGCTTGAGTTTAAGTAAGTTGGGCATAATCGGATCAAAGGAACGCCTACCTCCCCTACAAATTTCAAAAAATAAAATATTCGTTTAATTACGATAACTTTCGATAGAATGACACTAGCAAGTCAAAAGGAACCCCCACCTCCCCGACAAATGAAATTTCAAATAAGCGATAACTTTTGATAGAATGAAGCCAGCGACTTGAAATTTTGGTCAAATGTTTGAAGTGAGATTGAGTTAGTTGGCATTAGAGATGGTTAAGATCCGACCTAAGGAGCCCCTACCTCCCCTTGAAATGAAACTTAAAATAAGCGATTACTTACGACAAAATAAAGCTAGCGACTTGAAATTTTGGTCAAATGTTTGTAGTAGGATCCATTTGGCTAATATTGAAAATACATAAAATCCGACCAACGAAACCCCTACTTCGCCCACAAATGAAACTTCAAATAAGCGATAACTTTCGATAGAGTGAAGCTAGAGACTTGAAATGTTGTTTAAATATTTGTAGCGTGATCTAATTGGTTGCTGGCAATGATGGGCAAGATCCGACCCAAGGAACCCCTACCTCCCCTACAAGTGAAACTTCAAATAAGCAATAAATTTCGATAGAATGAAGCTAGCGACTTGAAAAATTCAACAAATATTTGTAGAACGGGTTAGTTAGTTAATTGATTTTGAGAATGGTCAAGATCTTCGGCCTGGTTAATATTGAAAACTGCGATCGATTGATGATTCCAGCACATATGCTACCATAGAAGTAAGCGTTTTTTTGTTCTTTTGAGTACCAGAAATAAAAAAATAACACGACCATCCCATGCAAATGCGTTTTCATTTTAATCTTTCAAAGCGAATCATAGACAACTTGAAAGTGTCTATGATTTGCTTTGGAAAATGATGTCTCCAAACAGGGACGCCGGAACGACATTTTTTTGGGGTGGGGCAAACCAATTTTGTTTGGTTCGATTTATTGACGTACACTATTCTTACGCCATAATTACTCCGAAACATGTAGAATTGTTTGCTTTCTAATTTATTCTTTTATTAAGTCCACTACAGGGATAAAATCAGTACAAATATCATTTCTTCTGATTGAGAGAGTTAATTTGATTAATAGATAATTCGGCTAACGACTAATTTAGTTAAGAGAAGAATATTAATTTAGTTCAATGAACAGAAAGTTTTGACCTTACAAAAGGTGCGGTAGTTCTGAGTTTTTGATATGTTGTATAGGCAGGTGCGGTAGGAATAAATCCAAGTTTGCATCACTCTACCCCCTGTGCTCCTGCTGCCATCACAAAAAATCGGCACTTTTATCAGTTTTTCGCCCATAACTTCGTTCAAATATAATTTAACACGAAGTATGCGCGGACACTTTTTGTATAGCACAAAATTTCCTATAAATTTTTTACAACTTGTTTTTTTCTACGATTAATACCAACGGAAATATAGCACCGCCAAAAAAAGTAAAAATCACGGACCTTGCGAATTTTTCGCTATTTTTTGCATTTATATATCAATAATTCCGTACCACTGCGTTTTAGCATAAAAGTTCCGAAAATATATCTTATAGTGAATTCAATTCCCTGCAAAATACTTCATAAATTTTGCAATGTTGCAAAATCAACAGAAAGAGAGTAAATTCAGAGAAAACCTAAAATAACTTTTTTTAAATTTAGCGCAATAACAGTTTTAAATCCATAATGTCCAATTAGGTCAATATTTCATTTCGTTGAATCCAAAGTAGTGTGTATATTCGTATGTTGCGATATTATGCGTTCGAGTGTGAGCGAGTATGTTGATGGAGTTGTATCCGATCCGAATGCAATTGCTTTTATTATATTAAGGGGCAGTACAAGGGCCAAATTGAGTGAATGACTCTGACAAGATGAGTAGGCTGATGTTTTCTTCCTCGTCGTCCAGGTGTAAGAAACGACCACTGTTTCTGGCAAGATTGGTCTCTACACATCTTGCATAAATTGAAGCAGTTTACATCCGCTTTCCTGCAGCTGCAGGTTCCCATGCATCCTGTGATAGCTTTACAAGAAATCGGGAGACTGAGACTTGGAGTTTTAGGGCTGTAGCCGCCCGTCATCTACACACGACCGCTACTGCAATTGGGAGTTGTACATGTCGACTGACTGAGTTGGACGTTATTCACGGCCATTGCTTGTTGATCCGTGGTGTCGGCTTACTTGCAGGGTTGTTGCGTTATACATGTCGAATATTTGGTACAAATTACAAATATTTCGAAAAGAGACAAATCTTTGAAAAAATATTTGTTTTAAATATTCTCTATTTATCGCCATGTGAACAAGACTGCTTTGCCAAATTAATCTCTTTAGACAATATTTCTTAAAAAATTTGAAGAAATATTTTCGTGTGAACGCACCTTAATTGTAAGGATTCTGAGATATATATATTGTAACGTTCTGTCGGTGGAAGCAGCACGACGATTCTGGTCGATGGAAAGCAGCATCTGTCGGTGGTATGACACCAGATGCTAAGGGTCCCATTACACCCGGACACTGATGCGAGTGCGAGGGCATTTGATCTGTCCGCCAACAATTGTATTCCCCATTTTTGCCTCTAATGTTGGTGTTCTCTAACCTAGAGCTATGAATTTTGTTAATACGTCAAGGATATCCACCAACCCGTCTATTACAAAGTATAAAACTGTTTTTTCACTTTGTTTCTGAAAAATTAGATCTTCACAGCTCTGCAATTCATTGCTAAATGAGAAACGTTTTATACTACCTTGCCTTAACTCCTAGTGAGGCATAGCACATCAACTATTCCTGCGCGCCATCGTACTCGGTTCTGAGCATTGGGACGCATCTGCCTCCACGACTTACCCAGAAACTCACCCTTTATCGCCACAGCTCGGTGCCATGACTTTTGACGACAACCCCTTTGTCAGCCTTCAGTGGCAATTACGTCTCATTTCATGGCATGTTGAGCAATGCAGGTATCACCCTTCCTATCCACTGCAATTTTCGCCTACGTATCAGTTCGTCGATAGCCATTTGACCCTTAAGACGACTCAACTTTTCATTTGATATTATTTTGTGCCGGAAATATGTCGATATATCGATTAATCGATATATTGGAAACCATGAAAAATAAGTTTAGGTTGCAAGATACAGCGCTGCAAAATTAACAAAAAAAAAAGGTTTTGCTCTCTTACAATTCTGATAATTTTTTTATTTTTATACCCTTCACGTACGTGATAGGCTATATTAACTTTGTTTTGTTTACAACGCATAGAAGGAGGCATCTCCGGCCAGACACATTCTTGGTCGGTATGATGATATGAGTCGATTAAGCTTTGTCTGTCCATCTGGTTCTATGCAAACTAGTCTCTTAGTTTTGAGACTATCGAGCTGCAATTTTGCACAAAGCCTTCCTTCTATTGCACGCTGTTAATATGTCGGAATCAATGGAATCGGACTACTACTTCATATAGCCGCCATAGGAACGACTGGTCCAAAAGTTCGACATTGTGAGAAAAACTTTTTTATTTCTAAATGCATCTTTTTCAAATCTCAAAATATTCAATGTTTTCCTTTGCCAAATAGCCTTCCCGAATTTAGTTGAAATTGAACTATGGCTACCACAGGAACTACCGTTCCAAAAGCAAGTTTTTGTTTGAAAAAATTTTTTATTTCTGAAGATATCTTTACCGAATTTCATATTATTCACTTCCAAATCACACTTTTAAATTTGGTTGAAATCGGCCTATAATTTCCTATACCTCTCATAGGAACAGTGAAATCGGAATAAGTGTAACTACTATTGTAATTTAAAAGTACCAAATGCACCAAGTCCGGATGGCGCAACGGTTAGCACGTTCGCCTTCAACTCACTGGGCCCCGGTTCGATTTTGGGGATTTACGTGTCGGACTATGAGCCCACTCAGCTGTTAAATGAGTACTCATTATGGGGTAAATAACTCGGTTGAGCATGTTGCTGATCACATACCTCTGCACAAAAACCGTCACGATCTAGAAAATGAGATGATGCTAACTCATCTCGAGGCCGTGGTTCAAATTGGACTGTTGCGCCAGTTATTTATTTTTTAAATGCACCACAAATCAAAACGAAGTCATGATATCAATCGGCAAGCTAGCCGAAGGCTAGTTTGTTTTCAATTACTTCTACAGTAAGCATTAATTCAATATTTCGATTTGATTTTATTAAGCACGGTTAAATTATGATCATGGGAGCCAGATCATAATTTCATCGTGCTTTACTCACCAATATTACGAGTCTAAATCCGGCCACAGACTGTCGAACACGAACTCTAACTCCACACGAACATAGTACAAATGTCCTCTGAATAGCTCAAGACACACACACTTCACATAAATGTAAAGAAAACCGGTCCACTTGTACCATGTTCGTGTTTGAGTTGGAGTTCGATAGTCTGTGGGCATTTGGGCGTTCTAATACAGAAAGAAAAAGAATACAAAATGTTATTAGAATATCCAAACATTTATTTTTTTCCGACCAATTAGCCACCACATATTTTATACAAATACTAAAACCAAATTACAAAAACAAATACAAATGTCATGTATTTATTCATACGAACAAATGGCCGGACTGCTGAAGCTCAGTACAACTACACACGCGTCAAACAGATGGGTAGAATAGCCCTAGTCCTTTATAAATGAAGTCTAAAGTATGTCGGGAGTGAAAAAGGCACGTATGGCTACAATAATAATGATTTATGACTGCAACGAGCAGAAGTTCATAAATCAGAAGCAATTCCCAACCGATGGGAACTTTGTGCTATTGTAATTCCTGCGAATGTTAGTTATAAATGGGAAATGAAATGTATTAATGATGGGCAGTCCAATTATCAAGAAATTTGTTTTATTGCCTCTTTGAGTTAGGCAAAAGTAAATGTACCATGCAGTAATGTTTGTGAATGAAATGTCTGACCGACTAAAGTGGCCTTTTCATGTCTCAATTGGAGAAATTGCATAAAGGTATGAAGTTGGCAATTAATAATTACCTTCTTTTTTTAATTTTCCCAATAAAAGATCAAAAATACCGCGCATTTCCATCGACTATTCTAGATGAATTGGTCAGTGGTGAAAGCAGTCCTCCCCAAAAGCAATTCTGTGAACTTTAATTAGTAAAGTTAACAGAAAATTATTTTTGTATCTTATGTTTTCAATAAATAAATAATAAATAATAACAATACTAATAAAAAGCTTCGATCTATCAAACGAGAGGTCGTGGGTTTGAGCCCTGCCCAAGCATATTCGAATTATCACTTTTCTCACCGTCGCGTCAGTCGATTCAGTTGCAGATGATTTCATAAACATTAAGTAGAAATGGCTAAAATAGTCTTAAACCGGATCAAGGATACTGTTGATCGCACAATGAACGATGAACAGGCTGGTTTTCGCGAGGGCTTTTCATGTAGCGACCACATCAACACCCTCCGAATTATTATTGAGCAATCCGCTGAGTGGAGATCCCCATTACATCTCATGTTCATCGATTTCGAGAAGGCGTTTGACAACATTGACCCGGAATTCATCTGGAAGGCTTTACATAGAAGAGGCATACCAGATAAAATCATATTCATCATCAAGGAGTCCTATAGCGGAGCCCAATGTCACGTCTTACACAAGAGTAATCTTTCAGATTCCTTCCAGGTACATAGCGGAGTGAGACAAGGCTGAATTTTGTCAACTATATTGTTTTCGATTGCCATTAATGATGTACTCTGCATGCGCTTCATGAACACCAGAGCAAAGGTATCAGATGGAACCTGTTTGAATACCTTCAACACCTGGATTATGCTGACGATATTTGTCTTCTCTCAAATATATCGGATCACCTAGTTCAAATGACGGATGCGGGGTTTATAATCAATGCTGGAAAAACTATTGTAAATACTTGAGCTTGGATCCAGGAAGACAGAGCAAAATTTGTGTTTCAGGGCAGACGGTGGAAAAAGTGAACAATTTTTGCTACCTCGGAAGCATAGTTACAGCAGATGCTGGAGCGGATGCTGATGTACTGTCTCACATCAATAAGGCTCGGGCAACTTTTTTCAGTTTGACTCCTTTCTGGCAAAACAACAACATCTCCAGAAGTACCAAACTCAGGATCTTCGAGACCAGTGTAAAATCTGTTCTTCTTTATGGCTGTTCAACTTGGAAGGTGACCAAGGTGATAACAACTAGATTGCACACTTTCGTGAACCAGTGTCTACGGTGCATCCTACACATACGCTGGCCGGAGGTCATTTCTAATGACGACCTTGTGTTCATTACTGGCCAGGACAGGATAGACACCTCCATAAAAAGGCGAAAGTGGCAATGAATAGGTCGCACACTTCGAAAAAGGAAAACATTGCTAAACAGTCCCTCTATTGGAACCCACATGGAACCGATGAGAGTCGCCGCGTTGGACGACCTAGAAACACCTGGAGAAGATCAGTTGAGGTCGAGAGTAAGTCATTAAGTTTAGGGGAAAGGGGGTCAGTTTATTTTTTACAGAGTCCCTTTCCAATTTAAAGACAGAGTGTCAATTTTCCACAAATGAACGCTACTATTTGCCATTAAAGTATTTACCGTCTGAAGCGGGGTACCCTGTGAATGCTTTTTACTTTTATTTAAGTGGTTCATTTTTAATGTGAGGTTTGTTTCCGAACTTTTTAAGTTTATATCGTTTTTTTGTGTACTAAGCAGAAACAATAATTTTAAAACACACTGAAATAACAAACATACTATATATGTTGGGACAATAAATTTGTATAAAACAGTTTTAATCTGTAATTTTTCAAGTAGTTCTTTTTCTAAATAAGGTGGTTCATAAAGTGGTGACTCACTGTATATCGGCCAAATAAATAAAGCGCACCATCATCACGCGATTCAAGCAACATTTGAATACAATTAACAAAAGTCAGGTGACCACGTCAGCGGTCGCTTTACACGCTTTGGAAGATAACCACATAAACTGGAGCGTGGAAAATATACGTTTGAAAAAAAAGGTGAACAAAGCACGTAAAATGGACGCATACGAAAGTGTCTATATGCATTTTAACAGCAAGAGCTTGATGAATACCCTAGAAGCTCGAGTCCAGTCATTGGTTTTGCAAATGTATTAATATATGTATTACAAAAATAATAACAAGAATATTCCGGCGAATATTCCGTTACTTGACATCAATTTTAATTTAAATTTTTCTTTTTCAAATATACCTATACTTACGTATTACTACGTTAAAATTTTCCGTTTTTTATCATTAATTTTTATATATAGTAACTCTTTGTTTTTCTTTTTTTTTTTAATTTCACTTTTCAACGAACAACAAGTTAACGATTTGAATTTAATTTAAATGGACTCGCCGATGTTGACGTGCAATGCATCCGAAAATGACAAATTTATTATACTTAAAATTAAAAAAAGAAAAATTCATAGAACCCAAGTCAAACAATTTTAATCCCTATAATCTCGGTCTTTGGGTTTGGTTTGGTTTGGTTGTTTTATCGTTTTTAAGTAAAAACTAAAAAAGATGCTTTACTTTGCGGTTGATTGGTTACAATGTACATCGGATCTGGGTTGCGAAAAGTTTGAAGCTTTTTATTTTGGAGAATTATCGTGGTTATAGCTTTTTGAGCTTTCTGAACAAATGAAAGTGTAAATCAAGTAATTTCGGCTAACTTCCGTGATTTCATGCGAAATTACTCCCCAAATCACATCGTTTTCCATTTCCATGTGTAAAATTATAAAGACAAGAAACGAATAGCCACTACAGGGGTAGAAGCTAATTGGATCATTTGTTCGGCAAAAACATATACAAAGTTTGAGAGTAGTGAAGGTTGTTTTTATCAAATCACAATGCAGTGCAGTTGGAACGATTTTCGGTTATTTTCGAAATTTCCCAACGAAATCACCCCATTTGCACCGATGTGAACAAGAGATATTATCATGCCAAAAAACCAAACAGCTGGCGAGACTGTAGTTGATCATTCGTTATTTCGCTGATGTGACAGCTTGGTGCTCGCGGTGGAAGAGAGAAAAAAGCCTAGACGATTCGCAATTGCATGTGGGTTCGAAGAGGGCGTTGTTTTTAGTATAGCTGGAGTTTTGAAATCTAACTTTGGTTGAAATGTGGTCAAGGCCAGTCAAATTAAATATTATTAATAATAATTAGGGAAAGATCTGGAAATAATTTTAATCCCTTCCATAGATACTGAGTACATGGAAACTGAGTTTGCACGGTCGTAGAAGGTGAGCTAAACTTTTGGAGGGCGAAAATCCGAGAAATTTGAGCCCTTTTTTTTAATATTATCGTTATAAATCCTAAACGGTGCCTCGGGTCGAAAAACCCAGCAGGAGTATATTAAAGACCGTTGAATTCTGCGTTTAATGCACTGCTCAAAGCTGAAATTCGGTTCAGTAGCGTAGTCAAAATTGATAGTCAAAAAATTACAATTTTCGAGGCTCCCGAGAAAAATCACACTTTTTCACTATTCAAGCTCACAGATCGTTGCAACGGATCCTCCAAATGGAAAGCTTGTCTGTAAAAGTTGGCGACAATTTGATTGTGAGCCTAACGTGGCCAATATTTTTCAATTCGGGCCATTTTTAGAGTAGCTATGAGCAAAAATTCAAAAATTAATGCTCATCGATTTATGCCTTAAAAGCTCTATCTCGGTAAGTATAACAGCTAGGAGTTTTATTTTAGTCTCAAATTGTAGATAAATTACTCTTGTTAAATAAAATTTTACACGATTTTTTGTGGGACCAATTTAGGAGATACTGAAAAGAAACAGGACAAGGCAAACAATTAGGCACATTTTCAACATGGTGGCGGGGTCCGTGGTGTTAGGGGGGAAATATAAAACTCGAATTTTTAAGCAATGTACCAACTCAAACAATATATCAAAAATCGAAACTACCCTAATTAAAACAACCAGTGTTATAACAATTTGACTGACCAAAGTAGTTTAACCTTTGCAAAATCACCGACTTTTTTTTTAATAAAAACGCAATTACTCAAAAACTATACCCGCTAGCATATTCTAGTAAAGAGTGAATCGCAGATAATATCATACCCTAAAAACAGAAAATAGCCTGTTGAAATCAGATAAACTGTTTATTAGATATAGCTCGAAAAAATAAGAAGGATATGTATCCCACGATCAACATTCTGCTGTTTTATTTTATTTTTCTCGAGTTTTCACCTATATATTAGATTTATCAAAAATAAAAACTTCCTGTTTTGTTGTAAATAATTTGTTTTAACATTATATAATACTAATTTTTAAATTTCGAGTCATTTCCAGCCTTTAATTAAGAAAAATAATTTGTTCACACTTTTTTTTATTTTATCTTCCAAGGCCATATCTAATTAACAGTTTATTTGATTTTTACAGGCTATTTTCTGTTTCTAGGCGATTCACTCTTTACTAGAATATGCTAGCGGGTATACTTTTGGGCAATTGCGTTTTTATTAAAAAAAAAAGTCGGTGATTTTGCAAAGGTTGAATTACTTTGGTCAGTCAAATTGTTATAACACTGGTTGCTTTAATTAGGGTAGTTCCGATTTTTGATATATTGTTTGAGTTGGTGCATTGCTTAAAAATTCGAGTTTTATATTTCCCCCCTAACACCACGGACCCCGCCACCATGTTGAAAATGTGCCTAATTGTTAGCCTTGACCTGTTTCTTTTTAGTATCTCCTAAATTAAATAAAAATAAATAACTGACGCAACAGTCCAATTTGAACCATGGCCTCGAGATGAGTTAGCATCATCTCATTTTCTAGATCGTGACGGTTTTTGTGCAGAGGTATGTGATCAGCAACACGCTCAACCGAGTTACATATTTACCCCATAATGGGTACTCATTTAACAGCTGAGTGGGCTCATAGTCTGACACGTAAATCCCCGGAATCGAACCGGGGCCCAGTGCCTCCTAAATTAATCTCACAAAAAATCTTGTAAAACTTTATCAAGATACATCGGAGTATGGAGTAATTTATCTACAATTTGAGACTAAAATAAAACTCCTAGCTGTTATACTTACCGAGATAGAGCTTTTAAGGCATAAATCGATGAGCATTAATTTTTGAATTTTTGCTCATAGCTACTCTAAAAATGGCCCGAATTGAAAAATATTGGCCACGTTAGGCTCACAATCAAATTATCGCCAACTTTTACAGACAATCTTTCCATTTGGAGGATCCGTTGCAAAGATCTGTGAGCTTGAATAGTGAAAAAGTGTGATTTTTCTCGGGAGCCTCGAAAATTGTAATTTTTTGACTATCAATTTTGACTACGCTACTGAACCGAATTTCAGCTTTGAGCAGTGCATTAAACGCAGATTTCAACGGTCTTTAATATATTTTACTCCTGCTGGGTTTTTCGACCCGAGGCACCGTTTAGGATTTATAACGATAATATTAAAAAAGGGCTCAAATTTCTCGGATTTTCGCCCTCCAAAAGTTAAGCTCACCTTCTACGACCGTGCAAACTCAGTTTCCATGTATTCAGTGTCTATAGAAGGGATTAAAATTATTTCCAGATATTTCCCTCATTATTATTAAAAAGCCCCAAAATTGGCCTAATTTGACTGGCCTAGTCCCTCGGTGGACAGTTTTGTTTTATTTTCTCTGTTTCTTTAAAAACTTACTTTTCATGGGAAATTCCAAAATTAATGATTTGTGCCGGTTCGAGGAAAACATTTCCCCGAAAGCGTTGGTGTTTATGGATTATTTTTCTTGAGTAGTGGGCTGTTCAACATGAATTTAGATAATAAAGATTTCAGAGAATGCGATTTGGGAAGTAAGTTGTTGTTTACGGATTTTTTTGTTGATCCAAATTAAAACAGTATTCTAAAGAAATTTTCAGTTATGTCGTACAAATTGTTCATCGTCCTGATTTGGACGTTTTCCAGGAAGGATCTGTAATATTTGCCTTTGATTTCATCGTCTCCCAATTGCTTCCTTTCATTCAATACCTCCGTCGTACATATAAATTCACCCGCCACGTACGGAGCGACGACAAGTTAATTCGCCGTACATAGGGCGTTCGCTTTCAGTCCCACCGCCACGCAACAAGTGAACGTCCAATGCATCTAGGATCTATCTTTCATAGTGGTGCCAAGCCAATGTTCAATTTGTTCACGCGAGTGAAATTGACGATCAACTCATCTTGCTTATATATACTTCCGGGAGGGTCTTCCGCACTCCACTGGTGTAGGCAGCGAATGGAAACGGACGCTAAACGAATATACTTCTCGTGTTTAGCGGGAACACCGATGTGTATAAATTCCTTAGGTTGTTGAATCCCACCTACATTGGTATTAAAACATCGAAAATTGATTTTGTGTGCACACGGCGTCCTGCGCGCCAAAATTTCGACTCCCTTACTAATGGGAGAGAGGGTTTAGAGGGAGGTGGGTGGACAATTTTCTTGGTGTTAAAAGGGCATGATTTTGGCGCGAAACACTGATTTTAACTTGGGAGCGACGGATGCGGGGGTTGGCACAATCTGAGGGTCGGAGACGTTGCTCGAAAGGAATATCGAGGAGTTGATTTTACTCACGGCCGGGGATAGGACGGAAAGTCTGAAGAGTTGAAAATAAACGACAAGTACAAAGAAACAAAGGAATAAAAGAAAAATCCTTTAAATTCCCGTCTGAATCATCAGTTTTTTTTTTGGAACCACTCTTGTTGTCGAAATCGTCACCCGAAAAGCGAAAAGTTATCTGAAAAGCGTGCGGGTCGCGCTGTTTTCCCGGGTCGTCATTCACACGCGTCCTTACCATTCTCCCCAAAAAGGATAACCAACGGGCCGTGTAATCTTTAAAAAATGAATTTGTGCTGCGGAAACCTGACCCACGAGTGAAAAAGTGCATAGTGCCATTCCTCCCCCCGAAACGTAATATTCATTTCCCACTAGCCGTCTGTATCTGAAATAGGGGCCACGGTAGTGACATTCGACGACGTTTTTTTTTTTTCATCATCTTAAGCCTGCTCTGCTAGTTGACTAGCAGTATTCCTGGATCGAGAAAAGAAACGAAACCCCCTCTACAGCACAGTGATCCCGCATCTCCCATCAGCCTGTAAATAGATACGACTGTGTTCAAGGCATATCATCAACTAAGGCATCACCTGTTAGCAGCAAAACGAAAGACACAAAAAAAACAACGCAGCCAG